>CM030362.1:277649811-277760916 GCA_017893485.1 Hemerocallis citrina
CACAACTCCTTTGCTCTTGCCTTACCTAACCCTTCCTCTGATCATGTGCCCATTGCGTTACATTCTGACTATCATTTCCCTCGTCACCATCAATTCAGATTCAAAAAATTTTGGTTGGAAGACCAAGTTTTTGTTAACCTTGTTAAAGAGTGTTTATCGGTGATATCAGGGTCTTCGGGATTAGGTTCCATTCTTCTCAAACTTTACGCTAAAAAATTCGGTTGTAAAGTCTGGCGTAACGAAAGACAATTTAACACCAATTTCTTAAAAAAATTCCTCCTCTCCTCCATAGAATCGATAGATAAAATGGAGGAGCAAGGTCCGATCTCGATTGATTTATTCAACGAGCGGAATTCGGGCAAACAAGATTTCTCGAATATTCTTCATCAAGAACATGTCAAATGAGCCCAGAGAGCTAAATTTCGATGGCTCAAAGAGGGCGATTGCAATACAGCTTTTTTTCATAATTATGCCTCCCACAGGCAAAGAAGTAATCACATTTCATCTATGAATCATGAGGGGATTGAACTCTCTTCTAACGAAGATATTCACCAATCTTTTCTCCATTTCTACAAAAATCTTGTTGGTTCTCCCAAACCGAGGAGTCTGAGCCTAGATTGGAATCACCTGTACGGTGATGCTCATATCGATCTCTCTTCTCTCGAAGCTCCGTTTTCTTTGGAAGAAATCAAAGTGGCAGTTTTCGCTTTAAAAAGCGATGCGGCGCCGGGGCCCGACGGCTTTCCCGCCTTTTTCTTTCAAAAGTTCTGGAATAATTTGAAAGATGACCTTTTTCGTATGTTCACCGAGCTTCATCTAGGAACCTTTTCTTTCGACCGCATCAACTACGCTCATATTGTTCTTATTCCGAAGTTATTAGGGGCTAACACCGTGGCTAACTTTAGGCCGATTAGTCTTATAAACTCCACGTTCAAAATTATCATGAAGGTGCTGTCAGCTCGTCTTGGAGAGATCATATCTCTGCTTATTGATCCGGCTCAATCGGAATTTATTAAAGATAGATTTATTCTTGACAGTGTAGCTTCTGCCCAGGAAATTATATCCTCTTGTCACAATTCCAAATCTGAGGGTTTTCTCTTCAAACTCGATTTTCAAAAAGATTATGATAACGTTTCTTGGGATTTCCTTTTCGAGATTTTAAGCAATAGGGGTTTTGGCCCCAAATGGATTGCTTGGATCAAATCTAGTCTATTCGCGGGTACCTCATCCATCCTCATTAATGGATCGGAAGGTCGTAAATTTAAGATCAAATGCGGGCTCAGGCAAGGAGACCCGCTGTCCACCCTGCTTTTCTCTCTAGTCGCAGACATTTTCAGTAAACTTCTCCGCAATGCCTGGGATGCCCAGGTCATCGAAGGACTGGGAGAGTCTCGTTCTTTCAATGGCGTACTGAACCTTCAGTACGCCGACGACACCATTATTCTAGCCAAACCTAATCCTCATACTCTCAGAAACCTGAAACTGCTTCTCTACTGCTTTGAGCTAGCGTCTGGTCTTACTATCAACTTTCAAAAATCTTCCGTTGTTTGGTTGGGAGGCTCTCCTAACAGGCAGGAAGAAATCTCCGCATTCTTTAATTGCCCGGTCGCTTCTTTTCCTATTACGTACCTGGGTATTCCCCTGAGGTGGGGTAAACTTCATAGATCGGATTGGACCCCGATGATTGACAAGGTCGAATCCAAACTATCGGTATGGTCTGGGAGACAGTTGTCTCGAGACGGTAGACTTATATTGCTCAACTTAGTACTTTCGTCCATTCCTTTATACATGATGTCTTTCTACTTTATCCCGTCTTGGGTTATCAAAAGAATTGATCGTATTAGAAGTAATTTCCTCTGGTCAGGTTCTTCTAATTACAATCCCAGATCGTATCTGTGTAACTGGAAGCTCATTTGTTCTTCTAAAATGGCTGGAGGTTTAGGGGTTCTAGATCTTAGGCACCAAAATCTTGCCTTGCTAGGCAAATGGATATGGAGATTTCTCAAAAGGAAGGATCTTCCCTGGATTAGATGTATCAAAGCCAATTACTATGTGGCCAATGAATGGTGGAGTTTCCCAGAACGTCCTCATAGGAAGTCCTCCCCGTTCTGGAAAGGTATTTGGAAAGCGGCAGCGGCTTTCAATTTTGGTCTTTGCCATGGATGTGCAGATGGATCCATGACCAGGTTCTGGTCTGATATATGGATCGGTAGTTCCTCTTTAGCTACCGCTTTCCCAACCATTTTCTGCCTTGCTGCCAACCCCCGGGCGTTGGTATCAGAGTACTATAGCATCAATGAAGGCCTTAGAGAAAGATTCCTTTTTTGTCTAATCTTCCTCCCCACTTATCTCCTGAGCTAGATAATTTACTCGAAGTTGTTAACTATGTGGACTGGCATGAGAAAGAGGATTTCTTCTGGCGATGGAATTCGTCAAAGAATTTCTCTGTTCATTCTTTCTACCTTTTCCTCAATTTCAGAGGGATTAGATCGCCTTTCTACGATGTGGTTTGGAAATCTTGTGCTCCGTTGAAGGTGAAGATTCTAGTGTGGCTAGCTCTCAACAATAAACTCCTTACCGTTGAATTACTCAACAAGAGAAATCTAGCATGGGGGCAATTGTGCTCGCTATGCGATTCGTTTTCAGAGGATGTGCACCACTTGTTTATTGGTTGCGATTACTCCCTCTCCCTTTGGAAAGTCGTCGTTCTGGCTTGGGGAGTGCCAGATATTCCGATCAGTCTGTCCGATTGCTGGACTAAGCGCCCTCCCAATCGTAATCTCCACAGTTTTTGGATTCTCTCCTTCCAGATTATCCTATGGATAATTTGGAAAGAAAGAAATCACAGAATTTTCCGGCAAAATTACACTTCCTCTCGCTCTTTAACTATTGAGTTATTACGTCTGTTCAATTCTTGGTCTGCTTCTTTAAAAAAAGAAGCTAGAGATAATTTGAAGGGTGATAGATTAGAGAAAGCTTTCCATTGTCTCATTAACCTCAATGCTATTTAAGTATCTATATCTGTGTCGCGCTCTTTTTTTGTGGCTTACTGTACTCTCTATTTTGTGAGGGGTGTTCTATTTTTCAGCTTAACGGGATGTTCTCAAATCTTTTCTCAATTTGGTTTTCTCATGCAGGCTTAAAGGGACGTTTCACCTTCCCTCAAAATGCTTTTGGTTTGTCATTTTGCCTTCATGCTTGGGCTGTTCTGATCTGGTGTTAAGTTTATTTTGAAGCCCATCATGTTTTGTGGCGGGTATCTGGTGGGTAAGTGTTTCGGTGGCGTTGGATCAGCTCGTTCTGATTGTCATCTTACTGAGCTCATATGTTTAGAGCTCCTTGCTTTAGTTTTATCTCTATGCTTATCCCCCACACTTGTTTGTAATGTATGTATTCTCTGCTGATACGATGTTTAGCTAGTATATGATTATATCACGTTCTATGTTTTGTTTGGAGTTTGCGCTATGCTCCTATGCGCTAGCAGTGCAATTCAGTCTGTTTAGTTTTCATCTGGCTCTTCAGCTCTCGGTGTGAATTATTCTTTTGCTTTCATACTTCGCTGTGCATATTTGTTCTTCGTCTATCTGCCTGGTTTAGAGGCTATCAGCTGTTAGTCTCTTGGCATTAATCGTATTGGGTGTTCTCTATGTCAGGGTTTATGCTCTGAGCGATGAGTGACTGCGGCTCATTTAGTCAGTCAGCCTCTGTATGGTAGTTTACCGATGGTGGTGCTGTTTCGGCTGTCTTGTTGCCTCGTTATGAAGTTTGTTATCATGTGTTGTTTTGTCTGTTGAATTTTTTCATCTGGCATTTCCTTCCTATCCAGTGTTCGCCTTGGCAGTTTTATTTCTTTTGTGGCTACCTGGGCATATTCTTGGATTATAGTTGTTCTAAAAGCTTCAGAGTGCTTATTGCTGAGGATTTGTTCGAGTGTGTTCTTTCCTTGCTTACTACTATCTTTTCCTACTAGCTTGTTTCCTTTTACTTGATCCTTGCTTGTTCTGATGTCTGCGCTGTCAAGTGTGGAAGCTGTTTTATTGTTTCTGTATCGCTTGCGCTTCCCCGGCAGTGCTTCAGGTTTTTGCGTATTGAGGTCGCCGTCGTGTTTTCTACGATGCTTGGTGTTGTGCGGGATCATTTCGTGCTCTGCGCAGCTGTCTTAGGACTCGATCTGGCTCTTTTGCTGTTTCATGAGATGATTGTTGTATATATTGTTTACATCTTGTAAATCTTTATCTTGCTGCTTTAGGACTGTATGTACTTTATTATGATTTATATATTGATCTGTTTGGCTGGAGCCGTTTGGCTCTATCTGTTTCATCAAAAAAAAACAAATAATGAATTTATAATATCGAATTACAGAAAATATTCAGAAAATACGTATTTGCAGGAATGGGGGTTACACACCCACATCCTCTCTCGCCAGAGTTCGGCCATCTTCATCTTCCACACTAATATTAACATGATGGAACTTGTTTTCCACAATGGTTCGAGCACTGCCAGAATCTTATCAATGCTCTGACAACCTAACTTGACTCTAGAATATCTACCTCTTTGCCTCGCCATCAATTTTTCTTCCTCTAAAACCACCCCAAATTTCCAAACCATGTCCTAGGAACCCCCCAATTCCCAACAATGTTGAGGTAACCCCACGAACCAAACCCACGCCGCCGTGGACATCTCCTGCTTGACTGCATCTTCCTCACCCGAACATGTTCTGATGCTAATCATGTACCTCCCTTCGATGAACTTGTTCTCATTTCTCCTAGCTAGAGCTGCAATTCCATTGGTGGTCGAAAATTCGGCGACCCAATAATCGTGGATTTTGTTTACTTCCCATCACCGGCAGTTGAAGGAGTCAGCGAGGTTCCTGAGGCCAATGATAACTTCCTCCATTGAAGGCTAGCCAGTTACAACCCTAATAACCCTCATCCTAGTTCTCAACCTCTCCTTGTTAGCCGCTAATCGAGGTGGTGACGTTGACGATGGCGTGAGCTAGTTCCTTTCGCTTTGGTGGTTGTTTGATGTCCTCCATCCTCCTCCTGCCCATCCTTCTACATCTAACCGGGCATGCCTAGATGTGTCGAGGGTCCTTGCATTTAAAGCATACAAACCACCGGTACGAGCACTCCTCTTTATGTTGATGTTTGCTGGAAAATAAGTTTGTCTCCGCCCTTGCATGTGCCCTGAAACTCTTGAACCTTTTTTATTCAATAAATGCATCAAATTATTTTTGTGAAGGACATCAGATTATGTTCTTTTTATCGTGACATCAGATCTTTTTTTCATCAATGGAATGAATGAAAGGAAGTGCCTATAAGGTTTAATTCAATGGTGAAGAGAATAAAGGGATCGAGGAAATAGAGAATCTTTTGTATAGGCCCAAAAGAATTAAGTTCGATCGATTATGAATATACCCTAACTTAGTCAATTATTTTGATTGGAAATACAATGATGAAAAAAAATTAATCTCACAATCTGATGGGAATTTTAATAATGAGTTTTTTTCACATGGGTCACTAACAAATATTTAAATTATATATATTTCATTCACAAATTGCTATTTCTATTGCTCACTCACAAGTCACAATATTGGTCCAATCCCGAAATACTACTTTTAGTCAGCTATTATTGAATTTTTTCCCAAAATGATCTTTTTTATGAAAGTTTTTCCACAAACGACCTGTTTTTTTTAATTCCATAAACGCCCCACTCGCTTTTTGAAAAAGCGAGTATAGTATAATAACCCACGCTTTTTCAAAAAGCGAGTCTTAGGGTTCAGAAAATTTGAGACCTAAGACTCGCTTTTTGAAAAAGCGTGATGGATTATACCACACTCGCTTTTTCAAAAAGCGAGTCTTGGCCTTCTTTGCCCAGCAACACTCGCTTTTTGAAAGTACAAGCGTACAATAGTTAAATAGTTAACTGCGTAGTATGGATGCCCTACACGGAGGAGCGTCTAGCTCGACTACCGTCCATTTCTCTGTATAGGCGAGATCTTTGGCTAACAAAAGCACCACTGATCAACTTTAGCACTGTCGAGTTCTATTATGTGAACAGAGTGTTACGAAAGTTTGGTCTGCAGCAGGCGATTTCGGTAGCCGAACCATTCAATGCGGACATGCATAAAATTACTGGAATGGGTCGTACGCCAGGACATAATTGGGCCGCCAGCTTCTCGTCATATGTGGAGAGATAGAATCTACAAAGGTTCGATAAAATCATCCAGAACATTCCTCCATTTGACTTAGCAATGCACGAGAACTATCGGGTTGGTATGGGAGGATGACAAGGCGGTACATCTCTCCGACAGTGCAGACTCCAGCAGGCGTGGTAAAACCTATACGTCGACCGGCAGCAGAACCAGTTGATGTACATTCAATGCATTTGCCTATGTTTCCACCAAAGGCATCGGCTATTCGTACGATTGTAAGTTTTTTAGTACTGTTAAGTTTTTTAGTTTTTTTGAACTGGAACTACAAAGTCCAACTTATTATATTTTGTAGATGGTCCAGACTTGGAGTATGGGCAAGAAATGTGCAGCTGTGTTGAGTAGCAACGTAGCCGATGCGGTTAAGGACTTCGCACGCGAGATGCTGACGTCCTGTCGAGCACAAGATGATGTTGTGGGAGAGGGGGCGACCCTGGAAGCTATCTTACACACTCCCTCTCATCAGACCAGTACACGTGGCAAGCGAGTGAAGAGAGTTGCCCGTAAACCACCGCGTCGTCCTATAATTGAGGAAGAACAAGAGGATGAAGTGCAAGTAGAGGGTGAGGACCAACAAGAGGAAGAGGAGCCGATAGAGGGTGTGACACAGAAGACTCCATCACCGCGAGGTAAGAGGCAACGGCGACGTCCCAACTTGTTCACCCCGGACCCGTGAAGCGACTTCATATTTTGATTAAGTGATTTTTGGTTGTAATTATAATGTGAGTTATTGTGTATCTGAATCTTGTAATCAATTTTTGAAAAGTGGAATCAATGAAATTCAAATTTCGGTATGGGGTGTGTGCGTGTGGTGTTCTATTGTTAAGGTTTTCTATTTTTTTTTGGGATTGTGCTGAGAAATTGGATTGATTTGTGGATTGTCATAAGAAGTTGGATATGTGTATTTTTGGAGATGTGGAATGTAGATTGTGTTGAGAAGATGGATTTTATTGTTGAATGGAGATGCTAGAGTAGTCTGTGGATTGAAGATGGAGATGCTGGAGTTGTTTGTGGTGTAGTTGTCCCACCAAGAGAAGAACAATTGGCCTCTTCTGCATACAGAGCAAGACTCGCTTTTTGAAAAAGCGAGTCTGGGTATAAATACCCCGCTTTTTCAAAAAGCGAGTGTACATCTTTTGGAATTCCAGAGATCTTGAAGCCTCTGAGAATTAAGCAAACTCAACAGACGCTTTTTAAAAAAGCGAGTCTGGGTATAAATACCCCGCTTTTTCAAAAAGCGAGTGTATATCTTTTGGAATTCCAGAGATCTTGAAGCCTCTGGGAATCAAGCAAACTCAACAGACGCTTTCTGAAAAACCGCGATGTTCAGACCTAAACTCGCTTTCTGAGAAAGCGAGTCTTGATTCTGTATTCTTTTTTGCTAGCAGATTGAAGACTCGCTTTCTCAGAAAGCGAGTCTAGTCATTAGTTCCACGATTTATGAGAAAGCGACTGTGAAACCAGTGAAGTATTGATCTCTGGTTATCAAGAGATTCAAGACTCGCTTTCCCAAACACCGTGCTTGTTTACACCAAACTCGCTTTCTGAGAAAGCGAGTCTTTGGCTTGTTGAAATAAATCTACAGCCAAAAGACTCGCTTTCTGAGAAAGCGCGGTGTTCTGTATAAGACTCGGTTTTCGGAAAAGCGAGTCTTGCCTATGTTAATGAAATCTTTAAGTTATATTACGATACTCATAACGCAACAAACACACCAGGACATCAACAAAAAATACAATCGAATTTTTAAAATAAAACTTTATCGTCTCTAACGACATAATTTAGTACAATTACAATGTCCAAATTAAAAAGTACAAGCGTACAATAGTTAAATGTTCTGAGATCCACTATTAGTGCATCGCCGCTTATTGTGTCCTTGTAAACCACATTTTGAACATTTCATCCCCGTACCACGACTTGACCTATCTCTCACATCCATATCATTGCAGAATCTGGTAGTTCTAGGCCTGCCCTTCCATTTACGTCGCAAAGTGGCATCAGGTACTAGTTTTGGTCCATCAATAATAGGCCAATATGCTGGATCTAGTATAGGCTGAAACAGTGGGCCGTATGTTTGTGCTAATGAAGTAACGGTGTAAAATTTATCAACGAGATGCTTGTGATCGATTGCACGATATGCACAAGCTGCTAGTACATGAGAACATGGGATATGATATAGATGAAATTTCATACATGTGCACGTTTTCGTTCCCAAATTCACAGTGTGCAAGTTCCCACCCTTCCTTTCTCCACCCACCATGTGTATACCCGTTCTCACGGAAAAAACTCCCGGTTGATGATGGAACATTGTAACCTCATGTCCGTTAGCTCTCTCACGGCGACTATCGAGCAGTTCATGTACTCTTCGAGCAAAAATCGTCCCTTCAGATAAAAGTTTACTGGCTTCCTGTCGACGAGTAGTAAAATAAGAGTTCAGATGTAAGAAGATCGTCTCAACAATCGCTGTTACTGGCAAACTACGGACTCCTTTCAAGACTGAATTGAACACTTCTGACAGGTTCGTAGTCATTATCCCGTATCTTCGACCTTCATCTGCATAAAGTGCCCATTTCTCAACCGGCTTCTCTTTCAACCAATTAGCCGCCTCCACATTTACGTTTTCAAGTTCAGCAAGTTTGGCCATAACTTTTTGGGTTGGCGTTGACACGCTATAATTTTTGCCTTTTTACGCAATGTCTTGCTACCAAATTTACTAAAGAAATTTGTAGCAAAATGGCGCATACAATAACGGTGATATCCATTAGGTTCGTTCCAAGCTCTATTTTGTAATTCCATAGCAGACATTATACCAGCGTGACGATCAGAGATAACACACAACTCAGTGCGATCAGTGACATAATATCGGATGCAAGTCATGAACCATGTCCACGTATTTATACTCTCTCCATCAACCAATGCAAATGCAAACGGAAATAAGCAATCATTCGCATCTGGGGAAACAGCAATTAGCAAGCAACCCTTGTACTTACCGTACAAGTGAGTTCCGTCAACACTGATAACAGGTCTGCAAGACTTAAAACCTTCAATTGAAGGACCAAATGCCCAGAATACACCCTTGAATGTTTCCTCGCTAGGACTAGACTCATACTTATCCCAGTGAACAACGGTTCCTGTATTTGCTGCTTGAATTGCTGTGAGTAGAAAAGGCAACTTTGTGTATGCTTCTTCGAAGGTACCATACAACCTCTCGATCACCTTTTGTTTTGCTCGCCAAGCTTTCTTATACAAAATCTGATAATTATATTGTAATTTAACAATCTCAATAATTGACCTCGGTGATAAACCGGTATCCTTTTTCACCACATCACCAATCAGATTACAAACAAGATTGTAATCAATTTTAAGGTGATCCTGATTCAACGTTGGATTCGTACAAGTGTGTGGCCCAACTATCTTCTTCACCACAAAATTCGTCCCGCCTTTTGGAACCATTGCTCGTAATCTCCAAGGGCAGCCACCATCACTTACTCCGGGGGGACCATGCACGATCTCCTCAATGGTACGTTTTCTAGGTGCCATTTTGCATTTAACAGTGTACAGTGACGGTCTAGATTTCAAAGTTACGAATTCACGATGTTTTTTGATAGAATACAACTTCACTGCCTGTTGAATCGACTGCTTACTTATAAACTCCTGTCCAACGTATAATTCGTCTACATTGGACGAACCAGACGACTCTTGTGGAACTAGGTGTACTCTAGCACCTTCAGCCATCTTCTCGGTAACATGAGTGTCAACATTGGCGTAGCTATAAGTAGCTCCGACTTCATTAGAACTGTTGTTCGTAGGATTTACATTTGCACCACTATCATCATCATCTTCGTCTCCGTCATCATTTTCACCACTATCAACATCTTCATCGTCTGTTTCTTCCTCTTCTTCATCATCATCTAATAAGCTGTTGTTACAGACTGCATTTTGAAAGAGTTCAAATATACTGTCGTTTGGAACAGAGTCAGGAACCGGACTAGGTTGGTGTGGCAGCTCAATATTTATAGAATCCGAAATTGTTGTATTTGTGAAGGTGTTCTCTTGTGAGGATACTGGATTTGGTTGTGAAGATTGAGCGGGGTTAGACCTCATCTGCTATGTAGGTACTACCCTTATGGAGCTTGCACTGGGAATATCATGTGGCTGAGCATTCACAACTTGAATTTGCTGAATATATAACTCTAATACAGACCAAGCACAATTGGAATCAAATGTCCTAGCAATCAATGACTTTAGCGCATTATCAGTAGGTACGGGCACTGTCATGAAATACTGACCATCTCCTCTTCTTGCTGCGTATCAAGCTAAAATTTTCACATTCCATTGATTCCTATCCCAATTAGTAACTTCATATATTTTCTCAACTACTTCTTCAAATGTAATGGTACGGGGTACCCAAACTATTTCCGGATCCAACACGCTATAACAACAACCAATCTTTGGATCACGAATTATTTCACCACCAAAGTATAACCAAATAGGAATCTCCAAATCCATACCTACGTTAATTTATACCAATAAGCGAGTTATTATCTACCCATAAAGAAAACCTAATGAAATTAACAAAATAATGGGGCAATAAATATCATACCTTCACAATAAAGTTGCTTTCCTCTTCAAGTATACCCAAATTCCAACAAATTAAACCTCTATCGGAAGATGGGTTTAAGTTGTCCAAAGCAATTTTATGGGTTATTCCACAAATTACGAGGGTACTTTGACGAATTTGAGATGAGAGATGGGTTAGGGTTTCAGATTTAGAAGAGGAAGAGAAAGAATAGAAAGAATAATGAGATCTGTTTGGCGATGGGGGGTTTAAGTCCCAAACGACACTCGCTTTTTGAAAAAGCGAGTGTGGGTTAATTCTCCCCGCTTTTTCAAAAAGCGAGTGTTGCTGGGCAAAGAAGGCCAAGACTCGCTTTTTGAAAAAGCGAGTGTGGTATAATCCATCACGCTTTTTCAAAAAGTGAGTCTTAGGTTTCAAATTTTCTGAACCCTAAGACTCGCTTTTTGAAAAAGCGTGGGTTAATATACTACACTCGCTTTTTCAAAAAGCGAGTGGGACGTTTATGGAATTAAAAAAAAAGGTCGTTTGTGGAAAAACTTTCATTAAAAGGGTCATTTTGGAAAAAAATTCGCTATTATTAAAGTTCCAGGAATATTTCGTTGAATATGACAGAATTATGGTAAAATGATATAACTACGTACCTCAGTTTAATCGTAAGTAGTCATCCCATCCAAACCCCAATAGTGAAATCCCTCTTTCTTCTCCAATATCCATATCTCCTCTCATCTCTAACCCAACTATTATATGGACATCCTTCATGCTTCTTCAGTGAAATCATCAACCCGTACATCCCTCTCTAAAGATTACTCTTAGATCTCTTCTGAGTGGCTTGATGATGTGAAGAACGAGTTGGTGAGGTAAGGCAAAACATTAGATTCAATAGTATTGTTAATAAAGATGGTCATTAAGTGTGTTTGTATGTTGTAATTCTTTGTTTTTTTTTCTTTTTGAACCTGATTGTTGAGAACCTTACGAACAATTCCTGTGATGATTTAGGCCATTAGGTTGAAAGTTGTGTAATTATGAGCTTGTATATCTTGAATCCATGAGTTATTATTGCTTGTTTGAGTGCTTGTGTACGTAATCTATGATATCAATGAATTCCACACCACTTTGTTCATTATATGCATGCAATTATCCATATATCAAATTTGAGAAGATATTATTCAAATAGAAAAGATACAAGAGTTACAACTCTCATAACAACCTTCTCTCATGCCTAAATAGAAATACTTGTTGTTTGCAAGGGAGAATTCACGCACCTCTCAGATGAAGTACTCTCTTCGATCTTCTATTCGGCACTTAAAACAATAATATCGTTCTTTGAGACATTACATTGATTATATAGAAATCTAGAGAAATCATAGGTTTTATTTTAATACAAAATCCATTTAATATTACCTGAAGCGATAACCACACAATGAGAGTCGTACAATCTAACTTGAAGAAAAAGTCTGGACGAATCCCCATGACCCACACACCCAAATACAAATAGCCGCTCCGCTGTCGACTATTCGAGAGGGTAGTTGACTGCTATGCTCTCCGTTCCAAATAGAGGCAAAGTCGGTCGACTGTGCAAGTGACAGTCGACTGCACTGTGTTTTGTTCTTGTTGCTGCTGTTGCTTCTCATCTTCCATCCAACCATCACTTTAAATGAGACTCTGAACACTTTCTGGAATCCTGGAACTCTGCATGCACATCTTGGAGCAAAAGATGACACTTTCTTTCCTGGTAATGATCCAAACCGCTGACATGTCGTTGCATATCAAGTGTAGTCAATCGACGAACCGAGCAGAAATAAAAAGAATGGACGACACCATAATCAAAAAAATATGGGTACGAAAAGAATGTATTTATACACAATTAGGAAACAATCAAAGAGGGCGACTGTAAGAGACTGAAGGAAACAAGGAATCAAGGAATTGAATATGAAGGGTATAGAATGAATGGAATAAGACTAGTATCCAGATCAAGTTGATTATCAGTTGTTCATATAATTGCATGGCCTGTTTATTGTTGAGTTAATCCAGGCTAAGTCAAACTTGACTAACATATCAGCCAAACATGACTAATACATTAGCCAAACCTGAGCACTGATACCACTAAAAACCTGTCACTCCCCGCTTTCCAAAAGGAATACGGAATACGAGCACGAGACAAAGCCCAGCGATTGATTTTCATTATTCATAAGTTGTAAGGATCGACTCAACAACATAACAGAAAATATAACAGAATATACAACCACGCATGCATGAAATAAATTATTAATCAACATAAATTATTTGAGAACTTCGGGACGACAAGCCCGTTACAAGTTTCAAGTAGCAACAAGACATAAATAAACTCAAGCACAATAACTAAAGCAAGATTTCCCAGACGAAGCCTAAAATGCTTGCTCACCAATTCCTGCAGGCAATTGATCTCCATAACCTATATTTTATCATGTGGAAGAAAATAGAGAAACAAGAGACAGACGCCCGTTAATGCAAGTTACAGGCTGCAAGTAGTACAAGCAACAGGTATGGAAACAAGTGTAAGAAAGCATGAAACAGAGATTTAGAATCAAGAGTATACAACATGACATAGTAGGGATACAACAAGTAATAAATTTCAAGGAGACTAGCAAGCAAGTAAGACGATTCAAGTAACAGAATCAGGTAACAAGTAACAAGTAACAAGAATAGGTAACAAGTGAGCATGTAATTTGTATCAAGTATCAAGTAACAAGTAACAAGTATCAAGTAACATGCGAAAGAGGTGTCAGGTGTGTACAAGTAGCATATGATTCTTAAGTCTATTATTTAATTCTATCTAGATAGCACTTTATGCGTCTCAATTATTTACCACATGGCTGCTACATTCAAACAAGTTGCATTTAGACCTAGTGGGGGATTCTATAGGGCTGTGTACTCAGGTGTTGTATAACTAGAACAGGCACGAATCACGTAATCGTGAGATCGTGGCATCATGTAATCAAGAACAGGCATGGATCATGTAATCATGAAATTATAGCATCATATAGACATATACTAGTAACATGCATAAATCATGTAATCATAAAATTATGGAATCATATAGTCATATACTAGTAACAGGCATGAATCATGTAATCACGAATTCATGGTAACAAGTTATGAAAAACATGGGTCCCCTTCCGAGTACACTTACCTATATTGTCCACTACTATGATCTTTCCTTTAAACCCCAACTTGATTGCTTATTATTATTATCAACATAAGCGTGAAAGTGCACAAACAGGGCAAGTAAACATGATAAGGAAAACAGGGAACAAGTTTAGGCTAGGTAAAAAGCATATTCGAGTATCAAAACAAATTATAATTATCGAAAACAAGATGTTGTAACAAAACTGAGATTCCCATTGCTACAATAATGTAAATCTGGATCCGTAAGAAAATATAGAAACTAGACTCTCTGCCGGTTTCAGCGCATATAAACAAGATACATAATAGTTGCATCAACTGGTGTCAAAGCAGAAATCTACACAGATTTCATGTTGAGCCAGAATTCTCAAAGTTGTGTTCATATGCATAAAATAGATATGAAAACTAGATAAATAAATCCAAGAAAATTAGGGAAGATTCTCTAGTATATCTAATCTCAGCATATTAAATTTCATGTCATTATATTACAGATAGAATATTCAAATTTAAATGAAAAACAAGGTGACAAAGCAAGTTTGTGAATCTGGAATTCCAGACCCAGTAGCACTAAAACAGCCATAACTCACAAAATATAATTTGGCAAAAGGGTTGTAAACTAAACATCTGGGGCTATATTTCATATTTACAACTCAAGTCAAGATTCTAACATTATCAGGGTCGAAAACAACAGGAAAAAACAGGACAACAACAAGTAAAGATACTTTTTGCATGAAATATCTTATAATTATTATTTATTATGGATCTAAATTAATGTGTGATACAAATCAGAGTGTAATAGGTATCAAATCAGCAAGCCACATGTATTTTCAACCCCATTAACAAGGGAGACATTAATCACACGCTCAACACACAACCAAACATCCACAACATAATTTCATATGATTAAATTTTCTAGTTCTACATAGTGTTTGTGTGACGAATATATTAATAGATTGTTTGAGAACTCTTTTTGACTATAGAGTTGATAGAAGCCAAGAAACGAATTGAATAAAGATCATCAATGAGTGAGAACATGAAGAACAATTTATAGTGAAGATCTATTTGCGGTATTTATGCTTGTATAAGGAACAAGAAAATTCATAAAAGTTACTTGCCTTGACTGGATAATGACTTGATGATGATGTTGATCGACGATTAAGATCGGATGGACCAGATCTGGTGTGGATCTTGATGACGATCAAGATCAGGAGATCGGACAGTCCAGATCTAAGAGCTTGATGATGATGATCTGATGGTGATGATCAGATGCATATCAGATGGCCAAGATCGCCCAAGGGCTGATGATCAAGATGATGATTAAGATCAGTCGATCAGATGGCCAGGATATTGCTTGATGATGATGAAGATGATGATCACGATCGGGAGGGGATCGGAAGGCTGAGATTCAAATGATCAAACTCCCCCCTGAAGCAGTTGATGCATTGGAAGTGGTGGCGGCTTCAACTGCGGCTACGGCGATGAGCTGGTGGCAGCATCGAGGGGCTCGACTGGGGAGCATTCGACGGAGGGCAAGCGACGATGATGGGTTCGGTCTGGAGGGAGCTCTGTTTTAGAGAGGAAAACAGGGGAGATGAGGTGGGTGATGGCAACGGCGATCGACGGTGGAACTAGCGATCAGGAGTAGTCGAGAAGGTGGGTTCAGGCGAGGCTCGATGATGGGATGGAGGAGAGATGAAGATGGGTTTGCGAAGAGGTTGCAGGCGATCGGGATGGAGTCAAGGTGGAGGAGAGATGACGACGGGGATGGTGTATGAGCAGGGAGACGGGAGGTGCAGGTGGTTGGGTCCGAGTTTCGATGAAAGCAGAGGAAGGAGAAGGGGTTATAAGCGGCTGGGGGTTACACAGTGAATGGGGGGGTAGGGTTAGCTAGGGTTAGGGTGTATTAGGGTTAATGGGTAGGGTTTGAATAGGATCCAATAGGAGAATGAGTCAAATAATAAAATAATTAGGCTATAAAAAATAGATGAATTGAATTAGCCAATTCACCATGGAGAATAACAATTTAAGGTTGAAAGGAACAATGCAAATGAAACAGATTGGACACAAAATTGAGTTCAAATCAAAAGTACAATTTTATTAGACTAGAAAAAAATACAGGGTTCCGAATTTGATAAATAGAGTATAATGAATAAAATATAGAAGAAATACAAATACTGAAAACAGGAGTTAGAGGCAAGCTCTTAATTCCTCTTATATTATTATATATTATATATACTATATTATATCTCTTGAAATTACGGGGTGTTACAAGAAGACAGTTGGCTTTCAGTTGAGTGGACGCGAGAAGAATCTTAGGAAGCTAGAGTTGGTACATACAGATGTGTAAGGTCCAGCTCAGGAATACTCTTATGGTGGTAAGAGATACTTCGTTACATTCATTAATGATGTTACAAGGAAAGTTTGGGTTTATGCAATTTGTGAGAATCCGAGGTGTTTGATGCATTTAAAGCTTAGAGGGCTAGAATTGAGAATGAGACGGGTTGCAAAGTGAAAGCATTAAATTCCGACAGTGAAGGTGAGAGTACACAAGCAAATAGTTTGTTGACTATCTGGCAAAGGAAGGTATCAAAGGAATCAGGACAGTTCCTAAGACTCCACAGGATAATGGCGTAGGAGAAAGAATGAACCGCACAATACTCGAAAGGACGAGATGCATGAGACTTCATGCGGGTCTTCCGGTCCATCTTTGGGCCACTACAATGGATACAGCAGTGTACTTGATTAACCGTTGCTCATCTAGTGCCCTTGATGGGGCCATTCCGCAAGAACTATGGTCAGGTAAAACTGTCAAATATTCGCATTTGAAAGTTTATGGTTGTATTGCATATTCACTAATTGACAGGGAAGAAAGGAAGAAAATGTACTGTAAGTCCAAGAGGTGTGTATTTGATGTATCTAATTTTTATATAAATATTTGTACTTGTTTATCCATAAAAATTGCTTGCATTCGTCTATCTTGTTAATAATTTATCTTATTTCCATAGATTTCAATTAATTAATTATTTTTGAAGGAATAAGATTTTTTTTTATGCAAAAAGTGAATATTTTTAGTAAAAAGCAACAAAGAAAACAAGGAGAATGATTCATTAATTTTTATTGATTTGTTGAATTTTGAATTTTACAATTTGGCCATGTGGAAAGCAAAATATAAATTTTAATTGTCAATAGAGGGTGAAAATGAAATAAACAAATTTAAAAGGATTTAATTAAGCTAATGTGATTATTAGTTAGTTTAATTAATTTAAACTAATTAATTTTATTTTTATTTTTAAATCCTAAATTCTGATTTTATTTTTGTGTGTGTGTAGCATGTGCTTCCAGAAAGAGAAAGAGAAGAAAAAGAAAGAAACAAAGAGAAAATCAGAAAAAGGAAAGAAATAAAGAAAAAAGAGGGGTTATATGCAAAAGTAAACCCTAATAGCATTGGTTCTGTTCCTATAAATACAACAGCCAAGAGAAAGAGGGACACACACTTAACGAGAGAGGGAGACCGACGGCTGACCTCACAAACAATAAATAAATAAAAAGAGAGAGAGAGAGAGAGAGAGAGAAAGATGACAGAGACAAAGGAGCACGCGGCTCTGTGTGGCGTGGATTTCGAGAAAAGGTGGCGGCGCAAGGTCCAGAACAGAAATCAGAAATCAGAAATCAGAAAAAGAAAAAAAAATTCTTGTGAAGTAGGTGGCTTCTCTGACATTGGGGGAAAGAGAAAGAAAGAAGGTGTGGGTGCGGCTGTGTGCGTGAGAAAGAGAAAAGAAGAGAGAGAAAGAGAGAGAAAGAGAAAGAGAATAGCACGGATCCCGAGGGTCTTCAATTTCGGTCTTTAAACCACATTCGAGTTCTTTCTTTTCTCTTCTAATTTTTATTATGCAATCAAAAAATATATTTGTTAATTGCAAATTATTATGAACTAATTTTATTTTTCTAGGGCTTGGATGTAGCCTAGTTTTGAGAACACAATTTTAATTCTATATTAATTTTTTTTCTGTTTTCTATGATTTTCTTAGAGAAAGGTGTGGCTCGAACCAGAGACTCTGGATTCGAGCCGCCACTCAATTACCCACCCCACCCAATACCAATCAGGACATTGCTTGTTGGTCTATTTTTTCATGGTTGTGTGTTTGATTTTTGTTCTTAATGCTTACAATTGTTTGACCAATTTTTGTATGATTTATTAAATAATGGAGAGACCGAACGGGTAATTTGTGATTTCAAATTAATAAAATTAAACACCATTACAAGAGCAAACCGTTGTTAATGTGACCGTTAAAAAATCCATAGATCGATCTTAATGATTTTTCAATTAGTAATTTGTGCATGAACTATGACAAATAATTAGTTGAGAATATTTTTGATATTACTTGAGAGAGAATATTAAAAAAATTTGAAGATTTTGGTTTACAACTTGGAAAAATATTATTTTTATTCACATGGAGTTATAAATTGTGTGGGATTAAGTAGGTAAAATCGAAAGCCCTAGAATTTGTTTTGCCATGAACAAATCACAAAATTTCAGATTTTTGTTCTCTATTGTTAGTTTAGATCTTTAGATTAATTTAGTTTCTTTATTTATTAAAATTTCGGCTTTCGAAATAGTAGTTAATCTAGTAATTTCGGTACTCGATAGAATAATTAACTCTTGTGGGTTCAACACTCTTTTCACTAAAACTATACTACTTGTTGCGATTTTGTACACTTGCAAATTTCACATCAAGTTTTTGGCGCCATTGCCGGGAACTAATTAATTTTTTATTGATATTGATAATTGCTAGATTGTTACTAATTTGGATTTTTCTTATTATTTTTATTATTTTTATTTTCTTTTTAGTTTTTAATTTTAGTTTTTCTATTTTTTAATAGCTATATTTCAAGACATAGAAGTGTATCACAATGGAAAACAATAAGGAAAACAAGGCTTCGAGAGATTATGCTATGCCCTCACTTAATGGAGCAACATCAAGCATAAAGAGGCCGATTATACAAGCTAACAATTTTGAGATTAAACCGGCAATCATTCAAATGATTCAACAGACTGTTCAATTTGGGGGACTCGCACGAGGATCCTAATGTTCACATTGCAAACTTTTTAGAAATTTGTGACACTTTAAAGTACAATGGAGTATCAGATGATGCAATTTGATTGAGACTCTTTCCTTTTTCACTAAGAGATAAGGCGAAAGCTTGTCTAAATTATCTACCACTCTGTGGTATTACTACTTGGGAGGGACTTGCAAAAAAATTTATGGCTAAGTATTTTTCGACGACAAAGATAGCGAAGATAAGGAATGACATTACCACATTTACTCAATTTGAGAATGAATCATTGTATGATGCATGAGAGAGGTATAAAGAGTTATTGAGAAAGTGTCCTAATCATGAACTACCAAAATGGCTGCAGATTCAAATATTCTATAATGGTTTGGGAGTTACAAATCGATCTATGGTAAATGCAGCAACTGGAGGTGCACTAATGAGCAAAACTCACGAAACAGCCTATGAACTTTAAGAGGAGATGACATCCAACAATTACCAATGGTCTTCAGAGAGAACAATGCCTAGAAAAACAGCTGGAGTTCTTAAGCTTGATCCTATTGTCACATTGATGCATAAACTGATATTTTATTTAAACAGTTAGGTAATATGACTGTTAATTCTATTCAAACTAACATTATTTTTTATCATTGTGCAGGAAATCACCCAGTATTGATTGCCAAGTGGGGAAATCCTTTTGCTCAATCAAGCAAATTATATATCCAATTTTCAACATCAAAATAATCCTTATTCGAACACGTATCATCAAGGATGGAGAAACTACCCCAATTTTTTATGGAACAACAACCAAGGAGGAATTAGACCACCTCAGAATTTTCAGCATCAAGAAAAGAAGCTGACACTTGAAGAGATGTTTATGCAATACATGCAAAAGACAGAGCAGTACATGCAGAAGACAGATTTGGCAATACAAAATAATACGGCTTCAATTCACAACCTTGAGGCTCAGATTAGTCAGATTTCAAATATTATTACAGAGAAAACAGCAAGATCCTTACCCAGTAACACAGTGACCAATTCAAAGGAGCATGTCAAAGCAATAACATTAAGAAGTGGGAGAACAGTTGAGCAGCCACAAGCACAAAATGCCGTACAAAATGTAGTTGAAAAGCAAGATGAGTTACAACCAATTTTGGAGGAACAAACGCAGCAGGTGGCCAATCACCATTCTAAGAAGGATAAAGGGGTTTCAAACCTCACAGTTTCCAGGGAGTTTAATTCTGAAACTTATCATAATTAACCTTATGGTCCACCGATTCCTTTTCCGCAAAGACTTAAAAAGAATAATCTTGAAAATCAATTCTCTACATTTTTAAGTATTTTAAAGAAATTTCATATTAATATTCCTCTTATTGAAGCTTTAGAACATATTCCCAAATATGCTAAATTTTTTAAGGATACAAACGATAGTTGGAGGAGCATGAATCAGTTATGCTAACTGAAGAGAGTAGTGAAATTTTAAAAAGAAGTTGCCTCCTAAACTGAAAGATCCAGGGAGTTTTACGATACCTTGCACTATTGAAAATTCTTATTTTGATAATGTTTTATGTGATTTAGGAGCAAGTATTAATCTTATGCCTTTTTTGGTTTTCAGGAAATTAGGTATTGGAGAACCAAAGCCCACTATAGTTTCTTTGCAATTGGCGGACTGATCTATCAAGTACCCAAGAGGAATAATTGAAGATGTTTTGGTAAAAGGTAGACAAGTTCATATTTCCAGTTGATTTCATAGTGCTTGATATGGAGGAAGATGAACAAATTCCGTTAATTTTGGGGCGACCTTTTCTAGCTACGGGGAGAGCTTTGATTGATGTCCAACAAGGAAAACTTATTTTGAGGGTTGAGGATGAGCAAGTAACGGTTGATGTTTTTAAATCCATGAAGTTTCCTGCCGAAGTATACTCATGTTTTGAAGTAAGTGAAACAGATTTAATTGTGGGAGAGAAACATAAGGCTGAAGTTGAAAAGTTACCAATCAAAGCATGTCTAACAAATTCAGCAACTCTTGAATCTGAGAAAGAAAATATTTTTGAATATGTTATGTAATTGGATGCTACACAATCTATTCATCTATTTTCTCAGCTGAAATTTAAAGAGGTGGGGATATCAAAGACGTCATCTTCAAGAAAGAAATGACTCAAAATCAAGCTTGAACCTAATCCACACATGAAGAGAAGTATTAGAAAAGATGTTCTTATGTTGTTGGATCTTGGCATTACATAACCATCTTAGCTACAACGTCTGGCTGAAGACTTAAAACTTAGCGCTTCTTGGGAGGCAACCCATGTTTTCTTTTTTACTGCATTATATTTAAATTTTCTTTTAGTTTACTTTAGTTTTAATTTTTAATTTTATTTTATATGATTGCATAAGTTTGAAAGTCGCCGGGCAAAGCTGTTTTCTGGACCGACATTGATGGCTGTTTTTAGCAGGATACAGTCCGAACCTGGAAAAGTGTATAAAATACCGATCGAAGGAAATTGTCTTAGCTTTCCAGAACAAAAATAATCAGGCAATTTGGACATTTACAACTCCAGATATCACTGAAACAATGAACGTCGTCCGTCCAGAATTTTAACACGAATCAGGGAAGAAATTCTGAACTTTTCGCATTCCTTTTGTTTTTTGTTTTCCATTCCCATTGAGGAAAATGTGATTTTCAAGTTTGGGGGAAGGGGTACAATTTTTTTTTTATATTTTATATATATTTGAAAAGGAAAAAAAAACAAAAAAACAAAGCATTGCAATTAGGCTTACCGTTACTCTTTTGAGTTCTTTATTGTTCTTAAAGCATTGGAATTTTTTTATAGGATATACAATATCGTATAAAGGAAGATTAAGCATACTTATTTACTTTAGGATTATTGAATTTCAAAATTCCTTACAAAATTGTGAGAGTCATGTGGTTATACATAAAAGAAAAATGCGATGCTTTTTCTTGTGATTATCCCCTTTGATCTAGTGCTAAATAGAGTTTAAGTAAATAGAGTAATATTTTCAAAAATTGATTGAATAAAGTTCTATCTACTCCAATGTTTTGAGTTACTTAGTAACTAGGGGTATTCATCACCAATGTTTACTTTTACGTCAAACAGCAACTTGAAATATGAATATGCAAAAGTACTTTAAGTTTGTGATTTGTTTGGTAACCTAGTTAATTCATCACAAATGTTTACATTCACGTCAAAAGGCAAGTGACAACATAGAGAACAAAACTATAAAATAAAAAAAAATTAAAAAAAAACTCTAGTTTGCTACTCGGTTTGTTGTAGCGAGAAGGGGTAATTACAGCCAGAGTTATTGCATGAAAAATATGATTGGGTTTGGAATTATGTATGAATAATTGCACTGGAGAAAGTGAGTATGCTTAATTTTCATGTATTTACTATAGTTTATGTTTTAAGCTTATTTTGATGCTTGCATGATAAGATCTTTTGATGAGATGAGTAAAGCCTAATTCTGATTACTTTTCCATTATTCTTGGTTTTACTTTTTGCTCGAGGACAAGCAATATCTTAAGTTTTGGGGTATCTGATGTGTCTAATTTTTATATAAATATTTGTACTCATTTACCCATAAAAATTGCTTATATTCGTTTATTTTATTAATAATTTATCTTATTTCTATAGATTTCAGTTAATTAATTATTTTTGAAGGAATAGGATTTTTTTGATGCAAAAAGTGAATATTTTCAGTAAAATTTAACAAAGAAAATAAGGAGAATGATTGATTAAATTTTATTGATTTATTGAATTTTGAATTTTACAATTTGGCAATGTCGAAAGCAAAATAGAAATTTTAATTGTCAATAGAGGGTGAAAATGAGATAAACAAATTTAAAAGGATTTAATTAAGCTAATGTGATGATTAGTTAGTTTAATATATTTAAACTAATTATTTTTTTTTATTTTTAAATCCTAAATTTTGATTTTATTTTTGTGTATGTGCAGCACATGCTTCAAGAAAGAGAAAGATAAGAAAAAGAAGAAAGAAATAAAGAGCAAATCCGAAAAAGGAAAGAAATAAAGGAAAAAGATGGGTTATATGCAAAAGTAAACCCTAATAGCACTAGTTCGTGTTCCTATAAATACAGAAGCCAAGAGAAAGAGAGACAGACGCTTAACGAGAGAGGAAGAGTGACATCGGTGTTTAACATCTTTAGAAAATTTTCTAAATTGTATTCCCCTAGCTTAACACCATACTTTAAATTCTTGAAGTATAGGACCACTCAAAGCAATAAAATGCACACAATTTCTAATTGCAATTATATATAGATCGTCTACTTTCAATGCATCTTGTACATATAAATTTAAAATATGACATGCACATCTAACATGAAAAAATTTCCTTATTTGGAGGAGCTAATTGTGTTTCTAATGTACTAATCGAAGCATTGTTGTCCGATGAATTATCAAAACTAATAGTAAAATTTTTATCACGAATATAATATAAATCACAAACTTCTAAAATACGTGTTGCAATAACTAGTCCACTATGGGAATATGGTAAAGTCGCAAATGAGATGATTCTCTTTTGAATCATTCAATCACAATCTATCCAATGACAAGTTAAGCCCATCATCGGATATTGTTACAACCTTTGCAACAATCGGAAGTCAATAATACTCTACAAGTTCAAGAATACAAGACTGCAATTAAGCGTCTCTCATTTCGTTGTAAAATTTAAAACAATCGGACTTTAGTGTGTTTTTAGGAATTGTTCTAAAATATGGATTTAGTGCATTTTGGTTGAAAGACTCAATATTCCTCCTCTCGGAATAGGAAAAAGGCAGTTCATCCTAAATAACTAATCGGGCCATTTCTTGACGAAAAAGTTCAGGATTATAGGGTTGGCTATGTATTTGTCCGGTCCTAGGGTTGATTTTTTGTTGGCCTTGATGGTCTTGTACTAAATCTTTGTGTACATTTAAAATGTGTCATTTAATTGTACTCGTTCCCTCACCCTTCTTCCATTTCTAACTCTTTCCACAATGTTTACAAATCTTATGTCCTACACCAAGATTATTCTCATCGGGGATGTAGTCATAAAATCTATGTCAATCACTTGTTTCTCCCCTAGTTTTTTCTACTACTAGTCGGTTTGGTTTGTTGTGTTTGTGTGTCAACATCATGCATTTCTTCTTCTATTTCGTGTATAGGGATATCGTGAGTTTCTACCATAAGATTATGTGTAAATTCGGGTTCAATTTGTGGGACTATTGGAGACCGACGTGAAGTACCGGTGGAATCTTGTCCACTTTGGCTACGGCCGCTACCTCATGATCTAGACATGGTAATAGTATATGTGAAAAAAAAGGATTTCTAGTAATTTATTAGTGTATGTGAAATAATAGAAGACAATCTACGAGGTATATGTTAAAAAATAAAATCTAAAAAACAATATGAGGGTTGAGAGAGAGAAAAACGAATAACCAACAAACAAATATAATGCAAAAAGTTAAAACTAGAACATAATTTAAGACAATGCGAGGGTTGTAAAATTTTGATACCGTACTTCACGGATAATTGAATATACAAATAAGAGAGAAAATAAAAGTTAAGAGTAGTTGGTAATTTGGTAATCGTTGAAACTTGAGAGAGAGAGAGAGCTTCTTTGTTGGAGGAGTTGAAGTAGACGTAGTTAAAAGTTGAATCAACACAATTCGATATGATCGAAAAATTTTATTTCTTTGTTGCTTGTTAATTTGTTAAAAAACTTGATTGAATTCAGATTGAATTGAGTAGTAGTAGTAGTAGTAGAGAGAGTAAGAGAGTAAGAGAGTAAGGTGTGGAAAATTTTAGATTGAATTAAGGAGGTATTTATAGGGAAAAATAAATTTAAAAAAAAAACAGAAGTCAACGGTCTATGGACCGTTCGACCCGCAGGTCGACGTTTGAGAGTCAAACGGATCCAAACCTGCGGGTCGACCAGTGGGTTGGCGGGCGGGTTTGACTTGGTCAACGGGTCGAGCGGGCCGGGCCCAACGGGTTTGGTTTGCAAAATTTCCGACCCGGGTAGACCCACGGGTTCGACCCGGACCAGAATCGCATTGTGGCGGGCCGGGTTCATGTGTGCGGGTCGTGGGCGTGTCTCGGGTCAACCCCGGTCGGGTTGCCATCCCTAATTTCACCACTGCAGCAAAGATCAAAATTTCTATTGCTATTTTATCATTTTTCCATTTTTTAGCATGCACCGCTGTGGATGCTCTAAGAGCATCCACTATCATTTGCTGAAACTAAACAAACGCATTTTTTGGCAATTCCTACCCCAACTATCATTTTCTAAAAATCCATTTTTGGCAATTCGATGAACAGTGCACCACTAAATATAGCAGTGTTTGTAGCAATTGCTAAAATATAGAAGACGGAATAAGTTGTTCCGTCTGTGATTTTTTAATATTAAAAAAGGATGGACGGAAGAAGATCTTCTGTCCACCAACTTAAAACTGATTTAAAAAAGGAAAGAATTTTTTTTTTCAAAAATTACTAAAATGTCATTCAAAAAATTACAAAATGTCATTATAAAAAGTTAATAAAAAAAGGCTTGGACGGGAAGATCTTTCCCAGCTACTTTTGTGAAAAAAATCTTCTCATAATTACTAAACTGCCATTGAAGAATTACGAAAATGCCTTTAGATAATTTTTTTAAAAAAATGCTTGGACGGAAGATCTTCTTCCATCCGGCCAAAAAGTAACTTTAAAAATTTTTTGCCGAACGGAAGATCATCTTTCGTCTTGCAATTTTTTTTTTAACACTAAAAAAATTAAAAGAAAGGGTCAAACGGATGATGATCTTCCGTCTGAATATTTTATTATTTTCGAACGCCCAAATTTGGCTCTAAAGGATAGCATCGCTCCCCGTTTATTGCTATTTGCCAACTACAAAATATTCATATTTTAGCCACAACGATAGTGGATGCTCTAGGTAGTGTCACCGCCTTAAAAGTGGTGAGCTTACCAAATGTTTTTTTTGCAAACTACATTAACAAGTTTTCCAGGTTAGAACAAAAAATTGAACAAAATTCACCTTCAATGTGAGAACTCCTCCGAGAAGATAATTTATGATTATAACAAAATTAGTAACACCTCTTGATTTTGGGCGTGAAAACAACAATACGAAGATCCCTTCCCAAATCAGAATTTTTTGCCGTAATAGACCACTTTTTGAAAATATTTGCGATTATGAGTTAGTTTCGAAACTATTAGCGCTTGTGGGCTATTTGGTGCCACGTCAGCTGCGGCCGCTGTTCTCATTAGTGACATCTTCATTTTAAAAGTCACTAATGGAAATAGCGGTCTCTGTTTTAAAATATTTGAATTTTTTTATTTGCTGTCGCTATTCCCACTACCGATCTTAATATATATATAAGGTCGCTAATCCCATAGCAACCTCAAATAAATGTATTGAGACACTTAGCTATTTCTAGAGAGCTTTTTCTCTCTTGGACAAAACAAAATTTAAAACTGAGGTCGCTAGTCCTAATAGCGACCTCAGTAGAAGACTTTTTGAGATCCATCAACAACTTGCTGACTCCAAAAAACGAGTTCAACGCTCCGCTCTTCGCTCGAGCTCCATAAACAACTTGTTGGCTCCAAACAAAGAGTTCAATGTTCTTCTTACCGCTTGAGCTCCATCAATAACTTGTTGGCTCCAAACAACGAGTTCAACACCTTGGTCTTCGCTCAAGCTCCACCAAATAGCTTGTTGGCTCCAAACAACGAGTTCAATGCCCCGCTCACTGCTTAAGCTCCAACAATAACTCGTTGGCTCGAAACAACGAGTTCAACACCTTGGTCTTCGCTCAAGCTCCATCAACAACTTGTTGGCTCCAAGCAACTAGTTCAACGCCTTGCTCTTCGCTCAGCTTCGTCAACAACGAGTTCAACGCTCTGCTCTCCGCACGAGCTCCAAACAACAAGTTCATTGCTCTGATTGCCACTTGAGCTCCATCAACAACTCGTTGGCCCCGAGTAACGATTTCAACGCCTTGGTCTTCGCTCAAGCCCCACCAAATAGTTCGTTGGCTCCAAACGATGAGTTCGATGCTCCGCTCACCACTTGAGCTCCATCAATAAATCGTTGGCTCCAAAAAATGAGTTCAATACCTTGGTCTTCGCCCAAGCCCCACCAAATAACTCGTTGGCTCCAAACAATGAGTTTAATGTTCTGCTCATTGCTTGAGCTCCGTCAACAACTTGTTGGCTCCAAGCAACGAGTTCAACACCTTGCTCTTCGCTCAAGCTTCATCGACAACTCGTTGGCCTAAAAAAACGAGTTCAACGCTCTGCACTCCGCACGAGCTCCATCAACAACTCGTTGACTTCAAACAACGAGTTCAATGCTCTGCTCACTGCTCGAGCTCCATCAGTAACTTGTTAGCTCCAAACAACCATTTCAACACCTTGGTCTTCGCTCAAGCTCCATCAACAGCTTGTTGGCCCCAAACAACGAGTTCAATGCCTTGGTCATCGCTCAAGTTCCACCAAACAACCCGTTGGCTCCAAACAATGAGTTCAACGCTCTGATTGCCACTTGAGCTCCATCAACAACTCGTTGGGTCCAAACTGCAAGTTCAATGCTCTACTTACCGCTTGAGCTCCATCAATAACTTGTTGGCTCCAAACAACAAGTTCAACACTTTGGTTTTCGCTCAAGCTCCATCAACAAGTCATTGGCCTCAAACAACGAGTTCAACACCTTGGCCTTTGCTCAAGTTCTACCAATCAACTCGTTGGCTCCAAACAACGAGTTCAATGCTCTGCTCGCTACTTGAGCTCCCTCAATAACTTGTTGGCTCTAAACAACGAGTTCAATGCTCGCTCTTCGCTCAGGCTTGGTCAACAACTCGTTGGCCCCAAACAATGAGTTCAACGCTTCGCTCTCCGCACGAGCTCCATCAACAACTCATTGACTCCAAACAAAGAGTTCAATGCCCTACTTTTTGCACGATCCCTCAACAATTTGTTGACTTTAAACAGCCAATACAGCGCCCCGCTCCTTGCACGAGTCCTTCTAATGACCCCTCATCTTAGGGAAATAGGCTTGGCATCCAATGCCGGCATAAAATTTTCTCTACAAAACTTGCTTAGCGCAAACAGCAAGTTCAACAAGTTTAAACTCTGTCTTCAAGTTTGTCTCTACAAAACTTGCTGTGCACAAACACTAGGTTCTTCATCCAACGTCGGCCTAAAATTGTCTCTACAAAACCTGCTTGGCATAAACAACAAGTTCCAGCTCTGTCTTCGAGTTTGTTTCTACAAAACTTGTTGGGCACAAACAGTAAGTTCATCGACCAAAATGGCAATTTCTAAATCAACTCGATCAAGGAGTAACCTCTATTAACATAATGGGATCAAACAGCAAGTTCGAACTCAGCTGCACTACAGGTTGCCTCCCCAAACTCGCCGGGATCAAACGGCAGTTTCTAAATCAACTCCAACTACGAGTTGTCTCATAAACTTGTTGGGACCAAATAACAAGTTCGAACTCAGCTGCACTACTGGTTGCCTCCCCAAACTCGCCGGAATCAAACGACAGTTTCTAAATCAACTCTGACTATGAGTTTTCTCTATAAACTCGCCGGGATTAAACAACAAGCTCTACGTCCAATTTCGTCCAAGAGTTGTCTCTACAAACTCACCGGCTACAAACGACAAGCTCAAACGTCCAACTCTGCCACAGAGTTCTCTCCAAACTTGCTTGGAGCGAACCGCATGCTCTCCGTCAACTCAATCAAAGAGTTGTCTCTCCAAACATGCCGGACGCAAACGGCAAGCTCAAACGTCCAACTCTGTCACAGAGTTCTCTCCAAATTTTCTCGGATCAAACAGCACGCTCTACATTAACTCAGTCAAAGAGTTGTCTCTACAAACTTGCCGAGAGCAAACGAAAAGCTCTATGCACAACGCCATCACGGAGTCGCCTTCACTAAACTCGCCGGGCGCGAACGGCTGGTTCAAACATTCAACTCCGTCCCAGGACCGTCTCAACAAACTTGCTGGGATCAAACAACAAGTCTGCAACAGCTCTTCCAGGACAGCTATATATGTACAAGATTCCATAATCAAAGCTCTCTACTCCTAGACTAACAGAATGCTTGTTCAACGACGGAACGTTCGATCGACAAAACAAGCAAACAACTCAATGCTCGGTCAATGAAAAAGTGAATTGGCGACAAGTTTTTTGATCGACAATACAAGCAACGTTTGGTCGACAGTAGAATAATTCGACGAAGTAAGCTGTTCAAAAGGCACTTGGTGTGTGAAAAAACTCCAAATTAAGTTCTACAAAACGTTTTGACTTGTACAAGGAGCGTACAACACAACTTCTAGACAAATGCAGAAGGGGATAATTTTGTTGATAACTCCGAGATAATTACTCCATTCAAAAACTCCAAAAACTCCAAACATTTGCCAAAGTAAAAAATCCAAGTCTAAAAAACTCCCAAACAAAAATGGGGCTTTCGGTTTTCAAAAGAAAGAGAAGAAAAGAAGAAGTAAGGGGTCAACTCAGGTTTCGGGTTCGCAAATCAAAAACCCAAACAAAATACCACTTCAAACGGGTTCACGGGTTCAAACCCGCAATCCGAACCCGCAAAATCCAAACCCTGTTTTTCTCTCTTCTTCCTATTCAAAAACAAAATCTGGGCACGAAGACTTTGCCTCTCGCTCACCACCACAACTTGACGGCGAAGCACTTCATCACGTCGTCGCCACACTCACCCTTCCTCTCGTCGCCATGCCCGCAACTCAATGAAACAACTAACTCCATAGCTTGCCGAAATGCTATAACTCAACCATTCCATAGCTCAGCGAGAACCACTAGCTCCATAGCACGGCGAATCCAGAGCTCATAGCTCGGTGACAAGATTCAAAGGTCATAACTCTTTGGAGGCTCCATAGCTCGTCGGAGGCTCCATAGCTCGCCAATTCCATAGCTAGCCACCATGACGAGAAGCTTCATAGCTAGATGCCAAAGCCATCACCATAGCTCGGCGAAGTCGAGGATCCATAGCTCGCTGAAGCTCATAGGTCGCCAATGAACTCAACCCTTAGCTCGCCCAAAATAAAGCTCGACGGAGTCGATTCACTCGAAAATTGAGTTCGGCCCAAAGAAACAGAGCAACATAAAAACTCCTCCACAGCTCGGCAAGCGAAGATCATAGCTCGACGTGAAGACGAGACTCAATAGCTTGGCGGCAGCGAGAGCTCTATAACTCGAGATTCCATAGCTTGCTAATGCCGCAGCTCGCTAGTGTCGTAGCTCATAGCTCGACAAAAATTTGAGGCTTCATAACTCGACGACAACCCATCACCATAGCTCGACAATAGCTCTATAGCTCCGTAGCTCAGTGATGCCTTCAAAGTTGGAAGAAAATCACCATAGCTTGGCAAAATTGTCGGCCGAGCTAAAGGGTCCCCGCTGCAATTCCTGACCCTGGGATCCCTCCAAAATTCGAGCTCAAGTGTGATGAGCAGCTCAGATGCACCCACATTGCCCTTCGTCTTTCCCACTGCTTCGCTCTACTTCTTCGCCGTTTGATCCCCCTCAGCGCTCGAGCCAGGGCGTGATCAACGCTCTAGATCAAGCCACGTTGCCTCCTCAGCAGATCTTCGCATCACAGCCCAATCTCATCAGCGCGTTAGCTCACCTTGATCGATGATTCTGATCGCGTCAAAAATAAACTATAATAACTAATTAAACATTAACAAACAATAGGAGATATGTTGGGTTATATTAAATGAAATTAATTTATCATATATATGTTGGGTTAATGTCTTGCACACTTATTTAATATTGAAGAGAAAAGGGTGATGCAGAGAGGAATTGAAGCAACGGTTGGATGGAGGATGAGAAGCAACAACAGCAACAAGAACAAAACACTGTGCAGTCGATTGTCACTTGAACTGTCGACCGACTTTGCCTCTATTTTTAAGAAAGAGCATAGCCGTCAACTACCCTCTCGAATAGTCAACAGCATAGTGGTTGTTTGTATTCGGGTGTGTGGGTCTTGGGGATTCGTTTGAATCCATACTTCTTCTCCAATTTAGATTGTACGACTCTCATTGTATGGTTATCACTTCAGGCAATATTAAATGGCTATTGTATTAAAATTAAACCCAGGGTTTCTCTAGATCTCTATATAATCAATGTAATGGCTCAAAGAATGATATTATCGTATTAAGTGCCGAATAGAAGATCAAAGAGAGTACTTCATCTAAGAGGTGTGTGAATTCTCCATTGCAAACAACAAGTATTTCTAGTTAGGCTTGAGAGAGAGTTGTTGTGAGAGTTGTAACTCTTGTATCTTCTCTAATTGAATAATATCTTGATTTACCTCCCCTGGATTAGATTCTTTGCCCGAACCAAAACAAATATTGTGTGTTTTATGTGTTTTATGTGATCTTCTATTTGCTTGGTGCTTTGTACTGATCATGTCGAAGACTCAACAACATCCTAGGGCATAAGTTCATATATATATATATATATATATTCCATTGTGCACCACCTCTCCGTGTGCACTCATGTGTACTCGATCTTCCCGTATTCGTATCGACGATCCAAACCGTTCACATTGATCTACACATCTAAATTAGTCTAAATATGTAAAATCAAATCATTTGAAATTCATTTGCCCATCCATCATGTGACTATAAAAAAACAATAACTTTCAGCCATACAATTTTGTAATACATCAATGGATGGAAAAATAAATTTCAAATGATTTGATTTTATATATTTAGACTAATTTAGATGTGTAGATCAATGTGAACGGTTCGGATCGTCAATACGAAGGCGGGAAGGTCGAGTGCACATGCCGTGTGCACCATAGCTTGTGGATGGTACAAGTTACAACTAACTAGAGAAAGTTGTAAAAGGGTTGCAGAACTTTGAACTTCCAAACCTTCCCCACAATTGCAAATGGGTCACTGGAAGGATTCAATTTGGGAAGTAGTGCAGTTGCTACACAACCAAAGACCCCATGAAAGAGAGAAGATTTGGGAGATTAACATTATATAAATTGAGCATGCATTAACTAAGACATTCATGTACAATAACATGATTTGAGTAATTTCATTGTCTATAACTTGTTCATAGCATTAGCATATTTTTCTATATTACTTTCTAAATGTGGATGGTTTCTAATTGCAAAGATTGTTGAGGTCTAATAAAGAAATCAGTAACTGAGCTCAAAGTAGTAATAGAAAGTAACTGAGCTCAAAGTAATAGAAAGTTTGTAATTGAGCTCAAAGTAGAAAGAATGGTAGTGCCAAATCTTCCTTGTAATGCCTCGAATTCCAAAATACGGTAATTTGTAACTCAACAGGATCTACGCTTCACTTCGTACAAATTTACAAGGAATTTTGAAACTTTTATTACAACATTGTCCTTTTACATCAATAACGCAACGGAAAATAAATGAAGTACAACAATGATAAATATACAATTGTAACAACTTTAGCATTTAATTAATCATCAGCATCAAATTCATCTTTATATCTTCTTGTAAATTCTACGTCCTGCATATGAAACTGTGGGTACGTCAGTTGCTTACAACCGACGAAATATTATAAACGGTGATCCTTACTATGCTGTAATATAAAGATTCTTTAATACTTTAACAACCATAAACTTGAATGCAAACAAAGTGTAAAAGAGTAACTATCCTAATCATGTTAGTGTATGCAATGACTTAATGCCTAATGCAGATGTTTACACTAGGATGACACTAATACATACTTGTTCGGATTCTATGCATCCCATACTATATATGTCCGAGGACAAGCACCTATGTACTCCACATTATAGGGTTAGATCCCTCGCCATGCTACCTACTACGATGACTACTACAAGATTTAGATATTTTGCAAGTATTGGCTCTTGCCCTTGGAATACTGGAGATCAATCCCTCTCTGTGGATCATTCTGTGACCCTTACGTCCATCGTCCTGGAATACTGGGGATCGTTTCACTCCGCAGGTCATTCTGGATCCCTCATTGCACAAGCATCCCATGAGCGTTGCTCTCGTCCCGGACTACTGGAGATCGTTCCCATAACATGGATCATTCTATGGCCCTTACGTCCAACGTCCCGGAATACTGGGGACCGTTTCTCTTCAAGAATCATTCTCGAGTTCATAATTCACGTTTGCACTAATTTCGTCATATCACCAACTAGTGCCTTATCCTTAAGTTTAAGTTATGATTATTAACAACTAGAGTCTAGCTTACCCACCGGTCTTAAACACAATACTGAGATAGTCAACCCAATACTGGTTACTTCTCACAATTTCATAAATTCAACTGCCGATAATCTGGGCCTCGCTCACCCTAGAATAACAACCGTCTCAACTGAGACTACAAAGGTTACATCTAACCTCATCAAGATAATTCATTTCTTTATTCACAATATCTTTCTCATATTCATTTCTTTATAATCTTAAAACATAAAGCAACTCACTTCAACTTCCATTATCAATTTAATCATTTATATCCTTGTATGCAACTCAAATATTCTCTTAATCAAATGTTAATAACTATAAAATCTCATCAAGAAGAATATAATTGCATTCCAAATTTTTATCTTTCTTTAATTATACGAGAGTCACATTTTAAGAAGAATTATCAAGTTCTTCATCCCATAGTTTTAATATGAAATCCACTTCCAATTCTCACAAAATATATCAAAATATTGTGAAATATTTTTTTGTAAAGTCTAGATAATATTAGAGGAATAATAGATTTTTTCCCCAATTTTTATTGCTCACTCAAAAGTACGAAAAACATTAAAAGAGGGCTAGCGGGTTTCGAACCCATGGCCCCCGCCCAGCTACAGTAACTACCCCAATTCGCACACGAAGACCAGAAAGTCCAAGGGCGGCTAGCGATAAAAGTTCACTTAAACATTTTATGTATGTGGCGTACTGTGTTTTGGAAAAATCAAAATTTAATAAAACAGAGCCTTTTCAAGACTCGAACCCAAGACCATGAACATTGTTCACAGCGCTCTAAACCCACATCGAGAACCAGTATTCCCAAACACATTCTCTGTTATGATTTTAAGTTAAAATTTCTTTATTCTACTGGTCTGTTTATAACTCTTTCTTTAACAATTCCGATTTCCCAATTAATTATACCATTCAAAAATCTAATTCTTTTCCAGAATGTTTTCTTTCAAAAATACAGTATAGTGCATATATTTAAACTTTATAAAATTCTTATTTTTGATAATATAATAAAAGCTTTTCTCCCAAATTGTATTAATAAACTCATATTATCATATTTCAAGTAAAATATTGTCCCTCTTCAAAACAACTTTATAAAATTTTTAATACTAAGGAAAATATATACTAGTGAGACTATTTCCACATTTCTTTACTATAATAGCATCTTAAAACCCTTTTCATACATGTTGCATTATTATGACTATTATAAGAACATTCTAACATGCGTCAATTTTAATTCCAACAATTCACTAGATGGTACTTTCTCTTTCTCTTTCTAATTTAACAAAAGTTCTAGTCATTTATTTGAATCACAATATCATTTCAACACATCATGACATAATTAAAATAACATTATGTAATCTACATTCATCACAATTCTAAAACTACTCATATGTCAAACTAGCATGCTTCATTCTACAAAATTTAGAAAGTACTTAAGAAACACCCACCTCAAAGAAGATCGTACTGTAGAAGAAAAAACAATTCCTAGAAAGCTCCTAGCTCCAACACGATCGCCTAGCCCTTCTCCTCCTAGCAAGAACAACTCCAAGCTCCTCCAAGAATTGCAAGACAAAACTCTCTAACTCTCTTTCTTTTCTTCTCTCATTTGATTCTTATTTTGGTGCAAATGAAAAACACTAGGGGGGGGGGGGGGTATATTTATAGGGGGAATGAATGACTAGGATTTAATCTCACAACTCCAAATAACTACCTACTACCCCACTCTCGCACTCTCTACACTCTACCCACTTAAGCAATGGCCGACCTCCTCTCTTTTGTGCATGCACGTGAACGTGCAATGCACAAGTGCACTCCCTTCTCATTTATATATATATATTTTTATTTTTGTATCTGCTGGTAGTTACATGACATGTATAAGAATATGTACAACTAATTGTAGGATTATCTTAGTGGGCTTCTCTTGTGGGCTTGGTTTATTTATTTAATTTATTTTAATGAGCTTAGAATCTTCTATTAGGCCTATGAGTTCTAAATAAGAAATAGACAACTAAATGAGATAAAATAAAAGAAGGAAAATCATGCATAGTTTAAATAAATTTTAGAATGAAAAAGAATGAGATGAAATTTGCACGTGTATTGCACATAAAAATAAATGTTCAAGAGTAAAATGGATATTATCAACGGAAAAAATTTATTGATAATTGAAATACAATATAAAAAAAATATATTTAATATACATATTCAATAATGTAATCAATACATACATAGAAAACACGTGCACCACATGTATAAAAATATTTTAATCAAAATAGGAGAAAAATGAATTTCTGTTTATAAAATGACATTGAACACTTCATAAAAATAAATGAATGAAACATATCAAAAAAATTACACGTAATGGTAGAATATACGTAATTGACACGTGCCTCGATAACATGTGCAATGTACATAAAACACAAAGATTGAAATCTAATATTTGAGTTGGGTCAAATAGGATAAAACGAATTTTGAGAAGACGGGACATGCAGAAATAGTCGGAATCCAAAATACGTAGTGAAACACATTACGGATATTACCGGTAATGGTACAAAATACACGTGCGTAACACACAAGAGCAAAATTGTCATTTTCAATTTTGCGGAGTGTTACATTGCGTCTACGTCAGTTCAATTATATACCAATGATTCTCCTGTGCATTAATGTATTAAATTCCATAATAAGAAAATGAAGTAAACTATTAGAGTATATTAGCACTACTTTCTGCAGACACTAATATATATATATATATATATATATATATATATATATATATATATATATATATATAAGAAAATGAAGTAAACTATTAAAGTATATTAGCACTACTTTGTGCAGACTCTAATAGTTTACTTCATTTTCTTATATATATATATATATATATATATATATATATATATATATATAGTTGTGTTCGGTTGTGCACTCGCCTAGTGCACTACTCGTGAGCCGTCTGATCTGTCGCTTGACCATGATCGTCATCTAACGGCTGCTAGAAGCTCCCACTCATCTCACTTAGGTGGGTGTGTGTGTAGTACCCCGTATTTTCAAATATTATTTTAAAATTTTGAAAATGAACTAAAATATTTTTCTGGAGATTTAATAAATATTTTCTAAATATTTATCTTTTTACACGTGCGAAACACGTGCAAATATTTTTGGTGTAAATAACCAATTTTATATTTTTATTAAATTCTCCTAATTATAATGGAGTATATTCTAAATTTTGGGATTTTTCTGAGTAGAGAAACTATTTTTATAAATATCTCGAAAGAGAGGGGCTTTTATGTAAAAAGTTGTTTGGATCTTAAATAAATTATGAAAATTCTTTTTTACTGATATTTTGGTTCTCCATGGTTATCATTTGAATTTAAATATATTTAGATTTTATTTAAAGTCAATTTGGTGAAGATTTAAACAAAAAGGGTGTTTTTGCAAATATGGAATTCATGTAGAATTTTGTGCAAATATTTTATGGAAAGTAAAAGTAAAATATTTTGATTGGAAAATATAATATGTATTATTAGATATTATTTCTATTTTTTCTGAATTTTTATGAATATTTTATGATGTAATTGCAAATATTACAAAAGGGAGGGCTTTTGTGCAAAATCGCCACCCTGAGTTGTAAATCCAAATTTTTCTTATTTACTGGGCTGCTCTGGGTTGTTGGACAACTCAGTGATAAAATATTTGATTTGGTTTTGATTTAGTTAATCTATTTTAACTAAGGAAAGGTTATATGAGTAAAGTTATATTTTTGGGAGGACTATTTTGCAAATACATTTCTAAAACCCTAAATCTTATTTCCGGCCTGTATAAAAGAGGGTGTGCAGCCATCATTCGCTGCACAACTCCAGATTTATTATATTATTATTTTCTTGGTGATCAAGAGGAGAATTTTTGGATCTCGCAAAAAGGAAGGCTTTTCGTTGGACCTTTTCAATTCAAAGGTGAGTGATGTAAAATTGTTTTGTTGTTTTGATTTAAATGAGTGACAATGTTTTGTTTTGTTTTGATGTTGTGAATGATATGAATCTTGTATTGCGGTTTGATTAATATGATCGATTGTTATATTGTTGGTTTGGCATGTATGTCATTTAGTATTTTGGCATGAGAACGATGCCAAGGTTGTTGTTTGTACCATGTATGTGAAATCTAAAAATGTTGAGTAGATCTTGGTTTATAAATTTGTATTGCTAGAAAGCATGTTTAAGATTTGAGTATGGTTATGATCGGATAAATGAACATCTGGATCTTGTGATTTTAAATCAGATTTTGGTTATGAATTGAGAAAGAAATTTAGGATTGAGAAACCCTAATGGAAAAATTAGTAATTTTAGAACATGAGAATTGAGTTTTGAAAGATTGGATGATTGAGTAATGTATCCATAATGAAGATTTATTGAGATCTGTCATTTTACCTGAATACGAACTATTTTTCATAAACAATGAATCTTTAGAAAAACTCCAGTTTTGATTATTGTATACAGACCTAAATTATGTAAACTGTAGGCCGACAGTCGACTAGTAGACTTCTCAGTCGACTGGTACGACCCTGCTGCTGTCTCTTCAGTGCTTTTGAAAATCCATTCTGGACAGTCGACTTAGACCATTATTCAGTCGACTGGTATACTTAGAAAATATTTTGTAAAGTTATTGCAGTTTCTTCTCTGGACAGTCGACCTATAACTCCTTAAGTCGACTGTTGGTACTTAGAATATTTTTGTGAAAATTATTGGAATTTGTCTCGGGTAAGTCGACTGGTAGCTTTTCAAGTCGACTTATATGACTTAGTTTATTTTCTTAAAAATCTTGGATATTGTCCTTTGGACAGTCGACTTACCACAGTATGAGTCGACTGGTACTAATGGATTTTTGTAACTCGAGTGTTCTTTTGAATGCTTGGCTTTCAGATAATTCAGTCTATACCTTGCCTTCAGTTAAGCATTTGATTTGAGATATTCAGTTGAGCTAATTTTGTTTAGTGAAAAGTTGATTATGACTTTTGAGTTTGAGTCCCTAGAGGTGAGTGACCCTAGTATACCGGTGTTGAGTTATTTTGTTGAGGCCCATGAGGCATTTCAGTTAGTCAGTTTTAAATTTAGACCGGTAGGGTACACCAACTCTAGGAGATTCTTTAAGTAATTCAATAACCCAAATGATAAGGACAGGCACTAGTGGTGATATGATGAACGGGAACATGGGTTATGCACCTCAGTATGGCTTTAGATGTGGGATTTAATCTCCGAAATTATCCAAGTAACTTACTTGAGATGTGGGATTTATCTCCGGAATTATCCAGGTAAATTACCTGCGATGTGAGATATATCTCCGGAATTATCCAAGTGATTTGCTTGCGGTGTGGGATTGATCTCCGGAATTATCAAAGTCAAGGCAACGCACATGGAGTATTCATGTGATGATTTGTCTATGTTTAGATGTGGGATGATCTCCGGAATTATCCAGGTAAATTACCTGAGATGTGGGATCTATCTCCGGAATTATCAAGCATGGGCTAATTCTCACAGTTTATCTTTATCTCGTAGTAGTCATCGTGATAGGAATAGTTGCATAGCGGGGGATTGAACCCTATAATGTGAAGACGTTAAGGGCTTGCACCAAACCTATGTAGAATGGGATGCATAGACTTCGACAAGTATGCATTAGAGAGTCCGCATATAGATTTTGTATTGTCTTGACTTGATTTTATGCATGAGGTTTCCAGTTTTTCTACACTTGACACTTAGACTAGATGCACTTGTCGTTTTCATTCTATGATGTTTTCATGCTTTACATCTTTGTTATTCCTCATTCTTTTGTTATTGTAGTTAATACATGTTGTTGATGACTTTATGTTTTACGATTAAATTATGTTGTTTGTTTTTATATCACTCACACCATTTATGGCTGACCCCTTTAGTTTTGGGGGTTAGGGATCATCTCTAGCCTCATATGTTACAGGTTGTTGCTTAGAGTTTGGAGGTTGGATGCATGAGATAGATTTGGAGACAAACTGATGTAATAGAGCTGTGTGTAAAATTTTAGTAAAAGAAGTGTTGTGAAAAGAAAGATGTAATTCAAGGTGTTTGTAATTCCGCTCTGTTTGAAAAGAATTGTTGTAATAAAAGTTTGGAATAAAATTATTTGTGTTTTTGGGCTATGTGTACTGTTACATTGAAGTTGATGCTGGGATTGTGCCACGTATTTTCTAAGTTATTATATTAGAAATTCGGGGAGCTACAGTGTGTGTGTGTGTGTAGGGGGGGTGTAATTGCGTCTTTTCCTAGTCGCCTTCTCAAAACCCCTCCTCCTCACGCGATCATCCTCCTCACGCTCTCACCCTTTCCTTCTCAGCTTGATAGGTATAGTCTTTCATATTTACTGCTCAAATTTCATATTTTTTGTTTAAAAAAAATTGAACTAATTTAATCTTTATTGTTATTTTTTTAGTGCGTTTACTGCAAAAGAGGTGGATTCTTCCACCGAAGAAAGTTCCGATGACAATGCCGATTATATGGGTTGAGGGAAGTGTTCGATTCATTGTTAGTTTTTAAATTATTGTGTTCCCATTGTATGTGTAATTTTTTTGGTTTGTAGGCAGTCATGAATAATTTGAAACACATGTCATAATAATGCATGTACAAATTTTCACTTACTGAATGAATGTGGGTTATTCTGGCAATTTGAATAACTTGTCCAGTGTTTGTTTTTTTGTTACATTGGAGAGTGATGAGTGGGAGTTTATGTCTACATTGTTGTTTCTGTATAAATTGCATCCTTAGTATGTAATTTTTTTACACTGCATAATGCATTTTGTTTAGCAGCTTAACTCTCACTCTCACTCTTATTTTGTTGCTGCCTGCCAACTTCTCACTTTCATTTTGTTAGCAGCTTAACTTGAACTGCTTCATCTGTTGCCTGCAACCTCTCACTCTCATTTTGTTTAGTAGCTTGTCCATTTTTTGGTTTTTTGTTACATTGGTCCCTTCATTGTTTATATTTAATAGGTAGGGGTGCTAGAAATTGAGTTGATCTATTAGGCATGGCATAATAATGCTGCCATAGTGCTTCCAAATTTTATGCCTTTGATACGTTTATGCTTGATTGAAAATTTGCATAACAATGCACTTTAATTCTGAGCCTACATTTTTTACATGTATTTTCTACCATTGTCAAATTATACTCTGTTAACACTTGTAAGATCACGCTCTAAAGTCATTTTTATGGTTTTTTTATATTTTGTAGCATATGCAAGCCATGAAGTTGGAGAGTGAGAGGTTGCAGGCAGGAGCAGAGGTGAAGCTGGAGATGCAGCAGAGGCAAAGTTGGAGAGTGAGAGGTTGCAGGAAACAACAGCAGTTTGATGAGTTAGAGTGATGGGAGTGAGAGTGATGAGAGTGAGAGTGCTGAGTGGGAGTTTATGTCTATCTACATTGCTATTTCTGCTTAAATTGCATCCTTAGTACGTAATTTTGTTTCAGGCTGCATAATGCATTTTGTTTACCAGCTAGGGATGAAATGTAGTCAAAAATGACTGAACGTCTATAGCTTGAATGTAAAAAAGAGTTGCCACAAGCTTGTATAGCTACCTGAAGCGTAATATTTTTGTTAACAGAGTTGCCAGAAGAAATTTTATTCGATGTTTGGAGTGGCAAATCTTGAGTGAGCTATGGCCAGACTTTTGTTGCTGCATGCATCAACTGCTTCATCTGCTGCTGGTTTGTCGATTTTCTTTTATGCTGCATGCTTCATCTGCTTCATCTGCAATTCCAAAAAAAAAAATTACATTTAGAAGTCATTTAGAGCCTGCAGAATTGTGGTCGTTTAGAGTCATTTAGAAGTCATTTAGAGGAAAATTGTGGTCGTTGATAAAACTTTTTTCTTAATCCATATTTTAGAGCTTGCAGAAAGTAGTGCTAATATACTCCAATAGTTTACTTCATTTTCTTATTATGGAATTTATTACATTTCAATGCACAGGAGAATAATTTTAAATGTCTCGAATGTGAACTAACATGTGTATATTTCTACTTATAAACAATCATTATAATTTTCCCCTTGCGCTATGAAATTAGCAATCAAGTAATCTGGCGTTTAGTTATTCAATCCATGAACTCATTGGTATATAATTGAACTGACGTAGAAGTAGATTTGGCACTACCATTCTTTTTACTTTGAGCTCAGTTACTAACTTTCTATTACTAGAACTTCTCGTGGTTAATTGAAAGTTTACAAAATAATATGAAAGTTGAGATAAAAAATAACAATAAATATGAAAGACCACACCTACCAAGCTTGCCATATACCTATGGCGAATCTACACATTGAAAGGAACTTAAATAATATGCAATACCTATGGCAAGTTTTTTTTGGTGATGTAGTGAATGCGGGGGCAAGTATTAATCCATTAACTATCCACTAAACACCGAAATACAAATTTGACATTCTATTCTTTCAATAATTTCAATAAATTTGGGTGTAACCCCCGTTCCCGTTTATACGGATTGATATTTTTCCTTTCCTGTATTCTTGTATTTAATTTATCCTATAAATTATTCTATTCTTTTGAACCCCCAAAATTTTGCATTCATTTAAATACCAGGCTATTTTGTTTGAACCCAGAATTTCAAGCTACACTATTATATATCACTATTTGATTATTCAACTCATGATTATTATTTTACTACTACTACTACTACTATTATTATTATTATTATAGTGAAAAACCCGAAGACCCTAATTCATTCTATAAAATATCTATTTGATTATTTGATTTATGCTAAAGTCACCTGTGATTTAATTATTGGATTTTCTTGTCATGAAGCCCAATTTTATATTCATTATAATTACATTTTTTATGAACATATAATTTTAGAGCATGATCTTATATTCTTTTTATTCATATTTATTATTATTGGTGAAGCCCAAATGTAAAGCTCAAGTTTACAACCCAAACCGACATTTATATACCCAACACGTTAACCTATTATCCTACCCTACCCAAATTCAACTACCCGTATACAAATCCACTCACATTCCCCCACTCCTCACAATTCCGTAACCACACCCCCCCCCCCCCCCCCCACACTATCTCATAACCACCCCTTTAATTAATATTATATTATTATTTTAAGAACCCCCCCCCCCCCCCCCCGTTCTCTCTCTCCCCTACACACACCCTCTCTTTGTTTTTCCATAAACGAAACAGAGCAATTCCCCCTTCATCTTCCTCATCGAACCCCCGACCCCAACTCCTCGTCACCGTCATCTTAAGCATCGCTCTTGCCTCCACTGCCTCCTGCACCTCTGTCCTCGCCTCTCCACAATGCCATCGAGACCCCCGTCAGCACCCATCACCGTCGAAGACCCCAAACCCAACACCCTGCTCATCAAGCTCACCCCTTGCTCGTTGTCCTTGCCCAAATCGAGTTTCGCTCGACCTCGTGCTCACCACCGCCTCACCACAGTCGCCATCCCCTACCTCCAATCGTCACCCTCTCCTCCGTTGACCTCCAGTCATCATCCCATACCTCCAGAGTCTTCATCCTCTCGCTGAATCGCCGCCTTCCTCCATCGTCCTGCCATTACCTCAACTCGAGCTCCTCCTCGTCGTCGAGCCACGTCAGCTGCCTCCCAGTCTCCACCGTCTCTCGCTCCTGCCCTCACTCGCCTTCCGAGCACTTGCAGCCGCCAGCTGCCCTATTTTGCCAGTGCTGATCACACTTGAGCTCCTGCCACCTCATTGTCCTGTCAAGCCTCCTCGATGCCCTGTCCTCCTCGCCTTCATCCCACTTGACTGCCTCGTCGAACGCCTCCGTTGCCGAAGCCTAACCCCCCACTGTGACTTCTCCTCCGTCTGCAACCTTCGACCTCCGTCATCGCCACCTCCACCCTGCCATTCACCGCATCACACCTTCATTGCCACTCGAACCCACCACCTTGTCGAACCGCCGCCACTACCGCCTCGACTGCACCCCGTGACCATCCCACTGCCTCGTCTTCAACCTTTGTCGAGCTTCATCCATTGTTTTCGAGCCTGCGCCCCTACTGCTCTCCCAACAGCAGTCTTACCGCTCGACACTCTGCCCTTTGCCTCGCCGTCCAACACCACCTCCAGTGCCGTCGATTGCCACCGCAACTCCTCACAGTCCAGTCCACCGCTCGCCGCCATCGAAGCTGAATCCAGTAAATTCTGCTGTTGCTACTGTGACGATTGCTGCCACTGTGTGATTTCCGATCCGCTGGTTTGCTGTTTGTTGTTCTAGTTTGGAATTGTCGTTTGTTGTTTGTGGATAGTATGGGGTTGTTGTTTGCTGTTTGGGGAGTCTTGTTATGGTTTTTGTGTACTTGTACACGTGCGCACGTATTACGGTGTACGTGGAGTGCACGTGTCATCATCGGGATTCTCATCCCATTATTCTTTTACGTTCAGAATCGTCTTCTAACAGACAAGCATCTCTTGAACTCATTTTTATTGTTCTAGTTCAAGAAAACACTTCTTGAAATCTGGCAAGTAGTAATCAAATTATTGGGGCCCGACGCTCGGATGTCACAGCGAGCCACTCCAAGCCTCTCCTACAAAGATTGGGGCAGGACGCTCGGATGTCACCGCGAGCCACTCCAAGCTTCTCCTACAAGGTTTGGGGGTCGATGCTCGGATGTCACCGGGAGCCACTCCAAGCTTCTCCTACAAGGTTTGGGGGTCGATGCTCGAATGTCACCGCGAGCCACTCCAAGCTTCTCCTACAAGGTTTGGGGTTCGACGCTCGGATGTCACCGCGAGCCACTCCAAGCTTCTCCTACAAGGTTTGGGGGTCGACGCTCGGATGTCACCGCGAGCCATGCCAAGCTTCTCCTAAAAACTGGGGGCTCGATGCTCGGATGTCACCGCGAGCCACTCCAAGCTTCTGCTACAAGGTTTGAGGGGTCGATGTTCGGATGTCACCGCGAGCCACTCCAAGCTTCTCCTACAAGGTTTAGGGGTCGACGCTCGGATGTCATTGCGAGCCACGCCAAGCTTCTCCTAAAAACTGGAGGCTCGACGCTCAGATGTCACCGCCAGCCACTCCAAGCTTCTCCTACAAGGATTGGGAGTCGACGCTCAGATGTCACCGCGAGCCACTCCAAGCTTCTCCTACAAGGATTGGGGCTCGATGCTCGGATGTCATTGCGAGCCACTCCAAGCTTCTCTTACAAGATTTGGGGGTTGACGCTCGGATGTCACCGCGAGCCATACCAAGCTTCTCCTACAAGGTTTGGGGGTCGATGCTCGGATGTCACCGCCAGCCACGCCAAGCTTCTCTTAAAAACTTGGGGATCGATGCTCGGATATCGCCGCGAGCCACTCCAAGCTTCTCCTATAAGATTTGGGGCTCGACGCTCGAATGTCACCGCGAGCCACTCCAAGCTTCTCCAACAAGGTTTGGGGGTCGACGCCCAATGTCACCGCGAGCCACTCCAAGATTCTCCTATAAGGTTTGGGGCTCAGCGCTCGGATGTCACCGCGAGCCACTCCATGCTTCTTCTACAAAGATTGGGGCTCATCTTCCGACCCTCGATGCTCGTCTAAGCGAGTCCCTACCTTCGGCTCTCGACATCCCCATAGCTTTTCCAACGAGCATAGGGGCTCGTCTCCCGACCCTAGGTGCTGGGCTAAGCGAGCCCCTACTCTTCGGCTCTCGATGTCCCCATAGATTTTCCAACAAGTATGGGGTTCATCTTCGGACCCTCGACGCTCGGCTAAGTGAGCCCTACCTTTGGCTCTCGACGTCCCAACAGCTTTTTCAATAAGCATGGGGGCTCGTCTCCTGACCCTAGGCGCTCGGCTAAGCGAGCCCCCACTCTTTGGCCCTCGACGTCCCCATAGCTTTTCCAACAAGTATGGGTCTCGTCTTCTGACCCTCGATGCTCGGCTAAGAAAGCCCCTACCTTCGGCTCTCGACGTCCCCATAGCTTTTCCAACAAGCATGAGGGCTCGTCTCCCGACCCTAGGCGATCGGCTAAGCGAGCCGCCACTCTTCGGCTCTCAATGCCCCTCATACCTTCAAATGAATCCTCTTCATCCTATCCGGCTGGCCTCTCCAGGAAGATACGAACCACATTCTTCGCCGTACACACGCTCCGCTCTTCCTACAGAGGCAAATCACTCCTACACAACTGGGTTATTCAGCCCTCCAGGAGTGGGGGCTCCTGATATGGGTCGGATGACGTAGCCCCTCCTTGGCCCCCAGATCCCCTCAAAACCCAGTCTTCCGTGATCATCAGATAAACCCAGAGCCTCATGGGCTTCTGCCATGTCAGGCCCACGAGCAAACGGGTCCAAAATCGGCCCAGCAGGATCTCAGACTCGTTTGCTCTGCCTATAAATACCAGACCCCCTCCCCTACTGGCAAGGTAATAAATCTTTCTTCCCCAAAAACCCTAGCTACTGTTGCTTTCTAGTGACTGACTAGATTGTCGGAGGGCCTGTCGCCGGGATCTCTCTCGGTGTTTCTAGGCATAGTGCAGGTACACAAGACCGACTCGAGCCCCACAGATCCGAGCCGAGCTACTAGATCCGAGCCGAGTATTCGTCCTCCACCTCACTCCTGTTACTCCCGAGCCGTTCCCAGCCGAGGGTCGAACATATAGTCAGTACCGCAACTTCCACTATACAAATTGAGATAACTCACACCTGTTGCAGCTACACCCCAAAAACTAACCACTTCAATTATCATTTTTTTCCCTTTTACCCTAATTTTGTTTTTCTACTGATCTTGGAAGAAATTAGGGTTTAGTTTAACAAAAAAAACAAGGACAAAAAATTATATCTGAGATCAATTCGAGATGGTGCTACGTATGTAGCCTGAGATCGATAAGAGAAAATTGGAAGCGAGCGAGCAGTGGTGAAGGAGCAGCAATGAGATTTGGAGCTAGGGTTTCGTCGATTTCTAGAAATTGGTGGATTTTGAGAGGTGATTCGTTGGGAGATTAGAGAGAAAGAGGGCCGAAAGATTAGAGAGATGGAGAGAGTCGATGAGGTGGGGGGTTTCGATTTGGGGATTCAGTCGATTTGTAAAATTCTTGGAGCTAGGGTTTTCGATTTTTTAAAAGGAGAGAGGCGAAAGATGAGAACGTGAGGAGGATGAGAGCGTGAGTCAGATTTGGGAATTTTGGGATTTTTTCTCTAAACATAGCCTTCACCTTCTCTTTCAGCTCTTTTATCCATGGAGTATCAAAATCCTGTATTCAAAATTAGACAGACCAACTCCAGGTTAAGTTAGTTTATGGATCACAGGTATTATTCATTACGAGCAAAGGAGAGGACGAAAATCACGTGCCTCGAGCGTGGAAGGCAGTGAGGTAGGATAGTGAAGGAAGTGATCACCCCATACAGTTGGAGGGAAATTTGCAAGCGGGCGAAAGACCTGTTCCTCTATTGATTCCAGGGTTTGGGAGACAGTGGCCATTGGTAGAAAATATCTTATGAAGGAATGAAATTGCTAGGTGATACAAAACAAGTATATATTCTGGAAAATAGTCAAACTTATTTCAAAGAATGAATCACGTGGGTAGCGTGGGGGTGGGGTGGGGTGAATTTTTTCCCAAACTGTCTCACTTTTCGGAAGTTTTTTTAGCAAACTGTCATACTTTTTTTTAAAATTTCCAAACTGCCTCACTATCTTTCTGAAAAAGTGAGTAGTTAAAACCTCATCGTTTTTTCAGAAAGCGAGTATGCAGTTTTTTGATTTTCGAAAGTCTAGATTCGCTTTTGGAAAAAGCGACCTATTTTTAACCAAATCCGTTTTTTCAAAAAGCGAGTGGGTTATTTTGATAAATACTTTCGAAAGTGGGTCAGTTTGGTAAACACTTTCAGAAAGTGGGTCAATTTGGTAACAAGTACTCTTTGAACCTTACATCTTTACTGTTATAAGCATGAAGAGTGCTTTCTTGGGGAGTGTTTGGGACTTCCAATTGAATTGAGTACAAGAATTATAATTTATAATTCTTTGACCCTTCCAAGTTCATTCTCCTCTCGTTAAATCTTAGATGCATGATATTCAACAGTACTTAAACAGAAATTAAAGACAGTCCTATTAGTAATGTATATCGAAACTATAAAGAGTTGTTTATCAAGAAAATTTGTCATGCATCTCATTTCTTATCACTTCGAACCAAATAAAGAAAGTTTCTTAATCGTGATCAACAGTGGACTGGAAATCTCGGTTGAATTTAGGCTAAGGTCTTTTTCTCTCAAAAATACTAGTAGTAAATAATAATGAGAAAAATTAAAGAATGCACCTTCTTCATTCATCTCACCTATTCTGTTCAAACAAGAGTGTCACCATCACATTAAACTTGGCCACCAAGAAACTCATATACACCTCATGCATTGCATATTACAGAATCTCCATTAAAGGAATTTAATTTCTCTTCCTATATAATCCCCCATTGCCAGCTTCACAAAATATTCCAAAACATGCACCAACCTACAATGAGAATGAGAACGGTGAGATTGACATCTCTCTCTCTCTCACTCTCCATCTCCTCAATCACCATCAACACTCAACAATCCTAACTCGGACTGACGTCAACAAATTGATGAGCATTGCGTTAGCCGCCACTTTCTGCACCACCCTGGCTTGCCTCTCACTCATCTCCCTCTGTAACTGCTACCGTCGCAGACATCAACACAACTTCGCCTCGTTTACAAACTCACAGCAACAGGAACAAGACATAACAGAGTGCTTGGTTCAGCGACAAGCCATTCCTGTGATTGCTTATTCGAGTTCAGATAGTGAGAATGGAACTAGTTGTTCGATTTGTTTGGGGGAGTACAAGGATGGGGAGGAGGTGAGGGTGCTTACTAACTGCAAACACGTGTTTCATATGGAGTGTATCCACCCATGGCTTCTCAGAACATGTTACCAAAATGACCCACTTTCTGAAAGTATTTACCAAACTGGCTCACTTTCGAAAGTATTTACCAAAACAACTCTCTTATTTTTTGAGAAAACGAGTTTGGTTAAAAACATGTCATTTTTTCAGAAAGCAAGTCTAGTCTTTCGAAAATCAAAAGTATCACACTCGCTTTCTGAAAAAGCGATAAGGTTTTAACCACACTCGTTTCTTCAGAAAGCAAGTGAGGCAGTTTGGAAAATTTTAAAAAAGCAGGGCAATTTGGAAAAAACTTTCAAAAAGTGGGATAGTTTGGAAAAAATTCGGGTGGGGTGGGGTTGCTAGTGAAATTTGGAATTACTTACCATAATGACCCACCTTTTGAAAGTATTTACCAAACTGATACACTTTCAAAAGTATTTACCAAAATAATCCACTCGCTATCTTGCTGTCTAAGATAACGAGTGTATGTTAAGGTATTAAAACGTGAAGAAAATTTCAAGTTTATAAGATAGCGAGTTTGGTGAAAACAACACCGCTATCTGAGATAGCGAGTGTATGTTGAAGTGTTTCTCCACCACTTGGAGAAAAACTTGCAGAAAAATATCAAGTTTAGACTCGCTATCTCAAATAGCGTGTGTGTTTATACCACACTCGCTACTGAGATTATAACCCCTATTCTCGACAATAAGTAATTTCTGTGTATTTTCTATAATTTTATTTTTACAAATTTATTTTGTGCTAAATTCGTTTCGAATATTTATTAAAGTGTATCTGTTACCGCTGATTCTGGTGTGGGGGCAAACAGATAGTATTTTTGGATTCTTAGGAAAATTGAATAACGAAACTTAACTTCTTACGCCGGAGTTTGATCGTTGACCCCCGCCGTTCACCTGCAAAAAGTGCAATACACCGGGGTTGATCCCGGCGACGCACCCTCCGACGCTCAAGTCAGTAATCAGGAAAGATTATGAGAGAGCGTAAATTGGCAAAAAATTGATTACTTCTTAATGGTGGTGGATGGAGGATATTTATAGTCGCCTTTGAGATCAGATTAGGAATGAAATCCCTAATTCCCAGTGAAAGGATAGAACAAATCAGGGTCGTTGATTGAATACAATCAGAAATCCTAATTCTATCCTGCTGGACCGGGTTTGCTGCGGGTTGGAACCTGCACCCAGTTGAGATGGATCCGTTCGAGGGTTGTTGGGCCTCTAGAGAGAGGACCCAGTACCCACTTCAGACCCGTTTGTGGGTGAGATTACCATATTACCCCCAGGACTTTAAGATTCGCGCCCGATTTGGATGGTTCCGATTTAACCCCATTTTTAACCATATCACGAGCCCCCCACTTCCGAAGACTGAGTTTTATCAGCCTTTGAGGAGTAGTTTTACTGTTTTAATGGCTTACGGAATTGTGTCGGAGTCCAAACGAGGGGTATTGAATCTTTGTATGTGGTATTATGGTAATTCTTGAAGCTATTTGCGCGCTCAAGGTTACTCTTGAGCTCCCTTTGACTTTTGGTGATTTTTCCTAACTTTGCGAAGTGGTGATTTGTCATTCGGGGGTCTTAATTAACCTTTCTAAGCAATAATTATCTATCCAGGGTTTCAAAAATATTTCCCCAGACTTATAATTATTTTTATAATTTTAATTAATTTTCCTGAATTTTAAATCATTTTTTCGCAGTATTTAGGTAGATGATTTGATGTTATTTGCGTCGTTTCATGCTTTAGACGCTTCGACTTCGTCGCCGACCCCTTCCGAACTTATGCCATGATGAAGGCCGAGGTCCATGGAGGTTCGGCACCTACTGCCGAAGCGCACAGATACTTCGGCCAGGCTATAGGCGCGTTCGGCGAATCTTTGGCGGAGTTCGGAGTAGTTTCCTCCCCGTAAGAGGGTCGGTGCCGAGAGCGCTCGGCAGCATGTGCCGAGATCCGCTTTTCCATGTAACATAATCGGTGTCGAGAGCGTTCAGCGATATGTGTCGAGGTCCACATTTTCCATGTAACATGGTCGGTGGCAAGAGCGCTCGGCAGCATGTGCCGAGGTCCACTTTTCCATGTAACATAGTCGGTGATGAGAGCGTTCAGTAACATGTGTCGAGGTTCACATTTTTTATGTAACATGGTCGGTGGCAAGAGAGCTCAGCAGCATGTGCCGAGGTCCACTTTTCCATGTAACATAGTCGGTGACGAGAGCATTCGGCGACATGTGCCGAGGTCCTCATTTCCATGTAACATGGTCGGTGACGAGAGCGCTCGGCGACATGTGCCGAGGTCCACATTTTCCATGTAACATGGTCGGTGACAAGAGCGCTCGGTAGCATGTGCCGAGGTCCAATTATTTTTTAGGTGATGATTTTTTCCATGTAACATGGTCGGTGACAAAAGCGCTCGGCAGCGTGTGCCGAGGTCCAATTATTTTTTTACGCGACAATTTTTTCCATGTAACATGGTCGGTGACAAGTGCGCTCGGCAGCATGTGCCGAGGCCATGGATTGCGATTTTTGGGACATCGGTTCCAGACGATTTGGGCGTTTCTATCAGCGTAGGCATCGTCTTCATCTGCTGTTTTAGTCAGTTTAGGATTTTTATTTTTATTTTCATTTTTGATTCTGGCAATTATAGCCATATGTAATCTTTTGTAATTTTTAGATTCTTTTGTAATTTTTAGATTCTGAGAATATTTTGGAGATGTGTTTCAAGATGTAATTGAGCCTATTTAAAGGCCCTGAGATGAATGAGAAAGGCATGCCATTATTGATCAAAAAAATCTGTGTTGAGTTTTGCTCTTCATTTTCTCTCCTTTGTGTGATACAATTGAGATCAAATTAGGGTTTGTGATAAATCCTAATCTAGTTTTAGAATTAGTGATTAGTTCTAAAATTTATCCCCAATTACAAAAATCCCAAATACAAATCTCTCATAAAAACCCTAATCTTATACTACTCCAGCCGCCACCCCCACGCCTCCTTCTTCCTTCCTCCTTCTTCGTTTTTTCCCAAACCCACCAACTCCCAAACCAATCTCCAAATCCAACAGAACCCAACTCCCCTACCTTCGCCATCGACCTCAACCCACACCCTCATCGACCCACTCCACCCTCAACCGCCGCTGCCCTTCCCCCATCCCCGCGTCGCCTCCCGTCTCCTTTTCCGATCAAGATCCCCACCCCCAAATCCATCCCACTCCTCCACCTCCGTTCACGTCACCTTCTTCTTCCACCACCAGGCCAAGCACCACGCCCTCGTCCCCTTCTTCCACTCCCGACCTCGGCCCCTTCCCCAAAAGCCTAGGCCCCACCTTCCCTGTGCTCGTCGTCATCACCGCTAGCGACGCCCAGGCCGGCAGGCCGTCGCCGTTCGCTGCCCCCCTTGGGCCCGTGCTTCTTGTGCTGCTTCGCGTCTCTTGCTTGCTGTCATTGCCGCTCTTCTATTGTGCTGCGTTGCTGAGATTCTAGTCGCTGCCCAACTTCGAGATCGTCGCTGGTTGTCTACGTATTCGGTATACTCTTTCCACTACTAATATTTGTGTTTTACTGCCTTATCATCTAGTATATTATCTGATTTGACTGTCGACCACAAAATACTGAGATTGAGTGATCCACATGCTAGATTAGAGTACGAATTGGTATTGCACTTTTTACTTGCTAAAACACGTAGGGATTTACTTATTGATTAAAATTGAATTATTAATTGGGATTGTTAGCATTTAATTCAATTCTTGAAAACCCATCGAACCTGTTAACTGTTAAAATATCCAATCTAAATCCGCACTTTCATGTTGGTAAAATTAACCCATTAAAATTCTTGGAAATTTTCTATTTTAGGGTTGGTTTTACATCAGAAACGTTAGGCTGAGTTGGCGACTGCTGAACTTCTAACAGATGTGACAGTAATTAATGCGATGGCTGTTGATCTTCTGACTACTCTGACAGATGTGTCAGCCATTAATGCGATAGTACGGCTAGGCACGGTGAATAATGTGACGGTTCAGGTCATTTTGTCGCCTTGTGCAAATGGGCTGGCTCTGTGGGCCCATTATCCTCGTTTCGCGTGCCAAGCACTATAAAACTTCACCCCCCCTCTCATTTCTCACTTCTCCGAATTTTTACTCAGGCAGTAATTTCTACTAGTGAGAGCTCACAGTGATCTTCGATTGCTTTTCCGGTGAAAATTCCGTCCATTCCCATCAACTCAAAGGTAATTTATACTTAGTCATTTTTTAAGTATAAATATGTCTCTTTCTCCTATCTCCGAGCCCTCCCCTTTTGCCGCCGAAGTCCCTTCTCCGAGTCAGATACGTCGCCAAGACAAGGGCAGGAGGGTCTCAGGTCGGGACACTATATTGGAGGACCTGAAGCTTACGGGGGAGTTCGGCAAGTTGCCAGGGCCGTTGACAGGACTTCAAAGAGTTCGAGAACTCCCGGGGGAGGAGGCTGAGCGCATTATTCACGGAAGGGGGAGAGCCTTCGAGGAAAATGAGGCAAGGGAGACCTCCGAGGCCGATGAAACGGTATCGATCCATAGCCTGGAGGATTTGGTAGTGATCCGGAGCTGCTTCCAAATTTCGGAGGAGTACGAGCTCATGTTGCCGGGACCCGGGTTAGGGCAAATTTGCCGATGCCAGTAAATATGTGTTTTGGCCGGTCGATGCCTTCATCGCTGGGGCTCAGCTACCTCTCCACCCGTTCGCGATCCAAGTGCTGAGGTGGTTTGGGGTCAGCCCCGTCCAACTGATGCCGAACGCGTGGAGAGTTATCAATGGGTTTGGACTCCACTGCCGAGCGGCTGGGATCGAGCCGGAGCTGAGGGTACTCCGGAATATCTACCGGCTTCATCAGCAGAACCGGTTGGAGTTCCGGTATTACCTAGCTCCGAGGCACGAAGGTTGGCTTGTCGTCTGCCCCGACTCAATCAAGCACTGGCGAGATAAGTACTTGATAGTGCGGAGCGCGGAGGCGTGGCCCATACCTACTAGTTTCGTAGAGGAGGTGTCGAGGCGAGTGAGGAAGTCGCTGGTGCTTCACCCTCAAGAAGAGGAGGCAGTGCAGACTCTTCTTGACAGGCCAAAATACGATTGGAGGGAGCTGACCGAGGACATTCTCTTCAAGGGAGGGCTCAGCCGCGTAGATACCAGTACGCGGCTCTTTCTATGCTCTTTTTTTTTTAACTTGCCTGTTCCAACTTGTGTCTTTAACCGGCTTCTTATTTGATGCAGAGGTAATGGATTTCGATGTGGTGATGGCGCAGAGGGCCACCCTCGGGAGTAAGGTGCCGAAGAAGTGCAAGAGGGTTTCTACCAAGCTACCGCCCGTGAAGGCTCCGAGGGGCGCGAGCGTAGCCGAGAAGGTGGAGCCTCCGGCTGCGGTGACCCCGACCACTGGCGCAGGAGTAGCCTTGGCGTCGACTGCAGCAAGGGACTTCCCGATCTCCACAGCTCTCGGGATGGGGACCCCCCCCCCCCCCCCCCCCCCCCCCGCTGACGGTGATGGCCGATGAGCTCCTGACTGAGGAGCACAAAAGGATCCATATTCCGGACTGGCAGGTTCAGAAGCATGATGGATTCCTCGGCGACTCGTTGGCGAGCATGTAGGTGGTCAAACACCTGGCGATGCCAAAGGACCGAGCCGCCATGGAGGCCGGTCTGGCGGGTGACGACGCTATCGAGATCGCGCGCTAGGTGGTTTCGGTAAGTATCGAATTTCTACCTTTGTTGGTTACTTTCCCTTTGGATTTTTCTAACTCTTTGTACTTTTTATTGTTTTCGTTGTAGATCATCGTCCACTTCGGTCATCTTTCGGAAAAGATGACGGAGTTGGAGAAGTAGCTGAAACAAGAGACCGACCGGGCTCGGGCTGAAAAGGCTCGAATGGGCATTGAGCTCGACAAGCTGAGGGTCAAGTTCGAGGATAGGTCGATGAGACTCGAGTATCTCGAAGGCCTGGTCGCGAAGCTCGAGGCCGACCTTCTGCCGTAGAAGGAGGAGTCGGCCAAACAACTGGCCGAGGCGGCGAAGACCATGGATGCCGCGGTGAAGGGGGCCGAAGAGGCCACCATGGCGAAGGCGCAGGTTTTCCTTGCCCAAAACATGGCCAAGGCCTATGCCCAAGCCATCTCTCAGGTGTCAGAGCGATACCCTGAGGTGGACTGCTCAGGGTGGAGGCTGTTCCCGGGCCATGTCGAGGGCTTCGACCCTAAGTCGGAGGGAGAAGAAGAAGAAGGCGACAATGAGGACGACCACGAGGTTGAGGTCGTCGGCGAGGTGCAGGTCACCGAAGTAACCCCACTGGCGATTCAGCCCCCATCGGGGGGGTCCGTCCCCATCCAGTCTCGACGTCCCGGGAAAGAGGTCGACCCTTGATTTCACCTCCTCTTGTTTTCTCCTTTTTTTTGTCTTGTCCTGTATTGCCTAATTGCGGACTGGCCACCGCATTTTTTGTGATGAATGAAAGAAACTTTTGATCTCGACCCCATGTTGCCTTTGACTAACCCCCGCATTTTTTTTTGGCTTGAAATTCGACTAAGTGTTTAGACAAAGAACTTTTGCTTTAGTGCGAGTAGCTTTTATTCAGGGGCCAGACGAGGAGTGAACTTGTGACTATTTACTGAGCCTCGTTATTTGCTTTGATCTTTTCAGCTTGCCGAGGCGACCCACTCAGCCGAACCCACTCGCTTTGGGGAGGAGTTTGGTTCCGAGGATAGCTTAGGGTCGATGAGGCTGAGTTTGGCCAGATGCCGAGAGCGCCTTTATGAGGTCGAGTTGGGGTTGCATAGGGCTGAGAGCGAACGGAACCATCTGCAAGTGGTCTTGAGCCAACGGGACATCGAGATTCGGCGACTAGAGGGTCGGCTCGCCGATATCCCTCTTGTGGACGAGGAGGATGGCTCGTCGACAGCCTTCACAAATGGGCTAAGGTTGAAGTGTCTCTAGCTATCTCTGTCGAAGATGACAGCGAAGAGGGACGATATGCTCACCGAGGTGCACCACTTGCAGATAGTGGAGGTCGAACTTCTGGGGAAGGAAGAGGAGCTGACCAAGGCGGTGGGTAGGTTGATGACCGAACGTGACGAGCTGACAGCGGAGGTCGATGCGTTGAAAAGAGCCACAGTGGATAGGGGCATTGAAGTCACTCACCTCCGCCGGATTATCGCCCGTTGCCCCAGCATTCCGAGCTCTACCGTGCCTCCTCGCTTTGAGGTAGAGGCAGGAGACGAGTCTCTGAAACAGAGGATCGCTGAGTTGGAGGTTGAAGTGGCACGCCTAAAGCCGCACTCGGGGCCAATTAACGTCAGGAGCACTTCATGCACTCGCGAGGAGGGCGAGCGAGGCATTTCGTTTTATGAGCTCGCGACACATTCTCCCGTGGGGCGACCAAGTCCGGGTGATGCCCAAAGTGGCATGGCGATTTCATCGAGTGGAGCATCCATCGGTGCAACTGTCAGGAGCAGCACCGAGGACACGTCTCAATTCGCCGGTTTAGGAACAAGTACCGGTATCAAGCATCGCCGCCCTCGGGTGTCTTTGAAGCGAAATATCCCTGTGCTAAGGAAGCGCTGAAGATTTTTTGTTTTCCAAGTTCTGTATTTTGTCTAAGTGTAACGAGTCGGCATTGTAGTTTTTGCTTTTGGAAGTCTTGTAGCTTGGTTGTACAGAAGATGCCGCTTTGTAATTGTCTCCCCGCACTTAATCAAAATGATGATTTCTCTTTGTGGAACTTGTGCGTTTTCGAACCTTTTCTGTTGTTGTATTACTCATGACTAAAGCATGCCGAGATCTGGAGACTTTTGCTCGTTTGGGCCTCGGCGCCAAGAGCGCTCGGTAATGTGTGCCGAAGTCTAGAGCAAGGTTTTTGCTTGTTTGGGCATCGGTGCCAGGAGCGCTCGGTAACGTGTGCCGAAGTTTAGAGTAAGACTAGGCGGGCTGAGCACTGCTTCGAACCTCTTGGCTCATGAATCCGTGAGGACGAGTTCCTTGCAGTGGAGAGCCGCCTATTGGAGGATTACTTCAACTTTTAAATGAACCATAAGAACCAGAGGTTAGCTCCTCAGGGTCCTGGGCATAAGTCGGCAATATACGAGAGTCTAGAGGTGATTTCATAGTCCGGTATTTGATCAAGGACTAGGGCAGTCGTGGACCTTCGACTTTGCCTTGTGAAAAAGTTGAGGACTGTCCAAGCTGGGAATTCACGAAGCCACTAACAAGTTCATGTTTGAAGCTGATACCTTCTCTCGAGGAAACACGAAGAATTTAGCAAATTCATATCAATAACCTTCCAACCGCGAGGATCAACAGATGCAGTGTACCAAGACTAGCATACAAATGGTAGACCTAGCATCAGCTTCTCCCATGTTTAGTTTAGTTGTAAGGATTTCGCGCTCGGCGGCGAAACGAGAGTATATTTCAACGGTTGTGGGAGCAATTCTGAATGGCGAGCCACTTCTAACTCGCTTAAGAGCGAGCTTGCGAAGCGGAGTCGAGCCAAGTCTTGGACTCCGAACTCGTCGTTTGAGTATGTTTCAATGGTTGTGGGAGCAGTTCTGAATGACGAACCACTTCTAGCTCGCTTAAGAGCGAGCTTGCGAAGTGGAGTCGAGCCAAGTCTTTGTAATATTCCGGATGGATATTACCTCGTATAAATTACTATTTTATTATTATTTTATTATTATTTTGTTTTAATTCCAAAATCAGATTATTTTGGGGATTTTCGCCGGTCCGCTCACAAAAATTGTCTACGTGCATATATCGGTCGGTGTACATCCGAAATACATCAAATTGGTAGCGCGATTGTTGCCGCTAAATTTGGTGTGGGGGCAAACAGATAGTATTTGTGAGTTCTTAGGGAAACTGAATAGTGAACCTGTATACCTGTTCCGTCGGGGTTTGATCGTCGATCCCGTCGTAGACCGGCAAAAAGTGCGAGACACCGGGGTTGTTCCCGGCGACGCACCCTCCGACGCTCAAGTCAGTAATCTAGGAAGACTATGAAAGAGCGCAGAAACTGGAGAAAGATTGATTACCTCTTAATGGAGATGGATGGGGGGTACTTATAGGCGTCTTAGGGAATAGATTAGGCATGTAATTTTTGTGTATAGATAAGGAATGTAATCCCTAATCCCCAGTGAAATGATAGATATGAATCAGGGCCGTTGATTAATGTTAATCAGAAACCCTAATTCTATCCTGCTGGACCGGGTTTGTTGCGGGTTGAAGCCCACACCCAGTTGAGGTGGATCCGTTCGCGGGTTATTGGATCTGTGAGAAGGAGACCCAGTACCCGTTTCAGACCCGTTTGTAGGTGAAATTACTATTTACCCCTGGGCTTCAGGATTCGTGTCCAATTTGGACGGTCTCGATTGAACCCCTATTTTTAGCCACATCACGAGCCCCCCACTCCTAAAGGCTGAGGATGATCAGTCTTTGTGGAGTAGTTTGACTGTTTTAGTGGCTAGCGGGGTTGTATCGGAGTCCAAATGGGGGATTTTGAATCTCGAAGTGAGTAGTAAGGTAACTTCTTCTTTTTTGAAGCCATATGATGCTCCGAAGTCGCGTCGAGTTTTTATCTATTTTTTCGGGCTATTTATTTAATTTTGCGATGTGTTAACTAATCGTTCGGGGGTCTAAACGGTACGTTCTAGGCAATAATTGTTCGTTCAAGGGCTCAAAAAATATCCCCCCAAATTTTAATTATTTTCTAGAATTTTTAGTTAATTTTCCCGAATTTTTAGCAATTTTTCGCAATTTTTAAATAAATAAAACCATTTAAATAAATAAAAATCGATTTTTAAATACTGATTTATGACGTGGCGTAATCTGGACCTTCAATCAGCGCGGAGCACGAATTTCTGAGTAATTAGACGACCCCCGTTCCTCGGCAGGTTTTTTTGCCGTATACGAGGGTCGACTCCTCGGCTCCTCGGCTCGGAGGGTCAGCGCCTCGGCTCGGAGGATCAGTGCCTCGGCTCGAACCCTCCGAGGTACGTGGCATCATCTGGGCCGTCCATCTCAGCGTGGATCCCCATAAAACGCTATGTTTTCGTTTAGTGGACGTGGCAAGATCTGGGCCGTCCATCATGACGAGCGCGTTTTTTTACAAGATCCAACGACTGATATGGGTCAGCGAGTTTTTTTGCCATATACGAGGGTCGGTTCCTTGTCATCTCGGCTCGGCGTTACCCTTTACGAGGTACGAGGGTCGGTTCCTCGTCTCCTCGGTTCGGAGGATTGGTCCCTCGGCTCGAACCCTCCGAGGTACGTGGCATCATCTGGGCCATCCATTTCAGTGTGGATCACCATAAAATGCTATCTTGTCGTGTAGTGGATGTGGCGAGATCTGAACCGTCCATCATGACGAGCGTGCTTTTCGATAAGATCCAACGGCTGATATGGGTCGGAGCATTTTTTCGCCATATACGAGGGTCGGTTCCTCGTCATCTTGGCACGGAGGCTCAGGACTGTTGGCCGAGGCACTGAGTCGGGTGATTTGAAGGAAGCATTCCTTGATTGTACCGTTTTTTCGAGCCCAGTGGCTCGGCTGCTCGACTAAGCTGTTCGGTAGCTCGGTTGAGCAGGCCGATGGCAGGCAGTTCGGAAGGTACACATGGGCGGATCTGGTCCGTTCATCATGGTGCGCATCACGAGGATGGGGTTCAGATCACGAGAAAACGTTATCTTGTCGTTTTGTGGGCGTGGCGCAATCTGAACCGTCCATCGAATTCTGATGCAAATTTTGGAGAGATCCGACGGTGACTTTGCCTCGGAATGATTTTTCTCCATATACGAGGGTCGGTTCCTCGTCATCTCGGCTCGGAGCCTCAGTGCTGTTCACCGGGGCGCTGAGTCGGAGGTTTTGAAGGAAGCGTTTCTTGATTGTACCGTTTCTTCGAGCCCAGTGGCTCGGCTGCTCGACTAAGCCGTTCGGTAGCTCGGTTGAGCAGGCCGATGGCAGGCAGTTCGGAAGGTACACATGGGCGGATTTGGTCCGTCCATCATGGTGCGCATCACGAGGATGGGGTTCAGATCACGAGAAAATGTTATCTTGTCGTTTTGTGGGTGTGGCGCAATCTGAACCGTCCATCGAATTCTGACGCGAATTTTGGAGAGATCCGACGGTGACTTCGCCTTGGAAGGATTTTTCTCCATATACAAGGGTCGGTTCCTCGTCATCTCGGCTCGGAGGCTCAGGACTGTTGGCCGAGGCGCTGAGTCGGATGTTTTGAAGGAAGCGTTTCTTGATTGTACCGTTTTTTCGAGCCCAGTGGCTCGGCTGCTCGACTAAGCTGTTCAGTAGCTCGGTTGAGCAGGCCGATGACAGGCAGTTCGGAAGGTACACGTGGGCAGATCTGGTCCGTCCATCATAGTGCGCATCACGAGGATGGGGTTCAGATCACGAGAAAATGTTATCTTGTCGTTTTGTGGGCGTGGCGCAATCTGAACCGTCCATCGAATTCTGGCACGAATTTTGGAGAGATCCGACGGTGACTTCGCCTCGGAATGATTTTTCTCCATATACGAGGGTCGGTTCCTCGTCATCTCGGCTCGGAGCCTCAGTGCTGTTGGCCGAGGCGCTGAGTTGGATATTTTGAAGGAACTCAGTAGCTCGGTTGCTTAGCCGGGCTGTTCGATAGCTCGGCTTGGCAGACCGGTGGCCGAGTCGTTGACTTGAAGAGTTTTTCGCTTTTCGTAACATCGCAACTTTTTGCTTGGTGCTTTGGCTTCTTAGTGGGCCTTTGAGGTTCCCAATGAGGCCCACTATCCCTTGGGGTTATAAGTTTTCACTCCCCCACCCCCAAGCTCATTTCTTACTTTTTACTCCAAGATTTCACTTTTGTTCTCTAAGTTCTCTGCTAGCGGCGATTCTTGCTCCAAGGTGGTGACGTTAGCTGTTGCGTAGGCCAGGCGATTTCCGGCGAGCACATTCCGATCGTGAACGTCACTTCAAAGGTCAGTCTACTTAGCCTTAGCTTTTTTCTAGAGATGTCAAGAGTGAACTCGAGGAGTGGGGCCTCGTCTTCGGGCGATGATGGTGCCGAGGAGAGGAGAAGGGCGGAGGTGCGAAGGAAGGGTAAGCAGGTCGCCGAGCCGTCGGCTACCGAGGCGAGGCAGGAGAAGAAGAAGAGGAGGGTGGCGACCCAATCTCCCGTAGTTGAGGTCATTGTGGAGAACCCAAAGCAAGCCCCCGAGATGGGACGGTATCCCTCTGTTCTGTCCGGGCATTCGGGGGTCAGGCAGTACGAGGGCGACCTTTTGGAGAAAGCGATCTACGGAAAGTCGAAAGTCGTCTAAGAACCTAACCCGGCCCTTCCCACCGAAGCCGACGAGCTCATTTCGGTGTTATCCGAGAGGGATCTCCTTCGGATCAGAAAGGGATTCGCCATCCCTCCAGAGTACAAGCTGATGATCCCCGGCCCCGGGATGCGAGCGAATTCCAAGCTGCCGTCGTCGGACATGTGCATGTTCGACTTCGACTCCTTTAATGCCGGACTACGTTTTTCGCTGCATCCTTTCATCCTCCAGATCCTCGGCTGGTTCTGCGTCGCGCCGACCCAATTCATGCCGAACACATGGCGCCACGTGAATGCTTTCTTGCTTCAGTGCCGCAAAGCTGAAGAGGAGCCGGACCTAACAGTCTTCCGAGGCCTGTATCGGATAAACCGGATGCACAAGACGGAGCACCGGTACTACTTGGGGCCGAGGAAGGGTGTTAGGATCATAGAAAACCCGGACTCGATTAAGGGTTGGAAAGAGAAGTATTTTATACTAAGGGGCGAGGCGATACGGCACATTCCCACCCGGTGGAAAGTGGAGGTGCCAAAATTTTCGAGAGCCGACCCCGTACTGTCTGAGGCCGAGGAGGAAGTGGCGAGGAAGATCATGGCCCTTCCCTTGCTGAGTTGGAGGGAGTTGACGGAGGAGGTGCTGTTCGGGTCCGGCCTTAGCCCCATCGACCCGAGTATGCTCCTGACATCTCATTTATTTTCGTTTTTCTTTCAAGTTTTTAGTTCATCTTGCTGACTCGTTTTTTGTTGTCCGATGCAGAAGCGATGAAGATTGATTTCAACGCTATGATGGCCGATAGGTCCAAGTTGGCTGGGGGTAGAAAGAGGAAGAGGGCGGCCGCGGCTGCCTCGTCGACTCCGCAGCCCACGGTCGCCTCTACCACCACCCCGCCTCCTCCGGCCACTGAGGTGCCTTCGGAGGTGGTTGTTGCCGAGGAGCCCTCAGTCCCTGTGGTCCCGACCGTGATTGAGGGGGCCTTTGATGTTAACGCGGCGCTGACGCTTGAGGCTCCGCCGTTGACTAAAGCGGCCGAGGAAATCCTGACCGAGCAGCACAAGCAGTTGTTTGTGCCGAACTGGCGGGTGAAGAATCACGACGGATTCCTCGACAACTTGCAGATGTCGGTGCAGGTCGTCAAGCACTTGGCGACGCCGAAGGACAGAACCGCACTGAAAGCAGGAACGGTCGGCGACGACACCTATGAGGTGGCTCGGTCGCTCGTGTCGGTAAGTTTCTCTTTGCGAATTTGTTCAAATTTTCTGCTCGGCTTGCACATTGCTCTAATCGTTGTCTTTGCAGGCCACCTGCCACTTCGGCCACCTTCTCGAGACGTTCGCCGAGCAGGAGAAGGAGCTGAAGGCCGCCAGTGACAAAGACAGGGCGGAGAAGGTCAAGGCGGTTCGGCAGCTCGAGGCTGAGCAGCGGCGGGTCGAGGCCTTGAAAGTCCGGGTCGCCGATCTTGAGGCGGACTTGGAGAGAGTCAAGGGGCAACTTGACGCGGAGTCTGCCAAGGCCACGAAGGCTGCCGAGGAACTGGCCGCGTCGGCGAAGTCTCTGGCCGACCTGAAGGCAGAGAAGGAGGCGCTGGCCGTGAAGATTAGGGCCGAGGTAGAGGCCGAGGTCGAGGTTGAGGCGAAGAAACACATGGCCGAGAACATGGAGAGGTCCTATCAGAGGGCACTTGACCATGTTCAGGATCGTGTCCCCGACTTCGAGCGGGTCGGCTACAGACTGTGGCCCGGGTCGCCCTCAGGCGGTGAGGAGGAGGGAGGCAAAGGCGACGAGGTCGAAGGCGATGACGAGGAGGAGGAGGCCGACCCACCCATGGCGAACGCCCTGGTCAAGGGGAGGATCGAGGGGCCACCTGGCGACGCGCCCGTGGTCGAAGCGGCGACGCAGGTGGACCCCTGATCCCCTCGTAAATTTTTGTAGTTTTTTGTTTTGTTTTTTCTTTCAAACAGTGTAATGCCTTTTGCGGACTGGCCACCGCTTTTGATGATGAATGAAAAGTGTTTTGATTTTGGACTTCTGTCTAAGTGTTTGGTTCGGCCATATAGTACTTCAATGTTGTCCCTTTCTCATTTCAGATTGCCGAGCAGACTCTTATCACCTCGGCGGATCGGCGCCGAGCAGAGTTATTTCAGCGGTCCTGGGAGGATCGTCTCGAGGGCGAGGTTCATCTGACGAGGAGAATACTTTATAATGTAGAGAAGAGGAATAGTGAGCTGTTGGTCGAGCTGCATCATCTGCGGATAGTCGAGGCCGAACTATCTGTGAAGGAGGAAGAGTTGGTTCGGGTTTCGGCCGAATGAGATGACTTCGCAAGGAAGGTGGAACAGTTGCAAAGGGTGACGGTCGACAAGAGTATCGAGGTGACCCACTTGCGACGCATTATATCTGACAGCGCCGAGTATCCTGGTTCGGCAAAACTTCCTCGATTCAAAGTGATTGTGAAGGACGACACGTTGAAGGACCAGATCGTCGAACTGGAGGAAGAGGTTGCTCGGCTTAAACCTCAGCCGGTGAGGGCTAACGTCCGGAGCACCTCGTGCACCCGCGAAGAAATTGAGCGAGGGATTACGTTCTATCAAGCCGCGAGCCGAACCCCCATTATAGGTAGGACAACAGCCGATGCCCAAAGCGGGGTAGCGGTGTCTTCAAGTGGTGCTTCGGTTGGACCGACTATCAGGGTCAGCGGCGAGGGGGTGTCTCGATTCGTCGGTCTAGAGACGAGCTCGGAGGTCAAGAAGTGCCGACCTAAGGTGTCGCTGAACAGGAGCGTCCCCCTTCCGCGGAGGCAGTAAACGAGTCGTGTCTTGTCTTCGGACTTCCGAACTGTGTTTTGTTGTAATCTTTTTGTAAATTTATCCAAGTTATATTAATAAAATTGGAGTTGATTTATCCGAACTGTCCTTTGCTGGCTCCTTGTTGTGCTGTAATCGCGCTAGTTAGGGTAGGCTCGAAATGAACCGCGAGGCGAGTGTTTGCTTCGTCGAGCATCTCGGCCTCGAAACTCACGCTTCTGCCGCGGCTCTGAATCTGGCTCGGTGCAGCGGCTAAGGTACAGCTATTTCGAAGCTGCGGCCACGCGGCCTGATTAGGAGTGCGGGCCCTTGGTCGTCCGAGTGTCGTTCTGAAAAGATGGGACCAGTTCCCTAACAGCATTAATGGTGCTCCGGGATTCGTGGGGGTGTTCCACCTTCCCAACGGCGTTGAGAGTGGTTCCCTATAATTAATACGCGGCGCTTCAGCTCCCTAGGTGCGACTGTTGGACTCACGAGGGTCATAATGACAGTCTCTGGGGGGAAGGCTATAAGTACCTCCTTCCCTTTGTCATTTTAATCGCAACAATGTTGAGTTTTAGCCCTCGGAGGCATCTGCTTTTTGTGGTTGCTCTTCGGAAGGACAGGTGGTCGTTCTTCCACCATGGTCTTCTCCTGACTCTGACGGCCCCGATGCGGATGTCAGGGTCAGGGGAGACCATGGTGGAAGAGGTGATGACCAAAGTCCGGATTCGGGGGATCATGTGTTTCGGAAGGACGGGTGGTCGTTCTTCCACCATGATCTTCTCCCGATTCTGACTGCTCCAATGTGGATGTCAGGGTCGGGGAAGATCATGGTAGAAGAGGTGATAACCCAGGTCCGGATCCGAGGAAGGAGTTTGCTTCGGGAGGACGGGTGGTCGTTCTTCCACCGTGATCTTCTCCCGATTCTGACTGCCCCGATGTGGGTGTCAGGGTCGGGAAAGATCATGGTAGAAGAGGTGATGACCCAAGTCCAGAACCGAGGGGAAAGTCCCCTAAACCCTAACTCAAACTCTTTCGAGGCTCGGCTGGATACTTGCTCGGCACGGGTCGGCTACGCTTTCGTAGCTTGGTAACCGGAGTGACTTTTGCTGAAGGTTGGTTCTGGTTGCCTGTCGCTCGGCGTTTGGTGCCCAGCGAAGTGAGGTGATTAGAGCCGTTGGATGGTGGCACGAATCTTGAGGCGGGTTCAGTTCCCAAGAAAACGTTATCTTGTCGTTTTGTGGACACGTAGCTGAATCAGATCCGTTCATCACACTCTAGCACACATTTTGAGACGACCGGAAGGTGATTTCGCCTCGGAAGGTTTTTTCGTAATATACGAGGGTCGGTACCTCGTCCGCTCGGCTCGATGGCCGTGGGGGCAGTTCGGAATGACCATCTACCTCCGGCCCGCTTAAGGGCGAGCCGGTGAAGTAAAGACGAGCCATAGGACCCCGACCATCGTTAGGTTAGTTTAAGGGCTGTGGGAGCAATTCCGAATGGCGAACTACTTCTAGCTGGCTTAGGAGCGAACTTGCGGAGTAGAATCGAGCCAAGTGTTGGACTCCGAACCATTCAACGGCTGTGGGAGCAATTCCGAACGGCGATCTACTTCTGGCTCGCCTATGGACGAGTCGGGGAAGTAAAGTCGAGCCGAGTGTTGGACTCCGAACCATTGTTAGATTAGTTCAAGGGTTGTGGGAGCAATTCCGAATGGCGAACTACTTCTAGCTCGCTTAGGAGCGAACTTGCGGAGTAGAATCGAGCCCAGTGTTGGACTTCGAACCATTCAACGGCTGTGGGAGCAATTCCGAACGGTGATCTACTTCTGGCTCGCCTATGGACGAGCTGGGAAAGTAAAGTCGAGCCGAGTGTTGGACTCTGAACCATCGTTAGATTAGTTCAAGGGTTGTGGGAGCAGTTCCGAATGGCAAACTACTTCTAGCTCGCTTAGGAGCGAACTTGCGAAGTAGAATCGAGCCAAGTGTTGGTCTCCGAACCATTCAACGGCTGTGGGAGCAATTTCGAACGGCGATCTACTTCTGGCTCGCCTATGGGCGAGCCGGGAAAGTAAAGTCGAGCCGAGTGTTGGACTCCGAACCATCATTAGATTAGTTCAAGGGTTGTGGGAGCAGTTCCGAATGGCGAACTACTTCTAGCTCGCTTAGGAGCGAACTTGCAAAGTAGAATCGAGCCAAGTGTTGGACTCCGAACCATTCAACGGCTGTGGGAGCCATTCCAAACGGTGATCTACTTCTGGTTCGCCTATGGGCGAGCCGGGGAAGTAAAGTCGAGCCGAGTGTTGGACTCCGAACCATCGTTAGATTGAAGAGTTAAAAGCAGAGATATAATAGTAGCAAAAATATGAAAAAAAAACTTTACTCATTAATATCCAATGATCGGCTGCTTCTAAAGTTGCTAGCCGTTATTACAATGAAAAATAAGAGAAAATTACTACAAGTAACAGGAAAGGAACGGTTCGACATCTCAAATTACTTAGAGAGGCGTTGTTGCTCTCTTTTGGTATTTTAAGAGATGGTCGGCATTCCAAGTCCTGGGAATCTCCCTGCCTTCGAGATCTTCTAGTCTGTACGTGCCGGGGCGGATTTCTTTAGAAATTTTGTAAGGTCCCTCCCAGTTCGGGGCCAATTTGCTTTTCTGACTAGGGAACGAGATGGCCAACTTTCGGAGGACTAGGTCCCCTTCTTTGAGGTCCGTTGGGTGGACTCTTTTGTTGTATGCCAGCTCGATCCTTCTTCGGTAAGTTTGCTGGCATATGGCAGCTCTCTCTCGGATTTCGTCTATCAGATCTAGACTTGCCCTGAGCTCCCTAGCGTTCTGCTCTTCTTCATAAGCTATCAGACGAGGAGAGGGTAACCCGACTTCTAGGGGGATGATGGCCTCGGACCCATAGGTGAGATTGAACGAGCTTTCGCCTGTTGGGGTCCGCTTGGTGGTGCGGTAATTCCAGAGCACGTTGGGCAGCTGATCGACCCACAAGCCTTTGGAACACTTGTCTAACCTCTTCTTAATGCCTGAAAGGATCTGTCGGTTGACATTCTCGGTCTGGCCATTCGACTGAGGATGGGAGACGGAGGAGAACCGGTATTGTATGGCGAGGTCTTCACATAAAGCCCTGAAGGCAGCCCCCGTGAATTGCATTCCGTTGTCCGTAATTAGAACCCTGTGGACGCCGAATCGGCAGATCACGCTCTTCCAGAAGAATTGAACAACCTTGTTCTCGGTAATTGTGGCCAGGGGCTCGACCTCTATCCATTTTGAGAAATAGTCGACTGCCACGACTAGGAACTTGAGCTGTCCGGGGGCTGACGGAAACGGTCCTAGTAAATCCATCCCCCACATCGCGAAGGGGATCGAACTTGATAGGGAAGTGAGTGGTGCTTGTGGAAGGCGTCGGATGTCGGAGTGCTTCTGACAGGAGCTGCATTGCCGAACGTGTCGGTCGGCATCCCGTAGGAGAGTGGGCCAGAAATACCCGTAGTTCAACACTTTGCGCGCCAGGGCTCTGGAGCCAGAATGGGCCCCGTCGATGCCCTCATGAAGTTCTTGCAGGGCGTAGTCGGCTTGTCCGGGGGAGAGGCACCTCAGGTAGGGCCGACCGTCCACCTGGGTGAAGGAGCGTTTATATAGGATGCCTCCGATTAGTGTGTAACGCTCGGCTCGGGTTCTTACTCTTCGTGCTTCCTTTGGATCCTCGGGAAGGAGTTCGTCCCTTAAAAATTCGACGAGGGGTTTCATCCAATTATCTTCGAGGAGGACAGGCAATGTTTCAACGGAGTCAAGTGTATCGTCCTCTATGCTCGGCTTCAGGAGGACTTCTATCAAAACAGTCTGTTCGAGGCCTTGAAGGGAAGAGGAGGCTAATTTGGATAGGGCGTCAGCCTGAGCATTTTCTTCTCGGGGATCCTTTGGATGAGGGCCTCTTCAAACAGCACCATGAGGCTCTTGACTTTGGCTAAGTATTTAACCATCCTGTCATCACGTGCTTCGTATTCGCCGAGGACCTGATTGACGACTAACTGAGAGTCACTGAAGATCCGCAGGCATTGTGCCCCTGCATTTCGGGCCATTCCAAGACCGGCTATTAGTGCCTCGTATTCAGCTTCGTTGTTCGAGGCATTGAAGTTTATTCGGAGGGAGTATTGGAGGATAAAGTCATCTAGGCCCGCCAGGATAACCCCTGCCCCGCTTCCCTCATTGCAGGAGGATCCATCAACATAAACCGACCAGACGGGTGGTCCCTTCACTGTTGGGCTGGACTCGGGGATAGTAGTCTCAACTATGAATTCGGCTAGCGCCTGAGCCTTGATCGCGGTCCGAGGCTGATAAGTTATATCGTGTTGGCTCATCTCGATTGACCACTTCATAAGGCGACCCGAAGTCTCGGGCTTGTGAAGAATCTGTTTCAGCGGCTGGTCGGTAAGAACGACCACCGAATGGGACTGAAAGTACGGGCGAAGCTTTCTCGTGGCCATCACCAGGGCATAGGCCATTTTCTCTATCTTCGGGTACCGGAGCTCGGCGTCCCGAAGCACCTTGCTGACTTAGTAGATGGGCTTCTGAGCCCGGTCTTCATCCCTCACTAAGACTGCACTGAAGGACTGCTCGGAGGCTGCCAGGTAGAGGTAGAGGGGTTCTCCAGGGATCGGTTTGCTGAGGAGAGGGGGATTGACGAGGTAAGCCTTGAGCTGGTCGAAGGACTCTGTTGCTGCTGCCCCCATTCGAATCCTTTAGCCCCCCTGAGGGCCTTGAAGAAGGGGAGGCATTTTTCCCCGGACTTTGAGAGAAAGCGCCCAATGGCGGCGAGGCGGCCTGTTAATCTCTGAACTTCTTTAACATTTCTAGGAGGGGCCATGTCCAATATGGCCCTGATCTTCTCCGGGTTTGCTTCAATTCCTCGTTGGCTAACCATGAAGCCGAGGAACTTCCCTGATGAGACGCCGAACGCACACTTGTTCGGGTTGAGTCTCATATTGTGCTTTCTCAAAATGTCAAACGCATCTTGGAGGTCGGTCACATGATCAACGCCTCGGATGCTTTTTACCAGCATGTCGTCAACGTACACTTCCATGTTCCGGCCGATCTGAGCCTGGAAAACCTTGTTTACGAGGCATTGGTATGTTGCCCCTGCATTCTTTAGACCGAACGGCATGACTCTGTAGCAATAGAGGCCTTGGTCGGTCACGAACGAGGTCTTCGGGATGTCCGGAGGGAACATCCGGATCTGATTGTAGCCTGAAAAGGCGTCCATGAAGCTGAGGAGCTCATGTCCCGAAGTTGCATCGATCAGGGTGTCAATGCTCGGAAGAGGGAATGGATCCTTGGGGCAAGCTTTGTTGAGGTCGGTGAAATCAATACAAATCCTCCAAGTTCCATTGGACTTCTACACCATTACTACATTCGATAACCACTCCGGATAGTTCACTTCCTGTATAAACCGGGCCTTCAAGAGCTTGTCTACCTCCTCTTTAATAGCGAGTTGACGCTCCGGGGGGAACTTGCGCCTCTTCTGCTGAACCGGTTTGGACCTCGGATCAACGCTTAGGTGGTGGACTAAGAGCTCTTCGGAGATACCGGGCATATCTGCAGCTGACCAAGCGAAGAGGTCTTGGTTCTTTCAGATGCATTGTACAATGTCGGAGTGTAGGGCGGACGGGAGGGTCTTGCTGACAAAGAACTTGCGGGCTGGCTCCTGCTCAGAGAAGAGCACTTCCTCCAATTCGTCCACCGGCTCGGACGTTGGTCGAGCTACATCTTGGGGGATTTCCAGAGTTTCCAAGGAGAGGATGGGTCCGAGGGTAGAGGTCATATAGCACTTGCGGGTCTGTTCCTGATTGCCCCTTACTTCCCCTACTTCGGTTCGAGTGGGAAATTTCATTTTGAGATGGTAGGCAGAAGGGACGGCTTCAAGGGTGGCCAGGCCGGGTCGACCCAAAATGACATTGTAGGCTGCTGGGACATCTACAACCATGAAGTCCATCGACTCCATTCGGGTAGTAGGAGTTTTGCCAGCGGTTACGTCGAGGGTAATTACCCCTTCAATAGTCACTGGCACTCCCGTGAACCCATGGAGCGTGTAGCCGGCGGGCTTCAGTCTATCTCGGGAGAGCTTTAGGCCTTTGAAAGAAGCGTGGAAGCGGATGTTTACAGAGCTGCCATTATCCACAAGTATCCTCTCCACTTTAAAGTTCGCCATGTGGAGGCTAATGATGAGTGCGTCACAATGTGGGGTGTGAACTCCTTCAAGATCTTCGTCTGAGAATGTGACAGGCACTCCGAGGCCTTTGGAAGGAGGGGTGGTTCGGACCGAGTTGACTTCTCTTATAAATGCCTTCCGAGAGGAGTTCGAGGAGCCCCCTATTGGGCCCCTATGAATGAGGTGGAGGACTCGCTCTTCCTTAAAGTCAGGCGTCTCTTCTCGTTCTGGACGCTTGTTAGCCCCCCGAGGCGGGGGAGGAAGTTCGGCTCGGTCCTTTCTTACAAACCTGGTCAGCTGCCCCCTCTGGATGAGGGCTTCGATCTCGTTCTTTAAGGCGCGACAATCGTTGGTGTCATGCCCGTGGTCCCGGTGATAACGGCACCATTTTTCTTTGTCCCTCCTCTTGGCGGGGGTATTCATCCTCGGAGCAGGAGGTATTATCCCTTCCTTTTCGACTTCCATGAGAATGGTTGAGACATTAGTGGTGAGGGGAGTGAACTTCTCGAATCTGGGGGGAGGTCGGCGCTGGCCGGCATTATCTTTCTGGAGCTTCTTAGCTCCTTCCTCTTCTGTTCCCTTTCTCTTAAACTCGGAGGAAGACCCCTCCCAGTTGGGTCGTTGCTCGGCCTCTTCGGCCCGGATGTACTTTTCACTGCGAAGGAGGAGGTCAGAAAAGTTCTGTGGAGGCTTCTTGGCGAGGGAGGAGCGGAGGTTGGAATTGAGGACATTAGATTGGAATGCCGCCGCAGCGACCGACTGGTCGAGGGATGCTATGGACCTGGCTTCTGCTGTGAACCTCTTCACATAGTCTCTCAATTTCTCCCCCTTCTTCTGGTGGAGGTGCAATAGTGAGATGCTGGTCTTTTCAGCTCTACGGCTGCTTACGAAATGGGTGACGAAAAGGGTCTCGAACTGCTCGAAGGAGAATATTGAGGAGGGGGCAAGGCGAGAATACCATTCTCGAGCTGGGCCCTTGAGAGTTGCGGGGAAGGTTTTGCAGAGGAGGGCATCGGAAGCTTGATGGAGGAGCATTAAGGTCTTAAAGCTTTCGATGTGATCAACGGGGTCGGTCTCCCCGGTGTAAGTCTCGAACTGGGGAGGTTTGAAACCGAACAGCACAGGTGCATCCACTATGGTTCGGGAGAAAGGGGGTCGGCTAGGACGTAGGGTCCTCCCCCTAAGCTCCTCTTCTCGGTCTATCTGACCCAGGCACCTCTCTACTTCATGAAGACGGCGGTACATGGTGTCATCCCTCCGACGGTAATCAGCCGAGCCCTTAGACTCGTCTTCGTACGAGGGAGAGCGAGGGCTACGGCGATGGTAACTTCGAGAGCGACAAGGACTTGGGGTACGCCGGGAGTTGCTAGGAGCAGGACAAGGAGAGGGGGACCATCGGCGAAGGCTTCGGACCTGGGGAGGAGATGGAATCTTGGGTGCGTTGGTGTTGGGACGGAGATTGAGAGCTTGTAGGACGGTAGCTTGGAACTGCTGGAACTCGGCACGTATGATGGGTACCTCATTGTTCCTGGGCTGTTGCCGACCTGTAGGGGAGTGTGGCCTTCTTCGGTAGTGCTCGGGGGATTCTTTCCGACCCCTTCAGTTAGGGGACCTCCTATACTCCTGGTGGCGAGGGTACCACTCGTCCGGACGGTTTTGGCGGGAGGTTCCCTCTCGGGCCCGCTTCTCATCCAGATGGCGGCAAAGGTCATCATCTTTCTGGCGGTTCAGGGCGGTATTATGGCGACCAGAGGCTCGGGGATGATGGGAGGCCATAGAGTCCGTAGAGGCATTGTGGATGGAGACGTGTTCTTGGTGAAGAGGCTGTTTTTGAGGGTTAGGACCATTTGGGGGTGGCTGATTTGGAGGAGGAAGGTCCTGTTGGAGCGGGTCTTCCGCTGGAGGAGGAAGTTGCCCCTGCAGTTGGGTAGGCTGGATGGGAACTTCTTGCTGCTGATCGGGGTTGGGTCCTCTGTTGGACCCTCTTGATCTGACTTTCCTGGGAGGCATGGCTGGAGAAGATCTGTTCACCGGGAAGAGGAGAGGTTTCTATTCGTTAGTTTCCCATAGACGGCGCCAATCTGTTGTCGCTAAATTTGGTGTGGGGGCAAACAGATAGTATTTGTGAGTTCTTAGGAAAACTGAATAGTGAACCTGTATACCTGTTCCGTCGGGGTTTGATCGTCGATCCCACCGTAGACCTGCAAAAAGTGCGAGACACCGGGGTTGTTTCCGACGACGCACCCTCCGACGCTCAAGTCAGTAATCTAGGAAGACTATGAAAGAGCGCAGAAACTGGAGAAAGATTGATTACCTCTTAATGGAGATGGATGGGGGGTATTTATAGGCGTCTTAGGGAATAGATTAGGCATGTAATTCCTGTGTATAGATAAGGAATGTAATCCCTAATCCCCAGTGAAAGGATAGATATGAATCAGGGCTGTTGATTAATGTTAATCAGAAACCCTAATTCTATCCTGCTGGACCGGGTTTGTTGCGGGTTGAAGCCCGCACCCAGTTGAGGTGGATCCGTTCGCGGGTTATTGGATCTGTGAGAAGGAGACCCAGTACCCGTTTCAGACCCGTTTGTAGGTGAAATTACTATTTTACCGCTGGGCTTCAGGATTCGTGTCCAATTTGGACGGTCTCGATTGAACCCCTATTTTTAGCCACATCAGCGATCCTCCGAATTAATAATAAAACTTATTTTATTATTATTTTCAAATTAAACTAATTTATGAGGATTATGTAAGGAATTTTTGGTATACACATACATATACATATACATACAATTGTATTATACTTAGTACATTGTACAAAATATGTAGCTTGTACTCTTGGACAATGTACTCATCTTGTCATGACAACTTAATTGGATGGTTAGGGTTTGATTAGGAGGCCTAAACTAGGATTTTGTATGCATGAGAAGATAAAAACCCCTTCTAGAAACCCTCACATAACACCTCCACCACATAACACCATACCTCACCATACCTCCACCTCATCCCTACCACCCTAGGAGCATGGTCGACCTCACCTTCTTCTTGGGGTTTTTGTGCAAATGTGAGTGCACATTTACACTCTCCCCCTCCTCTCCCCTCCTATAAATACCCCCTCCTTCTCCACCTTGTCTCATTTTAGAAAGATCAAAAAAAGAAAGAAGGGAAAGAAAAAGAAAGAGAGAACCTCATACTAACAAGAGAGTTTTCTTGTAGGTCTTCCTAGGAGTTCTAAGAGCTAGGGGAAGGAGAAGTATAGCTAGCTAGTCCTTCCTACAAGTAGAACAAGGTGGGGGTTTCTCTTTGTTTGTTTGTTTGTTGTATTGTTGTTTTTGATGTTTCTTCTTCTTCTTGCCTTCCTTGTTTTGTTTTCTTTGGTTTTTGGAATGGGTTGTTGTGATAAATGTTGTTATATGTGATTCTCTTTTGTATGTTGTAAATGTTAAAGGTAATAACCACATGAAAAGAAAAGAAACAAATGATAGTGCTAAATACACATAAAGATCAAATCTTTATAGTTGCAGTTGTTGTTTTGTGTTGTGAAATGGGACTAAGATAAACATATGCATAAAGACTTGTGTATACAACCATCTTTGGTTGTAGGACTTGATATGAACTATACATAAAGCATATGAACATTTTATACAACCATTTTTTTGGTTGTAGGACTTGTATTGGACTTTGACTAAAAAGATAAGCATATGTTGGTTGAACCAAATGAAGGTTCTCACCTTATTTTTATTATTGTTGTTTTCTTTTATAATCTTAAAAAGAACCTAAATTAGATGTTATTTCTAATTATGAAAAAGAAATTAATTTAAATCACTAGTTGTAGAATGAATAAAAAGATTTCTTTTTATGATCACTAGTAATAAATAAATGCTAATAAAGAATAGTAGACATTTAAGTAGTAGTATGTTGTTAAAATAAAGAAATAGTAGTATTTTGCTTAAATAAAGTAGTAGTAGTAAGGATTAAAATGAAGTAGTAGTAGTAGTAGATAGTTGTATGTTATGTTCTTGGTTAAAATGAAGTAGTAGTAGTAGTAGATAGTTGTATGTTATGTTCTTGGGTAAAATGAAGTAGTAGTAGTAGTAGATAGTTGTATGTTATGTTCTTGGTTAAAATGAAGTAGTAGTAGTAGTAGATAGTTGTATGTTATGATTTTGGTTAAAATGAAGTAATAGTAGTAGTAGATAGTTGTAGATGTTTATTTTATGTTCATATTAAAATAAAGTAAATACCATGCTAAGATTGGATTAGATTAATTTATTTATGCTTAGAATGTTGTAGGATCCATTCTAAAATTACCTATCATATTTTCATGCTCAGAATATTGTAGGATTAATTCTAAAATTCCTATCATGTTTAGATTAGTATAAATATACTTAGGATGTTGTAGGATTCATCCTAAAATTACTATCATGTTTAGATTAGTATATTCATGCTTAGAATGTTGTAGGATTTGTTCTAAAATTTCCTATCATGTTTAGGGATGATATTCATGCTTAGAATGTTGTAGGATTTATTCTAAAATTATCTATCCTATGTAGGAATGATACACATGTTGTAGGATTAATTCTAAAATTCCTATCATGTTTAGATTAGTATAAATATGCTTAGGATGTTGTAGGATTCATTCTAAAATTCCTATCATGTTTAGATTAGTATATTCATGCTTAGAATGTTGTAGGATTTATTCTAAAATTATATATCCTATGTAGGAATGATACACATGTTGTAGGATTAATTCTAAAATTCCTATCATGTTTAGATTAGTATAAATATGCTTAGGATGTTGTAGAATTCATTCTAAAATTCCTATCATGTTTAGATTAGTATAAATATGCTTAGAATGTTGTAGGATTCATTCTAAAATTTCTATCATGTTTAGATTAGTATATAAATGCTTAGAATGTTGTAGGATTTGTTCTAAAATTTCCTATCATGTTTAGGGATGATATTCATGCTTAGAATGTTGTAGGATTTATTCTAAAATTATCTATCCTATGTAGGAATGATACACATGTTGTAGGATTAATGCTAAAATTATCTACCATGTTTAGGAATAATGTATACCATGCTAAGTGTATAAACATGCTTAGAATGTTGTAGAATTTATTCTAAAATTATCTACCATGTTTAGGAGTGATATACATGTTGTAGGATTCATTCTAAAATTTCCTATCATGTTTAGGGATGATATTCATGCTTAGGATGTTGTAGGATAAATGCTAAAATCACTTATCATGTTTAGAAGTATATATATATATACTTAGGAATGTTGCATGTTCATACTAGTAGTTACCCATGCTTAGTAAGATATTCATGCTTAGTATTATTCATGCTTAATAAGATTCATGCTTAGATGATAGTAGGAAAGTAGTATACCATGCTAGCTAAATTTGTCTATGCTTAGATGATTGTAAGAAAGTGGTATACCATGCTAGATTAAATAAATATTCATGCTTACATGATGCCCATGCTTAGATAAGTATATGTTCATGCTATGTTAGTAGATGATCATGCTTAATCATTATTCATGCTAAGTAAATAGGTGTCATGCTAATTATTGTTTATGTTAAGTTAATGGTATCCATACTAATGATATTCATGCTTAGATTAAAGTAACTATCCATGGTTAGTTGTAGTGATTTTATGTTATGTCCTATCCATGCTAGAATTATTGTAGGTTGACACTCATGCTATGTTGGGTATCCATGGTTAGTTGTAGTGATTTTTATGTTATGTTCTATCCATGCTAGAATTGTTGTAGAAACTCATGCTATGTTGTAGGTTGATACTTAACTAGTATACATGACTAGAATGTTACTAAAATGTACACCATGCCATATGTTAATGTTAAAGTAGCATACCATGTCTAGGAATGAGGTATACCATGCTAAGGTGTAAATACATGCTTAGAATGTTGTAGGATTAATGTTAGAATACCTACCATGCCTTGGAATGTTGTATGTTCATACTAGTTATATATCCATGCTTGGGTTGTGGTGATTAGTTATGATAAGTAGTAAGCATTCACGCTCAAGTTATAACCTATGCTTGACCGTAGTGGACTTCACTTCTAGATCATAGTGATTTTCATGCTAAGATTGATATAAGCACATGCTTAATCATATTCGTACTTAGGAGTATTGTGGTGAATGGTTATGTTATATAATTAGATTGTCATGGATAGATGCCTGCAATTGTATGCCGTACTTTAAGTGCTATAGGTTGAAGTAATAAGGATTGGGAAGACCACTAGTGGTAGTCAGTTGATAATGGTTGTTGTGTCGCCTTCGGTTCTTCCTTAGTAGAATACCGATCATAGACTATTAGTACATTCTTCTGTTGCTTCTAATAATAGAAGATCGAGTTTGCTAGTAAGCACTTTTGGTTGCTTCTAGGATTAATTACCTGTATGGTTGTTTGCATATGGTTGTGCTCGTACGTGGCTCGACTGGCCCGTATGTAGCTGTGGGTCTCATACGTAGCATAATTGGCTCGTATGTAGGTTGTTGTCTCGTACGCGGCTCGACCAGCCCGTGCGTAGCTGTTGGTCTCATACGCGGCTTATTTGGCTGGTATGTACGTGGTTATCTCCTACGAGGCCCGCCTGGCTCGTAGGTAGCTATTGTTTCATACGTAGCTTATTAGCTCGTATGTGGTTGTTACTCGTGTATAGCTTATTGGCTAGTACACAGTTGTTGTGCTCATCTAGGGTGATATTGTTCCCCTAAGGGCTATCGACCATCAAGACATATGTTTTCTTACCCTAAGGAACTGTGGAGGAGTCACTCCTTGTGTGCCGTCGAATCTTAACCAGGGTAGGTTGATCGAGGACCGGACTATAGATGGAATCCAAGTTTAGAGTAGCGGCATGCATGTATATTCGCACGGCTGAGGTCTTGGATCGATGGGCCAGGAACGGGATCCCGAAGGATTCTGGTGAGTCTAGGTTGAGCAGCCTAGTAGAGTGGTCTTGCGAAGCCTAATTTAAGGCCTAGCATGTTATGTTTATAATATTATCGTCCCTAGGATTGTCAAGTCAGGGACATCATTAAGGTAGTGATTTATAAAGATCATTTTGCTCAGACCCTTACCGAAAAGAGAGGAGTTGGTTGTAGGGGGCGCCCTACGACCAACTTGTCCCTTGAGGGAGGCCTTAAGTGGTGATAGTGGGTTGTACCTTCCCGTCAAAGGGATACGTACGGTGCCGTCTCACAAGTTGAGGACACGGATTGCGTATCTCGCGCTGTTAATTCCTGAAGTGCCATGGCTGAGGGTGCCACAGGGTAGGCTTCGCGCTACCCTGCGCTTGCGAGACCCCAGAGGGTGCCACATGTTAGGGTTATATACTGAAAGCATCACTTTTGTATTAACTTTATTTCCTTATTTTTTTTGAGTGAGAATCATATGGGCATATGTTTGCATATTGTGTTTATTATAATATTAATGCAAGTATCTGATATTCTATAAGGTTGATAATATGGTGTGAGGTGACACACAGAAGATCATACTATCAGTTCCCTATGGAATATATAAATAGTTCACAACCTAGACGGACTTGGATAATCCATTGGAAAGGTTGTAGTGTAATCTGGTATTAGTCTATCTTGACTATAGGTCTACACTAGTACACTTTGTGTGTATTGAACAGGACCACTTGAGGTTGTTCTCTTTGTACTGACTATAAAAGAGAACAAACACCTCTGTTATTATGGATGCTTATGCTCTTAATCCAGATATAATAACAGACATGTATATGCAGTGTGCATTACTTTGACTCATAAAAGAGTGAGATTCATTATGGATCAACAACCTCTATGAATTGGGTAATAGCATTGTATGTATGATGGGCTGTTGATTGTAAAAGGAATCCATGTCCCGATACATCGGGTTGATGATGTCCCCTTAAGGAGCTTATAAGGATTGTCATGTAAACCCTGCAGGTGGATTACATCCGACATGACAAATAAAGTTGAGTGGTACTACTTAAGGATAAAAGATGTTGATCAATATAGTTGTCAGTAACTTAATTTGATCGACGGACATTCGATATCTTAACATGGGGAGCTCAACGAGCATATAATAAAAGGAGCCCATAAATATAATTTGGGATTAGGAAGGTAGTGCAACAATAGCTCCTTAGTGGACCGAGCTATTGTTAATGGGCCTGGGTTGTGTGTTCGGGCTGAACATGGGATACCCAGATTCGTTACGAGACCTAACCCTAATTTCTCCTCATGGTCCCTGCCGTAGCCTGATATATATCCTCTATTTCTCTGGCCATCATTGATCATCTGAAATATAAGATTTTTTCTCTAAATTCGTGATTCACGTAAGGAGAGAAAGAGAGGTCAGCCAAGGAGAAGAAAGGTTGGGAGATCGTTGCCCACACGACGTCCAACCCGAGGAAGGAATACGCGCAGAAGATCTTGGGGTCGCTGTCGTCTTCTTCTCATCGCAGGTATAATTCGTGAACCCTAGATTCCGCTATATAGGGTTAGATCACGTATTTAATCTGTTAATCTTTTATGATCGATACGCACACCAATCCGTAGTCCTGGGAATCATCTCAGTTCCATCAATTGGTATCAGAGCCGGTATTGGATCTGCGTATTGATTGTTACATCCATGTTGTCCAATAAAACTTGTGTTGTATGATAGTCGGTAGATGTAGATCTGTTCTAACTCGGTTTTGCAGGCATCTTAGATCCAACTATTATGGTCCTATGCATGTTTTGTTTGTGTTGTTGTTGTTCTGTGGATGTAATTATTGTGTTGTTGTTTTGTGGATGTAATTATTGTCACGAGGGTTGATCGTGCTTATAATTTTAATTTTTCAATCTAGATTATGTGTGAACTCCTTCGGGAGGCATAGGATTGATGTAATTTTAATTTTATTTTATTTTTATTTTTTTTCGATCGATCGTGATGGCGGTGGTAGCTGTTTCTGACGCCGGAGGAGATGCTGTTTTTAGGCAGTCCGGAGATCGACAGATGGTTTTCGATGAAGAAATCGGGCAGCCAAACCTAAATTTTAAAAAAAATAAAAATAAAAAAAAATAAAAAAAAAATCAGGGTGCTGCCCCAAACCCCGCAGGGTCAGATTTGGGATTCGCACAGTCGGGGAAGAATCAGGAAAGATGGCCATAATAGTTGGATATTTATTTTCAAATTTATTGCCATTATTGCTTACTCTGATTATGCATGTTAATTATTTTGTGATTTTTTTTGAAAAACTAGGATCACATTAATAATGGACAACATGGACATAAATTAACTAGTAGAAAAACCCTCATTGTTAAATAACTAAGTGGGAGAGGGAATTCATTTAACATGAATCCCATGGTCTCCATTGCTGGTTTGTAGGTGACATAATTATACTTGCGTGTTGGCTTTAGTGCTTTCCTCCATATCGGATGAGTATAATTATGGATCACCAGTACAGACTTCCTTAGGGATAATTGTAGGAAGTTACCTAGTATGTGTTCACTTCTCCATCTGAAGGAACTCAATACAAGATAATGGACTTAGTATTAAGCAATGGTATACACTTAGATACAAATAATGGTATCCTCCCCATCGGAGTCACTGCTATTATTTGTAGGACCAGAGCAAGACCAACAGATTAATTTTATTTGTCAAAAAGTTGTGTTGACATGATAGTAAAATTAATAGGAAAAACCTACTTGAACAAATATTGAATTTGTATACGTCCACACTATCGTGGCATGCTAAATTCATGGTGTTTAAGGTGTTGGTGAATTTTTTTATTATTGTTTTGAGGGAATCAATATTTAATTAATTCAAAAAGTTTTGCCCTACATAATTTTTTTTTGTGATTCTCAGGATTTCAAAAATGGGTTCTTTCAGTCCACTTATGGTGATTCTTAAAGAAAACAAACTTACTGGCCCTAATTATATTGACTGGAAACGTAACTTGGATATTGTCTTAACTGCTGAAGAGTACAAATTTGTACTCAATGAAGTATGCCCACCTAAGCCTGATGCTAACTCTGATGAAGAGGTCAAAGAGACTTATAAGAAGTGGAATAAGGTAGATGAGATGGCGCGGTGTTACATTTTGGCATCGATGTCAAATGTACTGCAGCATCAGCATCAGGCCATGCCCACAGCTTATGATATGATGTACAACCTTAAGGAACTCTTCGGACATCAGAATAGAGCAGTTAGGCAATTTGCTATGAAGAGTTTGATGAATGCATCTATGGCTGAGGGGACACCAGTAAGGGATCATGTTCTCAAGATGATGGGTCATCTAAATGAGATGGAGATCCTTGGTGCTGAAATCGATGGGGAAACCCAGGTCGATATCATTCTCGGGACTCTACCTAAAAGTTTTGACTCGTTTTGCCTTAATTACAACATGAACAAAAGGTTGTATACTTTGGCAGAACTTGAAAAAGAACTACAGGATGCTGAAGCTCTCTTCAAGCAGAATGCCCATGTTTATGTGACTGAAAAGGACTCTACTTCTAAGCTGAAAGGTGGTAAGAAGAAGAAAGTTCAGAAACAAGTAAACTCAGCAAAGAAGGGCATGGGACCTCAAGGCGCTGTGAAAAAGCCAAAAGGCAAGTGTTTCAAGTGCAAAGGGTCAGGACATTGGAAGACTGACTGTCCACTTCTCAAACAGAAGAACAAAGAAGGTATATCTCATTTACTAGTTGTTGAAACATGTTTAGCAGTGTTATCTACCGGCACCTGGTGTGTAGATACAGGAGCCACTAATCATGTCTGCAATACATTGCAGGGGTTCCAGGAAACCAGACGGCTCAGTGATGGAGAGATATGCTTGTTTATGGGTGACGCTACAAGAGTAGCGGCCATTGCAATAGGAGATGTTATTTTATCTTTTGGTAGAAATAAGTCTTTGACATTGAGAGATTGTCTTTATGCACCTTCACTTAGAAGGAATTTAATTTCTGTTTCCATGCTAGTTAAGGATGGATATTCAGTTTATTTTAATGACAATATTGTTATTAGAAAAAATAAGCATTTTATCTGTTCTGGTGCATTGGTTGATAATCTATATGTCATTAATCCTATTTCGCCCACGATGCAACTTATGGAAATGAATAATATGTCTTCTAACATAAATAAGAGAAAAGAACCTTCTTGTATGAACCAAACATATCTTTGGCACTTGCGATTGGGGCATGTTAACCTAAGAAGGATTCAAAGACTGGTTAAAGATGGACCTTTGAGTTCATTGGAAGTGGAGGCACTACCAGTCTGTGAATCCTGCTTGGTAGGTAAAATGACCAAAAGACCTTTCAAGGCAAAGGGGTATAGGGCCAAAGATGTGTTGGAATTGGTTCATTCTGATTTGTGTGGGCCCATGACTGTCCAGGCTAGAGGTGGCTTTGAATATTTTGTCACATTTACTGACGATTATTCAAGGTATGGATATATTTATTTGATGCGCCGTAAGTCTGAGTGCTTTGAGAAATTCAAAGAGTACAAGGCAGAAACGGAGAAACGTCATGAAAAATGTATCAAGTCATTACGTTCAGATCGTGGTGGCGAGTATCTCTTTGGGGAGTTTAGGGACTATTTGTCACAGGCTGGGATTACATCCCAATTATCAGCACCTGGAACACCCCAACAGAATGGTGTAGCAGAAAGAAGGAATAGGACTCTTATGGAGATGGTTAGATCAATGATGAGTTATTCAGATTTACCAGATTCATTTTGGGGATATGCCTTAGAAACTGCAGCTTATATTTTGAACTTGGTTCCTTCTAAGTCAGTACCAATCACTCCCACAGAACTGTGGACTAGGCGTAAGCCTAGTCTGAAACATGTTCGGATTTGGGATAGTCCAGCACACGTGCTGAATGGGAAAGCCGAAAAGTTGGAATCTCGTACAGAAGTACGCTTGTTTGTAGGCTATCCAAGAGGAACGAAAGGAGGTTTATTTTATAGTCCTAAGGATCAGAAGGTCATTGTTAGCACCAATGCTCGATTCTTAGAGGAAGACTATGTGATGAACCATAAACCCATAAGTAGAGCTGTTCTAGAAGAATTGAGAGGTGAGACGCCAAATATTTCAGTACCAACAGTACAACAGGATGTACCACCAGTAACTGCACAACGTGTCACAAATGTTGCACCACAACCGATAGTGCCTCGTCATAGTGGGAGGGTTGTGATACAACCTGATAGATATATGTTCTTGGGAGAGTCGTCAGACTTTGTCCCTGAGGAACAAGATTATGATCCCTGTACCTACAAGGAAGCACTCCAAGATAAAGATGCAGAGTCTTGGCAAAAAGCAATGATATCTGAAATAGAATCTATGGATTCTAATCAAGTCTGGGAGCTTGTAGAACCACCTATTGGTGTAAAAGTCATTGGATGCAAGTGGGTCTATAAGAGAAAAAGAGGATCAGACGGTAAGGTTGAAACCTTTAAAGCTCGGCTTGTTGCAAAAGGTTTTACTCAAAGAGAGGGCATCGATTATGAGGAAACTTTTTTGCCAGTAGCCATGCTTAAGTCTATCCGGATTCTTTTATCTATTGCAGCTCATCTTGATTATGAGATTTGGCAAATGGATGTCAAGACAGCTTTCCTTAATGGAAGTCTTGAGGAAGACATCTATATGAAGCAACCAGACGGGTTCATTGAAAAGGGCCAAGAGCATCTTATTTGTAAGCTCAAGAAGTCCATTTATGGACTTAAGCAAGCTTCCAGATCTTGGAACATATGTTTTGATCAGGTGATAAAATCCTATGGATTTGATCAATGTCAAGATGAATCGTGTGTATACAAAAAGTGTGACGGAAACGTAGTGGTATTCCTAGTACTTTACGTGGATGACATCTTGCTCATTGGAAACAATGTGAAGGTATTATCTAACGTAAGGGTATGGTTATCCAAACAGTTTGATATGAAGGACTTGGGAGAAGTAGGTCACATCCTTGGGATCAAAGTTCTACGAGATCGCAAGAAAAGGATGTTGGGCTTGTCCCAAGCTTCCTATATCGATACTATACTAACTCGTTTTAGCATGCACAATTCTAAGAAAGGTTTCTTACCTTTTAGGCATGGAATTGCCCTATCAAAGGAGCAGTGTCCGAGGACACATAAAGAGATAGAGAACATGAAAGCAGTTCCTTATGCTTCAGCAGTAGGAAGCTTAATGTATGCAATGCTATGTACGAGACCAGATATTTGCTTTGCCGTTGGCATGGTTAGCAGATATCAGTCTAACCCGGGACAAGAGCACTGGACTGCCGTAAAGCATATTTTGAAGTACCTGAAAAGGACTAAAGATTACATGCTAATTTACCAGGCAGATAGTTTAGTTGCCTTGGAGTATACAGACTCAGATTTTCAGTCAGATAGGGATTCCAGGAAATCAACCTCAGGTTATGTATTTACTTTGGGAGGTGGAGCCACTATATGGAGGAGTATCAAGCAAAAATGTATTGCTGATTCTACCATGGAAGCCGAGTATGTGGCAGCCTCTGAGGCAGCCAAAGAAGCGGTTTGGCTCAGAAACTTCCTATTGGACTTGGATGTGGTACCTAATTTGCCTAAGGCTATTACACTTTATTGTGATAATAGTGGTGCAGTTGCAAATTCGAAGGAACCACGAGCCCATAAGGCAAGTAAACACATTGAGCGTAAGTACCACCTGATACGAGATTTCGTAAAGAAAGGAAAAGTTGCTGTGATCAAGATAGCATCAGCAGACAACCTAGCTGATCCCTTCACTAAGAGCTTACCAGCTAAGGCTTTTGATAGTCATGTTGAGGGAATGGGAGTCAGATGCGTAGCAGCATGGCTTTAAGTATAAGTGGGAGATTTGTAACAGTATACTGAAAAAGCAATGCTTTGAGTATAAGTGGGAGATTGTTAGGGTTATATACTGAAAGCATCACTTTTGTATTAACTTTATTTTCTTATTTTTTTGAATGAGAATCATATGGGCATATGTTTGCATATTGTGTTTATTATAATATTAATGCAAGTATCTGATATTCTATAAGGTTGATAATATGGTGTGAGGTGACACACAGAAGATCATATTATCAGTTCCCTATGGAATATATGAATAGTTCACAACCTAGACGGACTTGGATAATCCATTGGAATAGTTGTAGTGTAATCTGGTATTAGTCTATCTTAACTATAGATTTACACTAGTACACTTTGTGTGTATTGAACAGGACCACTTGAGGTTGTTCTCTTTATACTGACTACAAAAGAGAACAAACACCTCTGTTATTATGGTGCTTATGCTCTTAATCCAGATATAATAACAGACATGTATATGCAGTGTGCATTACTTTGACTCATAAAAGAGTGAGATTCATTATGGATCAACAACCTCCATGAATTGGGTAATAGCATTGTATGTATGATGGGTTGTTGATTGTAAAAGGAATCCATGTCCCGATACGTCAGGTTGATGATGTCCCCTTAAGGAGCTCATAAGGATTGTCATGTAAACCCTGCAGGTGGATTACATCCGATATGACAAATAAAGTTGAGTGGTACTATTTAAGGATAAAAGATGTTGATCAATATAGTTGTCAGTAACTTAATTTGATCGACGGACGTTCGATATCTTAACATGGGGAGCTCAACGAGCATATAATAAAAGGAGCCCATAAATATAATTTGGGATTAGGAAGGTAGTGCAACAATAGCTCTTTAGTGGACCGAGCTATTGTTAATGGGCCTGGGTTGTGTGTTCGGGCTGAACACGGGATACCCAGATTCGTTAGGAGACCTAACCCTAATTTCTCCTCATGGTCCCTGCCGTAGCCTTATATATATCCTCTATTCTCTGGCCGTCATCATCATCAAAGATAAGAAGTTTTTTCTAAATTCGTGATTCACGTAAGGAGAGAAAGAGAGGTCAGCCAAGGAGAAGAAAGGTTGGGAGACCGTCGCCCACACGACGTCCAACCCGAGGAAGGAATACGTGCAGAAGATCTTGGGATCGCAGACGGCTCGAAGTTGCTAGAAACTATCGTCTTCTTCTCATCACAGGTATAATTCGTGAACCCTAGATTCCGCTATAAAGGGTTAGATCACATATTAAATCTGTTAAACTTTTATGATCGATACGCACACCAATCCGTGTTCCTGGGATTCATCGCATTTCCATCAGCTTGTGCATTGGGGCAGTTGAGGTCGCATGAGAAGAACTATCCGACTCATGACTTGGAGTTAGCGACAGTGATCTTTGCTTTAAAGCTGTAGAGACATTATTTACTTGGGAACCGAGTGGAGATCTTTATAGACCACAAAAGTCTCAAGTATGTCTTCACCCTGAAGGAGTTGAACATGAGGAAAAGACGTTGGTTGGAACTTATGGCTGATTATAACATCAGTTTGCAAAACCATCTTGATAGAGTGAACTTGGTGCCAGATGCTTTGAGCAGGAGACCGACAGCTATGTTCCTGACTCAGCAGAATGATTTGGTTGAGCAGATGCGGAGGTTGGAGTTAGATGTGTTGTTGTCGAGTTCTTATTGGAGTTTTTTGGTGCTTCAGCTTCGGTCGTCTCTTGTTGAGCAGATAAAAGAGGCTCAGGCTGGTGATGTGCAGTTGCAGGATTTTCGAGCTGAGGTTGAGTCTGGTTCCAGAAAAGATATGGTTATTCATGCTGATGGATCGCTTTGTTTTGGGTCTAGGTTGTCTGTCCCGAAGGGTGAAGTTCATCAGAGGTTGCTTGAGGAAGCCCATCAGTCATCGTAATCTATCCATCCTGGAGTTACTAAGATGTATCGGGATTTGAAGCTTCATTTCCAGTGGCACGAATGAAGAAGGTTGTGGCTTGGTTTGTGTCTCAGTATTTGATCTGCAAGCAGGTTAAGGCAGAGCATCAGAGAACCGCCAGACTTCTTCAACCGCTTCCCATTCCGGAGTGGAAGTGGGAACACATCACAATAGATTTTGTGACCGCTTTGCCGAGAAGTCCTAAGGGTCATAATGTCATTTGGGTGATTTTCGATCGATTGACGAAGAGTGCTCACTTCATTCCCTTCCATGTCAGACAGTCTACTGAGAGCCTAGCTGAGAAGTATATGCAAAAGATCATCAGACTTCATGGGGTTCCAGTTAGTATTGTATCCGACAGGGATACGAGATTCAGATCTCAATTTTGGGAGGGTCTTCAGAGTAGTTTGGGGAGTAAATTAAAGTACGGTGTAGCTTTTCATCCCCAGACTAATGGACAGTCAGAGAGGACCATCCAGATTCGTGAGGACATTGTGAGGTCCTGTATACTGCTGTTCGGTGGATCATGGGAGGACCGTTAGCTTCTCGTAGCGTTCTCGTACAATGAAAGCTTTCAGGACAGTCTTAAAGTCGGACCGTTCGAGGCACTTTATGGGTGGAAGTGCATATCACCAGTGTGCTGGGATGACATTGGTGAGAAGAAGTTGTTGGGTCCAGAGTTGATCACCAGGACAGTTGATGCGGTGACTCAAATCAGGAAGCACTTGCAGGCAACTCAGGATAGGTTGAAGCGATGGGCTGATGTCCATCGGAGAGCTTTAGAGGTTGAGGTTGGTGACCATGTTTTCCTAAAGGTATCGCCTTGGCACGGTATCATTCGATTTGGTGGTAGAGGCAACCTCAGCCCTAGGTTTATTGGACCGTTCGATATTGTGGAGCGAGTAGGCAAGGTGGCCTATCGTCCTGCATTGCAACCAGCTTTATCAGGAGTGCACGATGTTTTCCATGTCTCACAACTCAGGAGATATATCCGAGAAGAGAACCACGTGATCGACTATTCTGAGTTAACCGTTCGGCTGGATTTGACTTGTGAGATTCCGCCAGTTGCTATTTTGGATCGGCGGGAGAAAGTGCTTAAGAACATGGTCTTTAAGCTGTTTCGTGTTTCTTGGAATCCTCATTCGCCCTGTGAGTCGACTTGGGAGTTGGAGGAGGAGATTCAGCAGAAGTTTTCTCATTTGTTTGTGTAGCTTTTTGTTTTGTTCTTTCTTTTCTTTTCGGGGTTACCTTATGTACCTCTAGTTTGAATTTCGAAGACGAAATTCTTCTTGTTAGGTAGGTAGGATTTGTAACCCCTGTTTTTTATTTTATGTAGTTTTGGGTGTATTTTCTGTTTCCGTGTATTTTATTCAGCTTGTATCTCTTTTTAGATCGTATATTGGATCTTCTATTTCAATATATTCATCTATTTGATTTTCGTCTATATTTGATCTTCTTGATTCAATTGTGAGTCCATTTTTTTCGACTCTATTAGATCGAGCTTGTATTTTTAATCCCCCATTATTATTGTTCATGCCCTATTTTATTTATCCATTGTTGTGCCCATCTCATTTTTATTTGGATCTATTATTTCCTTAACCCTATTTAAAACCCTATAACTCTATTTCTTATTGGATCATCTACCCCTTTTCACCTACCAGTTAACCCATGAATACCCCCTATACCCGCCAGCCGTCACACCCTAAAAAAAACCCTACTCATACCCTAATATCTCTCACCCTATCATATATATATACACCCTGAGTTCTGAGCCTGTTCATCTTCCATTTCTTAGCCACCTTCTACCCTGCAACCTGAAACCCTACTTCCGACCTTAAACCCTGCGTTACTCCTAGCCTCCATCTCAGCCCGACCCAGCAACCCCCCGACCTACACCCCGATCCCCACCTCGACACAGCCAACCTACTCCTCCATCACTCTCCCACCTTCCTGTCGCGACCTCACAGCAAACACCAGAAGCCCCAATAGTCACCTCAGCGCCAGCCTCTCAACGCAGCCTCGACTCTCTCTCTCCCTCTCTTGTGTGCGTGGGTGATCGTGTGTTGTTACCATTCGTAGTCCGTTGCTCATGTGTTCGTTGTTGGGTTCGTGACTCGTTCGTTGCCCGGGAATCTGTTCCCATTATTCTTGCTCTTGCTTTGTTTTCGTTGTCGGCTATAAGGCAAGTAACTTGTATTCTTTTCTTTGTGTAATACAAATACTAAATAATGCCTGTAGTGTATTTGTGTTCTAGAGACAATTCTTGTGCAAAATCCTTGTTATATGTTGTCTCTATTGTGTTGTCCCGCCCGTAGTTGTCTCATTACACACATGACATGAAATAACTTAGAGATATTCACTTCTTGATGTGTACATACATGTTGTTCGTATGATATCGTGTGTTTGGTTGTGTTAGTTATAGTATACTCGTAGTGGACATGTTAAATACCCTATACCATGTTGCTTGGACATCTAGTATACCCTATTTCCCGTTTGTTATGATTTGGATGTGTTTCATATGATTTATGTGGATTTTATGCATGAAGAAGATTTCAGTTTTTTGTTGTACCCTGTTAAGGTCAGTATATGAAAATTATTTGTGAATATGAATTATAGAGAATTCTGTCTACTTTACAGATTGCCTCACAGATCTCAGGTTTGATTTATGATTTGCAAGTTATGACTATTTTACTACAGATGTGTTTTAAAATTCCATATTCGGTTTTATATGAATTCTGTATGACTATTTATTTTTCTACTAATGCTAAAGCTAATATATTGATCCAATATTTTGCTGGTCATAACTAGACTTGATTGGGATTATCTCCTAATTTTTATGGATTTAATTGATGGCTTTTATGAACTATTCTATACTTGGAAACAACTACTATACTGGCAGAATTTTCATGTTGTTCTGTAAAGAAACTTTAATTTCGACCGGACTCTATTTGCTGTTTATAAAAACTTTGTGGATATGAATTATAGCCTATTATACTTATTCCATCACTCTTTTGATGGATCTGGATTTCGATTTATATTTTGTGAGATATTTTTGTTTTAGTACTGTTGTGTTTATAATTTCAGATTTACAAAACTACTGTATCTTGCTACTTTCTGATTTTACTTGACTATTCTATCCATGTTGGAAAACGATGAAGCTTTATTATCTGTTACTAAACATACTAGGAAATACCGCAGATTTTTCTTCGATTTAATCAGTAAGTTTTGATGCAGTTTTCCTGTTTATGAATACAAATTTCTGATTTCTGGCTGAACATGTTTTCTAAAAACAATTCTGTTTTGAGTTATGTTTATGTGAAATACCATATGACTTGTATCTATTTTCTGGATTCGGCCGAGAGTCTATTTTTCAGATTTTCTTACGGATCCAGATTTGCACATTTGTAGCAACGGGAATTCCAGATTTAGTGCAGTACTGTCTTGCTGTCCTGAGCTAGAATTTTCGTTGCTTTATCCTTTTATGTGTTGTCTATCATCTGTATATGTTTATCTTTTAACCTGAACATGTTACTTGTTCATGCCATGTTATTCTTGCTCTGCTTTGTACACGTGTATGCCTGTTTAATAATAATAATTAATAACCAAGCCGGGGTTAAGGGAAAGACCTTAGTAGTGGACAATATAGGTATGTGTACTCAGAAGGCGACCCGTGTTTCCCATTACCTGTTGCCATATTTCATGATTACATGATTCTTGCCGTTATTATATGTTGCCATGTTTCATGACTCCATGATTCATGCCTATTATTACTATCTGATTATATGTTGCCATGATTCGTGATGATTCATGCCTGCTATTACTATATATTGCCATGCTTCATGATTACATGATTCATGCCTGTTACTACTATCTGTTGCCATGTTTCATGAATACATGATTCATGCATGTTCCTGCTGCCGTGATTTCATGACTACGTGATTCGTGCCTGTTACCTATTTCCTGAGCCCGAGTACACGGCCCTATAGAAACCCACCACTAGGTCTAAATTAAATTTGCATGTATGTAGTAACCATATGGTAAAAGTTTGGGATGCATGAAGTGCTACCTAGATAGTAATAATACAAGACTTGACATGACATGCTTACCTGTTACATGATACCTGTTACATGGTACCTGTACATGCTACTTGATTCTTGTTACCTGTTTACCTGCATGCATAATACTTGATACCTGATACATATTACCTGTACCCTGTTAGCATATTCTGTTACTTGATTCATGCTAGTTGTTCTATTTTGTTATCATGTCTATTCCATGCTATACTTGCTTTCGCTGTTAATCTATATTTGTTATTCTTTCCCATGTACTTGTGGCTGCACTACAAGCGGCCCCTAACTTGCATTGGCGGGAGTTTGTTTTCTTTTTCCTCTTCCTGCAATTTATTAAATTGCATATTTTTGAGATCAGCTGCCAGATGGTGTAGGTGATATGAGATTCTAGCTGGCTGGAGTTCTTGATATATTTATTTATTTCTTGTTGCTTATCTTGAATAATTACTTGGTTACTTGGATTATTTTGTATTGGGCAATGTGACCCAGAATTATTAACTTGTTCAGATCTGGTTTATTTGAAATTTATTAAATTTTGTTTCAAGTAAATTTCTGTTGGTATATTGTTTCATATATGCATGCGTGGTTGACTTCTCTTGCTTCCTACTCTGATTATTCCTGTGAAATATTGCAAAGATCCTGAAAGCTTATGGATGATGAAAATCATTCGCTGGGCTTGGTCACGTATCCGTATTCCGTATTCTCTTTTGGGAAGCGGGGCATGACAGGTACAATAAAATGACACATCCAAAAGGTACACAAAGAACTACTTGTATACCTACCCGGCCAACAAAAAATCCACCCTAGGACCGGTGTAGTTGATAGCCAGTCTTATGATCCCGAACTTGTTCGTCGGAAAATTGCCCGACTAGTTATTAAGGAAGAGTTACCATTTTTCTATTTCAAGAGTAGGGACTTAGGAACTTTTAATCAAACCGCATTAAACCCGCATTTTAAAAGAATCCCTATGAATACTTTGAAGTCGGGTTGTTTTAAAATGTATAATGAAATAAGAGAAGCTTTGATTGCCATTTTATGGAGTTTAACTTGTAGAGTTTCTTTAACTTCCGATTGTTGGAAGGGTTGCAACAATATTCCAATGATGACAATAACTTTTCATTGGATCGACAGTGATTGGATTCTTCAAAAAAGGATCATATCACTTTCTGCGTTGTCCTATCCCCATATTGGTTATGAAATTGCAAATTGTATTTTAGAAATTTGTGATGTTTTTCATATTTGTGATAAAATTATGTGTATAAGTTTTGCTAATGCATCTAACAACAATGCATCAATTAGTATATTACAAACCACATTAAACCCTCCATCTGACAATATTTTTCACGTTAGATGTGCATGTCATATTTTAAATTTATGTGTTCAAGATACATTAAAAATAGCTGAACCATATATAGTTAACATTAGAAATTGTGTACATTTTATTGCATTAAGTGGCCCTATATTTCAAGAATGGAAAGCTTGGTGTAGGCTTAAAAATGTACATTTTAGAAAATTTTTAAAGGATGTTAAATACCAATGGAACTCTACTTTTGATTTGCTACATGTTGTTACTGAATATAAAGCATGAATAAATGATTTTTGTATGGCAAAAAATATGCCAAATTTTGAAATGACTCCCCAAGCTTGGTATTATGCCGAATCTTTGTTAAAACTTTTAGAACCTTTTAAAATCGCAACTTTAAAATTTTCAAAATCTTAGGAATCTACTTCTAGTAGCATTTTTATTTCAATAGTTACTATGATGCAAACTTTCTAAGAAATGATCGATGATGCTTTTATTGGTCATATTATGAAACCTACATACACCAAAATTTGGAAGTATTTTAATCCTCCTCCTATGTTGTATTGTATTGCTACTGTGAGGGATCCTCGTATCGAATTAGATGGTACGAAGAGTTTGATTGAAATCTTTTTTAATTTACTTGGGAAGATGATTCTGAAATTGATTTGGGAACATTTTTAGCTAAATTTGAAGCGACATTAAGTAACTTGTATGATTTTTATGATAGAAATTTTTCATCTAGTAGTACTACTACTTTAGTTACTTATTCTTCTGTTACTTGTACAGGTAAGGGTAAGAATAAATTAGATGATGCCACATTCAATTTACTTGCAAAAATTTAATAAAAAAAAGCTATGACTAATCAACCAAATGAATTACATTGGTATAATCAACAAGATTGTGAAAGTTTATTTCTTCATTAGATATTTTACAATGGTGGAAAGACCATGAATATACTTATAATATTCTTAAATATATGGCTAAAAATCTACTAACTCCTCCTGTATCTATAGTTTCATTAGAAAGTACATTTTCTACAAGTGGCAGGGTTCTAGCCGATTACAGGATTCGCTTGAAGCCCAATCGTTGGAGATGCTCATCTGTACGAAAGACTGGATGAAGGACGAAGATAGGACTCAAGGAATAGGGAACGACACGTCTACAATTGGAAGCAACTCGCCGAAAGAACAAAAACAATAACAATAGCAACCAACATGAAGAATTGAAGACCAACAACAACAACAAATTGAAGACATTTGTAAATGTATAAAAAATTATAATAAATCTTTGTTTCATATAAATAAGTTGGAAAATTGAACAAAATTTCCATTTTATAGAAGAAAATTTTAATTGTATGGAACCAATTTATAATAATTATTAGTTTCTTATAAAAAAGTTGGAAATTTGTATAAGTTGAAATCATGTGAATAATATATACATTTTTTTATATACATTTTTTTAGAAATTTCACTCTTTAATTATTATTATTATTATTATTATTATTATTATTATTATTATTATTATTATTATTATTATTATTATTATACTACTACTACTACTACTACTACTACTACAATTTTTTTTAAGATAAAAAAAAAAAATCAAACACACGATTCAACCCGCGACCCGACCCGACCAGGGATGGACCCGAATGGGTTCACGGGTTCGCGGGTCGACATTTTGCAAATCCAATTCGGCCTGGCCCGGCTCGGTTAACCAACCGACCCGACCCGGAACCACCCAACTTCGATTCCAACCCGAACGAATTCGACCTGACCCAGCCCGGTCGACCCGGTTGCCAACCCTATCGAATAGTGAGCATCTCCCTAAATTCAAAATCAATAGAAAAAGCGGCTTAACACCAGCTCACGTCCACATACCATGTCCTAAACTTGATTTATTATTCATCAAGATTTTAGCATATCTATTCTTGTATTTTAACATAATTACATTTTTTTCCATTCTCTTTTAGATTTGCATGTCCCCTCAGAATCTTGTATCACTGACCTTAAGCACATATTTCTCTACTAAATTTCTAAATCAAAATTATCTTATTTTCATTCTTACTTTTGCAGCTGATTTTGGTGTGGGAGCAAACAGATGAATTTGTGGATTCTTTGAGGAAGAGAATAAGGAAAACCTATTGACTTTCACCTGCGTTTGACTGATTTCTTACCGCTGTTATTGACCTGCAAAAAAGTTCGATACACCGGGATGGGTCCCCGCGACGAACCCTCCGACCCTCCTATCAGTAATTGGGAAGATTATGAAAGAGGTTTATGTGGAAAAAGGTTGATTACCTAGTTATGGTGGGGGAAGAGGGGTATTTATAGTCGCCTTTAGAGACAGAGATAATCATTTATCCCTATGTCCCGGTGTTTTTGGATAAAATGTAGAGTTTAAATCGTTTCATAGAGAACCATGAATTTGAATTACTCTTTAAATATCTGAATTGGTTTGTAACGGGTTGCTATCCATACCTAATAGGACAGATCTGTTTATGGGTTATCGGGCTTTGAAGAAAGATCCAATTTCCATTTCAGACCCGTTTATAGGTAAAATTACCGTTTTACCCCTGAAAGCTTCAAGATTCATGCCTGATTTGAATGGTCCCGATTTGGTTCTACTTTTATTCATATCACAAGTCCCCCCACTCCTAAATTCTGAGTTTTATAGCCTTTGAGGGGTAGTTCGCCTGTTTTTAATGGCTTATAGAATTTATCGGAGTTCTCTGGGAGTTTGGATCTTGCTCGAGGTGTAACGGTGTTATTCTGAGCTTGTAAAATACCCAAAATTATTTTTAGAATTATTTTTAGTGATTATTCTAAAATTTTTCCAATTTTTAATCATTTTTTTGAATTTTTTATTCAATTTTCGAATTTAAATAATTAATTATCGAAAATTTTAATTAACTATTATAATATAATTATTATTTTCAGAATTTTAAAATTATTTTCTTAATTAATAATTATTTTTAAAAAATTTTAATTAATTTTTTTCGATTTTAATTAATTTTTCGGATTTTTTAAATAATTAATTCAATTAAATAAAAAATTAATTAATTAAAATTTACCTGACACGTGGCACAATCCTGTGCGTTGATCACGATCAAGCGAGCGCGCATCGCAAAGCTGCAATTTCTCTCTCATTTGGGCTCCGGTGACGAGAATGCTCAGATTTTGATGGCAAGCTTTGCGACTTTGGCAGCAGAGGACCTCGACTGCAGTGACGAAGAGCTCATCGGAGCTCGGCGGCGACAGCGTGGAGATCAGCAGTGGAGGGGAGCTCGACAGTAATGGGGTTCGACGATGTTGGAGCTTGGAGAAATGGAGGAGAGCTTGTCATCGCGGAGGCTCATCAATTGTGGCGACGAGGTTGACGTCGAAGGGGTTCGACAGGCTGGACGATGGAGGTTGGTGAGTTGGTGAAGGATGGAGAGAGGATGAAGAAGATGTGGAGTTCGGCTCGAGAGTTCGAGCTTCGACAAAGTAAGGTCAATGTCGGAGGAGGTGAGCTCGGTGGAGTTCTCCCGAGGGCGGTGGTGGGTAGTTTGCGTGCTGGTGAAGTGGAGCTCATCAAAGGTAAGGCTGGGGGGAGCTCGACGTCGGAGGAGAGGAGTTTAGAGTTCGGCGAGGCCATGGTGGAGCTTGTCAAAGGTGAAGCTCGGGAGGAGCTCGACGCTGGATAAGATTGGCGAGGGAGGAGCTCGACAATGAGTTCAGCAGTGGAGGGAAGAGCTCGACGATGAGTTTGACAGTGGAGGAGTTCGTCGTTGGGGCTCGGCGATGGCGAGCTCGATGATAGAAGTAGGAGCTCGACAATGGAGGGGAGTTCGTCCCTGGAGCCCAATGAGTTGGCGAAGGAGGGGAAAGCTCGACGGCGAGTTCGGCAATGGAGGGGTTCGTCCTTGGAGCTCAGCGATGGCGAGCTCGACGATGGAATTAGGAGCTTGACAATGGAGGAGACTGAGCTCGGAAGTGATGGGTTCGGCGAGGGAGATTCGAAGGCATGAGGTCGACGGTGGAGAGGAGGAGAGGAGCTCGATGGCTTGGCGAGCTCGATAGTGGAGTAGACGAGAGGAGGGAGCTCGAAATGGAGGAGACTGAGCTAGGAGGTGATGGGTTTTTGGCGGGAAGTTTGAAGGAGAAGAAGAAGACGTGGGAGGGTGGTAGTTCGGGTTTGGGCCCAAACGGGTTCTGACCCAACCGATCCATTAACCCTCAAATCCCCTTCTTTTTTTTTCTTTTCTTTTTGTTGTTGTGCAAATCTGAGCCATTGATCGTGATTGAGCACAAATTTTGATACATCGTTTTCCTCCATTTTTGAGTTCGGTGGTAAGAATGCTCGGATTGTGTTTTCGAACTCAGGAGAGGCTTCGGCTACTTGACACGTGGTGGTCAATGGTTAACTGTTGACTCGGTCAACGTTGATCGTTGACTCTCTCTTTTTTGCTTTAATCACAATTGTTGATCTTGATTTAAGCGCGGATTGTGAGGGGGAGTTTTTCTCTTATTTCAGGGTCAGTGGCAAGAACGCTCACACTTGTTGCCGAAGTCCAAGAGGGCAACACGTGGCACGTTGACCGTTGATCGTTAACCGATCAACGCACTTTCTCGCATTTGGACGTCAATGGAAAGAGCGCTCGGCACTTGTTGTCAAAGTCCAGGAGGGCCACACGTGGCGTGTTGACCGTTGACCAGTCAATGTCATTTCTGGCATTTGGACGTCGGTGGTAAGAACGCTCGGCGAGAGCTGCCGATGGCCAGGGAGGCTTCGGCGCAGCTATATTGTAGTCAACGTTCCCGGTGCTACAGAGGTCAGATTGGGACATGTGACCCCTCGTTTCGAAGCTGACTCGAAGATCTACAATTTCGTTTTAGAAGTTAGTTGAAGAATCACCATTCTTCATGGTCAAAATAGTCCTGCAACATCTTCGCTTTCATAAAGTTAAGAAGAGCTTAGTATGACTCTAGGGGGGATCCGCTCTTGGGGGTGAGTTTTACGGAGCGTCTCTAGACGAGTTAGGCTCCAAACTCTCTTGGATGAAGGCCGCTCTGGAGGTGAGCGGGAGGAGAAGCATAGTCAGGCTCTAGGAGAGCTGTTTGGGAGACGAGTTTAAGAAAAACTCTAGGGGTGAGTTGAGCTTCAAACTTGCTTGTGGAGAATGCTGCTCGGGAGGTGAGCAGAGCGAAAAGCATCACTAGGCTTTAGGAGATTCATTTGGGAGACAAGTTTGAGGAGCAACTCTAGGGGGGAGTTGAGATCCGAACTTGCTTGTGACAAAATTTAACCAGTAGTGGGAGTAGTATGAATGTTCATTATGAGCCCCAAAACTGCATACTTGCAAGCTGTGAGGGCAATTTCAAACTATGATTATGAACTTTGAACTAATTGTCACAGAGTTTCAATAGTTGTGGGAGCAATTTCAAATGGTGAGCTACTTTGTACTTGCTCGTTCGCAAATAGCTAAACGGCATCGAACCAAGTGTTGGACTCCGAACTTGTTGTTAAGAGAGTTTCAACAGTTGTGGGAGCAATTTCGAATGGTGAGCTACTTTGTACTTGCTTGTTCGCAAGTAGCTAAAGCGGCGTCGAACCAAGTGTTGGACTCCAAACTTGTTGTTCGAGGATTTAACGAGTTTTAGGATCAATTCCGAATGGTGAGCTACTTCGCAATTGCTCGTTCGCAAGCGGCTAAAGCGGCATCGAACCAAGTGTTGGACTCTGAACTCGTCTTTTGAGCTTAGCAAGTTGTAGGAGCAGCCCTGTAGGACAAGCTGGACTCCAAACTTGCCATTTAACGAGTTATAGATGTGACTCACAGAGATAGAAATGAGGCAAGTACAATAATTTTCAATAGAAAAAAGCTAAGTTTTATTGAGATAAACTAAGTGGCCGCTTCAATGGGGCGAACCATTATTACATGCTTTTAGCCGTATTACAAGTATCAGCCTTATTGAAAACTGAAAACCTACTTCTAAGATAGGGTGAGGGCCTCTTGGGAGGAGTTTGGTTCTTCCCCCATTGGACCTCCATGGATAAGGTGGAGGATGGCCCCAGGTTCAGAGTCTTGGAACTCGTTGGGCCTCTTGGTTCGATTGTTGACTCATCGGGGTGGAGGATTGGCCCCGTATTTTCTGACGAACTTGGCCAGGTGTCCTCGCTGTATGAGTTCTTCGATCTCCTCTTTGAGAACCCAACAATCATCCATTTCGTGGTCGTGTTCTATAAAAGCGACACCACTTATCCCTGTTCCTTTTCTTCCCAGGGGTATTCATTCTAGGGGGACCGCAGAGTAGCCCTTCCTTATACACCTTCATAAGAACTGCTGATATACTAGCATTGAGGGGGTGAACTTCTCAAAACGATGAACTGGGCGGCGCTGGCCATTGTCGTCTTTCTGAAATTTTTGGGACCCTTCTTCGCTTGTATTTTTCCGGTCTCGAAAGATGGTTTTCAAGACTTGGGGGCTTGAGAGCTTCTTCCGCGCAGATGTAGTTCTCGCTCCTAAGCAGGAGTTCCGAGAAGTCCCGAGGAGGCTTCTTGAAAAGTGACGCCTTGAGGTTGGCGTTAGTGACGTTGTGCCTGAATGTTGCAGAGGCTACTGATTGGTTGAGGGAAGCAATAAACCGGGCTTCGGTAGTAAAGCGTCGAACGTAATCTCTTAGGCGCTCACCCTTTCTTTGGTTAAGTACTAGCAAAGGTGCACTTGTTTTCTCGGCTCTGCGACTGCCCACGAAGTGGGTAAGGAAGAGCTCCTCAAACTGTTCGAATGAGAAGATGGAGGCAGGGGTTAGATGGGAGTACCACTCTCGCGCTGGTCCCCTCAATGTGGCTGGGAAGGCCTTGCAGAGGACCGCATCCGAGGCTTTATGAATCATCATTAGAGTTTTAAAACTCTTGATATGATTGGTCGGGTCTGACTCCCCATTGTAGGATTCAAAGTGGGGCGGCCTAAAGGCTTCGGGGACCGGAGCTTCCATGATGGCCCTAGAGAAGGGAGGTCTGCTTGGCCTGAACTTATTGGCCCGTTGCTCCTCCTATGTCCAATCTGCCAAGGCACCTCTCCATCTCATGGAGACGGCGGTAGACCGGGTCTCTTTTTTGGTCATATCTTGCCGATCTCTAGGACTCATCCTCATGTAGAAGGGGACTGGGAGTGCGACGGTGATAGCTTGGGGCAGATTAAGGATTGGGAGCCCATTGATCATGGTTAGGAGCAATGTTGAGGACCCGTATAACGGCTTCTTGAAAGTCCTGGAATTCTGCCCTTGTGATAGGTGCCTCCCAATTTCGGCGGTCCCCTAGGGCGGGCTGACCGGTCGGAGTGCGACACCTCCTCAAACGGCACTGGGGTGACTCCCTTCGTCTTCTAGGAGAGTTCAATCTTCTGCGGTTGGTCCTACGAGAGGATTGGGATCTAGGCGACCGAATCGCAGGGCCCCTTTGGTGTTCACAACGGGGGATTCCATCATGGGTCTGTCTCTCATCCAGGCGGGTCCGAAGGTCTATCCCATGCTGCATGTTGATAATAATGTGTCGGAGATCCTTCGGCCTTGGAGAACTGTGAGAGGCCATGGAGTCGGATGAGGGGTTATGTATTGAGACATGGTCATGATGAGGAGATTGCCTTCGGCGACTTTGGCGGGAGGGTCCCGCGGCAGCCCCTTGAGGAGCCTACTGGGGCTGAGGTTGCTGAGGAAGGGGTTGTCCAGGCTGCGATTGCTGGACTTGCTGGTTGGGTTGAGGGAGGACGTCCTAAAGTGGGGGAAGAGAATGAGCGGGAGTGGCTCTGCGGTTGGAGACCGCCGCCTTCCCCTTTTTCGGAGGCATAGCTTGAAACTACTTTCGCTGATGAAATAGAGTTGGATTGCTTTTCGTTTCCCACAGACAACACCAATCTGTTGCTGCTGATTTTGGTGTGGGAACAAACAGATGAATTTGTGGATTATTTGAGGAAACGAATAAGGCAAACCTATTGACTTTCACTGGCGTTTGACTAGTTTCTTGCCGCTGTCGTTGACCTGCAAAAAGTTCGATACACCGGGATGGATCCCGGCGACGAACCCTCCGACGCTCTTGTCAATAATCAGGAAGATTATGAAAGAACTTTATGTGGAAAAAGATTGATTACCTGGTGATGGTAGGGGAATAGGGGTATTTATAGTCGCCTTTAAAGACAGATTAGAGATAATCATTTATCCCTATGTCCCGGTGTTTTTGGATAAGATATAGAGTTTAAATCATTTCATAGAGATTACCATGAATTTGAATGTAACTCCTGTTTCCTGTGTCTGTAATTTTTCTACTGCATTTTTCATTCCTTATATTCTCGTATTCAAATGGTGATCCTGTATTTAGTTTCTATTCGAATAAAATCACTATTTTGTTTCGACTCAATTTTTTGTCCTATTATATAATTCAATTGTATGTACTATTTGTGTCGTTCTTCATGAAGAATGAGCTGTTCTATGTCATTCATCTCTTTATTCCCCATTTTAATACATTTTGACCAATTCTTCAGTTGGATCCCACTCAAAACGGATACCCTATTACCCAAAACCAGAAAACCCTAACCCTACCCCCCTACTGTTTTAACCTAACATAACCAGTCGCCAACCTCCTCTTCCCCGTCTCCTTCTTCTTCCATCGCATCGAACCCAAAATTTGACCTCGATAACCCATCGTCGTCGTCCCCATTAACCCATCGCCTCTCGCCCCCATCATCACCTCCATTATCTTCGATCGCCACCACCATCCTCGCCTTCAACACCACCGACCCATCCCTCGCTCGCATCCGCTTTTCGAACCCAAAAAAACAGAGTCGCCACTATGCGCCACAGTCGCGCCGCCGTCGCCTCCTCCCGAGCGCCGCGCCCCCTTGTCGTCGCCGACTAGCCTCCACGGACCAGTCGCGACCTTCCGTCGAGCCGCCCACGCCGGTCGCTCCACTCGCCACTGCCGCTCTCCCAGTCGAACCGAAGAAGGAAGAAGAAGCACATTGGCGCCATTCAATCTCAACCGTTGGATCGCTTCAAGATCAGTGCCATCAAGCCGATCTGATCGTTGTCCCGTGTTTTGCCAACCGGATCCCGCTCGCCGTCCACTGTTCTAGCCAGATCCATTGCTTTGGAGAAGTCTGATTGGCTGCGATCGGTGTTTCGCTGTTTTGCCGCGCCCGATCCAAATTCGCCGTACGCTGTTTTGGGCTGATCCGGTGTGGGGGAAATTCGCCCTACTGTTGATTTCTTGCACGTGCTTCACACGTGATTTTGGGAGATTGTGCCCGGGGTTTTTCGATCCCATTTTATTCAACAATCGGATCTAATCGTCTTCAATCAAGGCAAGTATTCCTCTTGTACATGTTTTTGTTCAGTATAAGCATTCCTTGAAAATACTACAAATAGTTAGAAATTGTGACTCCTTCCTGACTGTCGTTGTTGATCAAATATTAAACTTCCTCAATTTTATAATCTTAAGAGTCACAATAATTCATTATATTATATTACAACCACTTGGACTCATTTTATCCCTGAACACATGGACACATGAAATTAAGGAGCCCTAGATTCGTAGACATATGTTATATCTTGTAGTTGATGAACTTGCACCCATTTGGCTTGAAAAACAATTATTACTTGCTATTTTGACAACCATTATCCTGTATTTGTTTCACACAATAACCTAGACGCCTAATAACAAATTTCATGTAATCTATACTAGTAAGATATTCCCACATGTTGCTGTCCTGAATCTTGTTATGCTGTTTTGACCCCTTTAACATCAGAATCTGAACCCGAGCCCTAAATAGAAAATGTAGCTCTAGATGTCTAGATATCGATAGCCTCCAAAAATTTTGAATTTGGAGTTGCGGTCTAGGAGTTATTGCAGTTTTACTGCAGCTGTGTCGGTAGACGCAGATTCACAAAACTGCTGCACATCTTTACTTTGCGAATTAATTTAACTATGTTAACAGCAAGCGTTTGACTTGAAATTTTATATGCGGTTGCTGGACACCCTATAGAACATCCCCAATTTTTCTCAGAATTAATTAACGATATTTCAACCCTGTTTCACATGTTTAAATTTCGAATCATAAATTCTGCATGAACACATTAACTATGTAATCCGCTGGACACATGTTCCCACCACTTTCTCGTACCTTGTTTCACACTCCTGCGTGCTTGCTTGATAAGAATTAATAAATGTAACAAGCCGGGGTTTAAGGGAAAGACCATAGTGGTGGACAATATAGGTAAGTGTACTCGGAAGGGGGCCCGTGTTTCCCATAATGTTATCTTAAATGGAACTAAGTGCCACGTAGAACTAAGTGCCACGTCATGGTGACGGGGGCCACCTCTAGAGCCTGCGGGAGCCACCTCTAGAGCCCATTATATGATTACATGATATATACTTGAGATCACATGGAACTAAGTGCCACGTAGAACTAAGTGTCACGTCATGGGTGACGGGGGCCACCTCTAGAGCTTACGGGGGCCACCTCTAGAGCCCATGGTTTGATCACTTGCTTGATACTTGATACCTGAGTACACGACCATACAGACTCCATTACTAGGCCTAAACGAAATTGTTTTGCCTGTAGCAACCATATAGTAAAAAGATGGATGCATGAAGTGCTACCTAGATAGTAATAACTACAAGACTTGAACATGATACTTGCTTACTCGATACTTGATTACATGATACATAAAACTTGATACATGAAACCTGATACATGAAACTTGAACTTGACAACTTGTTACCTGATACTCGACAACTTGTTACTTGAAACTTGACACTTGAAATAAAATTTTGACACTAGACTTGGCACTTGTTACATGATACTAGACTTGAGACTTGTCACTTGATGTTAGATACCCCTACAGGTTCACTTGTCATGTGTTTTACTATTAGTATTTGTTATCCAGCCTGTCTACTTAAGGTGTCCTTCTTGCTAGCTAGTTCTTAGATTTCCACTACTTGTTGTATCCCTATTATATTCTTGATTCCAATTCTTGTTCCCCATTACTTGTACTCGTTTTTACTATTTGTGGCCCTAACTTGCACTAAGAGCATTTTCTCTTGTTTTCTCTATGTTTCCCCTTTTTATAATTATTAAACAGACTGTGGAGACGTGGTACCTGCTGGAATCGGTGAGCAGACGTTCTAGGCCTAGCTTGGGAAAAACTTTCTTTAATCATTATGTTCTGTAATTGAGTTATTTCATCTGTTGTTGTTTAAGACTTGTAACGGACTTATGTTTCCAAGTTTTATTTTGATCCAGACTTGAAAACTATTTGGACATTATTATTGTTTCAATTGTTTTCTGTTGCTTAATGAATTATTCATGCATGCTTGGTTATATATAAATCTTGTTATATTCTTGTTATGATGCTGAGTCTATCCTACATCTTATGGATGATATTAAAATCATTCGCTGGGCTTCGTCGCGCGCTGGTATTCCATATTTTTGGGAAGCGGGACGTGACATTGAATTACTATTTAAATATCTGAATTGGTTTGTAACGAGTTGCTACCCATACCCAATAGGACAGATCCGTTTTTGGATTATTGGGCTTTGAAGAAAGACTCAGTTCCCATTTCAGACCTGTTTGTAGGTGAAATTGCCATTTAACCCCTGAGAGCTTTAAAATTCGTGCCCGATTTGAACGGTCCCGATTTGGTTCTATTTTTAGCCATATCACTTACAATACACGAAATCAAAATCCATGCAATTATCTTCCTCTATCAAAATCTGGATTTCTCACTACAGTGAAAAATATCTAGACTTTTTTTGTTTTTTGTTTGCCATATCCACAATTAACTGATTCTACTCAATTGTAATCTCTGACCTCAATCTATAACAATCTTAGCACTCCTACACTAAAAACCGCTTGCAGTCTTGATCACTAAAAAGCTGAGAACCTCAATATATCTCTCTTCCTCACACTACTAAGAGCATCTCCAATCGGAGCCTTCAAAATGATGGCCTTCAAAAGGAATATTCTTGGAATATTTTTTTTGAAGACTCATCAACTCCAACCACACTCCTACAAATTTGATTGCTTCAAACTTTATTCATTTTTCTTAATTAAACTAGAATAAACTATACATTAATTGTAATATTAGTAAAATTAATAACTACTTTAATTTTCAGATAAATATTTTTAATTATCATATTATTAGATTAATTTTACTTTAAGCGATTATTAATGACTTATAAAATTCCTAAAATATTAATTTTATTTACTTATCACCTTGCCTAGATTATGAATGAAATACTAAATTCACATTAATCAAATAATTTTTATAATTTAGAACAATTTAATATTAAACTTTGACTGAAATAGAACATTTAGAATTATAATAATTAAAATTTAAAGTACAACATGCAACCAAAAAAAAATTAACAAACCAAGTAAATTATGTGATAGCAAATTACAATGAATTAAAGGCTAGTAATTATCAATGGAATATTTTTATAACATTTAATTAAGCTAATACAAAATAAATAAATAATCTTAAATATTAATATTGTATCAATTATTATTTTCAATCGATTAAAAATATTCAAAATTGGTCTCATCTTGAAGGTATCATGGAGATCTTTCAAACGGTACCAAAATAATAAACTTTGGATTAATATTTTTATAAGATACATTCATTCAAAATATTTATATACATTTTTATTAAAAGGATATCAAAGTAGTTCTTGAAAAGATATTAAGATACAAGAGGATAGAATTTTCATTAAAAAATATAAGTAGTGTTTTGAAGGCTTGGAGCTCATCCTTCAAATTTGAAGATTTTGGAGCTCATCATTCAAAATGAAGGGAGTGTTTGAAGTCCCGTTGGAGCACTCCCGGGCCTTCAAAATGAAGATGCTTAAGCTGGGAGTTTCCATTACCAAAATAATAGGTAAAATATGTGAATTATATCTATATATTCATTAGAATATAAGGGCATATATGCTAAACATGCTTAATTATTTATTAATAAACAAACTGAAACCGAAAGAGCAGACAAGTGAAGAGTACCCTTTTATTCCAGAATTTTTTACCAAACTATCCCACTTTTTGTAAATATGTACCAAACTATCCCTGTTTGAAAATTTAATACCAAAAACTCCCTGTCGTTAACTAAGTTAGCGTGCCTATTAATTTTCTTCGTGCTATCTCAGTTAGCGTGTTCTAGGGGATAAAACTTTTCCCCTCAAGTGGGGGCGTGCGAAAAAACCCACCAATTATATACACGCTAACTCCGTTAGCGTGCCTCTTCAAACCACTCGCGCTAACAAGGTTAGCGTGATAGGTGGACAGTAGGGGAGCTTACTCCTCAAGTAGAGGTGTAGGCAAAAATCCCCAAGTAAAGGCACGCTAACTCCGTTAGCGCGCCTCTTTATACCAGGCGCGCTAACCGGGTTAGCGTGTGTTGATTGGGATCATATTAAATCTCAATCGACACACGCTAACCCGGTTAACACGCCTGGTATAAAGAGTCGCGCTAACGGGGTTAGCGTGCCTATACTTGGGTTTTTTTGCCTACACCCCTACTTGAGGAGTAAGCCCCCCTACTGTCCCATCAATGAACGATAACTCCGTTAACGCGAGTGGTTTAAATAGGCGCGCTAATGGAGTTAGCGTGTCGATATTGGGTGAGTTTTTTTCACACACCCCCACTTGAGGGAAAATGTTGTATCCCCTGGCACACGCTAACTGAGATAGCACGAAGAAAATTACTAGGCACGCTAACTCAGTTAGCGACAGGAAGTTTTTGGTATTAAATTTTCAAACAGGGATAGTTTGGTACATACTTACAAAAAGTGGGATAGTTTGGTAAAAAATTCTGTATTCCACGGATTCGGCACAACATAACCCAACCAAGTGACCAACCTTCTCCTTTTCCTTTTCGTCCTCCATTTCAAAATGAACCCATTCTCGGATCCAAAAACAGATCATTTCTCCTACCTGAACACGCTTCCTATGGCCTCCAACTTCCCCGACCGCCAATCCGCCGTCCATTTCCCCTACCTCCCCCGATCCAACGGCTCAGTCGCCCTCCTCAAACGTTCACTCGCTAAGCACAAATCTCAACTCCCCCCTCCTCCTCTGACCCGTTAAGCAACCACGCACTTTGTCCTCATCTGGAATTGGTTTCGACCAGCGAGGGCAAAACCGCAAATCCCCCAATGCGCATTTGCCACGTGTCACTGCCGCCTCCTCCGACTTCGAGAAGAAGCAGCTGTAAGAACTCAAAAGACAGCTCCTCCTTGATGACGTCAGCATCACTGGCTGAACGCTGACATCAACGAGCCAGGCGACGCAGCAGATGATCTCTCCGCCTCCTCCGCCGCCATGTCATCAGAGCAGCCTGCTCTCGCCTCCGATGACGTCATCCACGTCCTCTTCCTCTGCCTCCTGCTTGCCGCAAATGACGACTGCCATCGCGGACGACAACTTCAAGGCGTCGAGCGCGAACCTTGCCATTTTGAAGTCAACGGCGAACCCTCGGGCCGATCCGAAGCTTAGTCACAAATTCGGCATTCGGGAATAATTCGGTAATATTTAATAATTGGAATTCGGTAAAAATTCAGAAAATTCGGGAAAAAACCGGCGTAAGTTCAGGAAGAAAGAAATAAAAAATTTAATACATCTTAATAGTTAGTACCCATAACCAAAGAAAAAATATATTTATTAGTAATAACATTATGTGTTCTTCTATCATGGATGTTTTTCATGGATGTTTCTCTTAATACAATCTTTATATTTAAACATTTCACCTAATTCTTTTAAACCACTTTGATATGTTTAACAAACTTTGTCGTTTCATGTCAACATAGTTATATATTTGCTAGTTTTCTAAAATAAGTGCTCAAGATTGAAATAATTTATCTAGCCTCTTTTATGACCAAGAAAAAGAATCTGACATCTCTTTTGCTCTTAAATCTGACAGTCATCTCTTCGCATCTATTAAAAAAATGAACTTATGAGTTATGACTAATGAAACCACACAAACAGCAACGATACACCAAAAAAATACCACTATAAGGATTAAACCTCTTACATTCAAATAAACAAGAAACACAACTATCATGAAATAAACTTCAATGAAATATAAATTTTTTGGAAGGAAATTAATTACACATCTAAGATGAATGCCATTGTGATGAAGATGATGAACCCGAATAAGGTAGGCTGTTTAATAGCTCCGTCGCGACTAAGAAAGTAAAGAATATGCAATCTCCTTACTTCTCCTCCTCCTTTGTTGCCTTCCATATTCCTTCACAACAGCAACAACATCAGTCTATATTTATCTCTATCAAATTTGACAAAGAAAATCACTGGTTTCAATTACATGAAGAAAATCATATCATGTGCAGTCCACGGTTCACAGATTTATCAAACAAATTAACGAAATGAATCAAAAAATCAAAAAATAGTAAGTGTACACAAGAAGCAAAGTAGCAGAAAATTGTAAAGAAAAGGAAACCGAAAGACAACCATGAGCAAAATTAAACCGAATTGGGCTTATCCCTGCCTCCATCAATCAAAACAACAAAGAAATGAAAGCTCATGTCTGGCTCAATCACAAGTAAATCTCATGTCCACTTTAAGCACAAGTAATACTAACTATTAAGAGAAATCAGAAACAAGTTAGATTCTAATTATTGTGAAAATATTTTAAAAAGAAAATCAGCTGAGGAACTCCAATTCATTGGTATCATCATTATCATCTACTGCATCTTCTTCACCACTATTGATATCATTATCTTCATTGCCATGTTGATCGTTATGGATTGGAACATTTCCATCTCCATAGAATATATACGTCACATTTGGATCAACTTTATCAAGATCAATAGATACCGTATCAAATTGCTCTTTTTTTTTTGCATGGTCCTTACAAGAGAGAATTTACCCTCACATAGACTAAATCTTGAAGTCTGCTTGGTTCTAGTCGGTTTCTCTTTTTTGTGTGTGTCGCTTCAAAAGCACTCCAGTTTCTCTCACATACTGAAGCACTGCAAGTTTGACTCAAAATTTTAATTGCAACTTTCTGCAAGATAGGCAAAGAGCCACCCCACATATCCCACCATATCCCTAATAGAAATTATAAATTAATGTAAGTAACATAATAGTACACTTGATATTTATAATAAATAAATAAAAGAAAAGAAAAAGTGAATAAATGATTGTTACTTGGATGAGCAACTTCAAGTGATTCAATGGTCATAGCTCAAAAGATTTTTGAATCCTTTGCATGATACTCTTTAAGATCTTTAATTGCCCTGGACCTCTCATCATGTGTCAACATCTTTGACAAGACTACTTCTAAAGCCCTTTTCACTTGATTATCCATCTTTACATGGCCGGAATGGAATAAATGTGGATTCAAATAAAAAACGATCAAATGAATATTTGAATTTAAAGATTTTACACACCTTTCATATATAATTTTTCAAAAAGGTAAATACCTATTTGGATCTTCATCAAAAACATATTTCATAGCCTCTTTCACCTTTGGTATTGCATAATGTATGTATCCAACAGTATAACCATCACCGTCCACCATTCTTAATATTTTAAAAAGATGTTCCAATGTTGTTATAAGCACTTTCCCACTCCCGAAATTCTCTTCCCACGATTGTTTGTTGTATTTCAGTACCTTCTGCAGTCTTACATGGAGGCAAATCTCTCCATTTAGTTGAAGCCACCATATAGCGATGGGATTGCTCTTCTTTCAAAATTGAGTTAAGACATATAAAATGTGTTGCAAACCGGGTTGCCCCTCGTCCCTTTAACTCATGACCACTTGTATGAACTTTCATCAGTTCCAGCACATGTTATATCTATAAATAAATTTCACAATCTTTCGAGCTTGAGCAAGCAAGGGAGAGACGAATTCAAGTGTATCAAACTCCTTGAACATCAAGTTAATGCAATGAGCTGCAAAATTAACTTTAAAAATATGTGGATACTTTTCCATTATTAAATTTCCAGCTGCAAGATAATTTAAAGCATTGTCAGAAACAAATTGGATAACATTGTGCAGACCAATATCTTCAATTACCGATGAGATAAAGTCGCAAATATATTTTGCATCTTTTTTATGCCCAACCGTCCAGAGAGATTTCAAGAAAACTACACCCTCAGGTGAAGCTGCTAGTAGATTCAAGTTTGACCTATTTCTTCCATCGGTCCATCCATCAGACATAATTGTACAACCAGTACTATCCCATTCTTTTTTCATGCATTTGACATGATCTTCAGCTTCAAGCTTCAATTTATCCAGTAATTTTTTCTTGCAGTCTCACTACTAAGAGCTTCATAACCTGGCCCAACTTTTGCAACTACGGCAAGTGCTTCATGAAAATCAGATGATCGCAATAATTGAAATGGCAAATTATTATTAACTGTGCATCTAACTATTTCTTTATCTGCTTCTTCCTTTTCAGATTTTTTCATCACTGAGTTGATAGTTTTCTTTACCAGAACTTTTGAGCGGGACCCATCTTGATTCATCTCTTCTATTGGACATTCGATAGAACATCCTGATTGCTCCAAAAATCATTGATTTTTTGCTGTTCATTTCTCGACTCTAATTCTTGTATTACTTTCAAAGAAGCTTTGTAAACTTCAACAGGAACACTAAGGCAAGGGCGTACATCTCTACCGACCATGTTTGAAAAATGGTTTCTCATACGAGTTACGCCACCAATAAATATTTCTTGACAAAAGTTGCACCGAACTTTATTTCCTTCCACCGGAGTAATATGAACCCACAACGAATCCTTTCCTCTAGGCATTCTGATAAGAAAATAATACAAATTGGGTTTAAACAAAAATTAATATAGACACAAAGATGATAGTAGATAACAATTAATGTATTAGAGCAAGATGGGTATTAGACACGAAGATGATAGTAGATTCAATACACTTCATTTTTATTGGGTGGGTATTAGTCGCACATTATTGACATTAAATATTCAATAATCTTCATATTTTGTTATCGGTCTTCTAACTTCTCATAACTTCGCATAATCAATTTAACTTCTAACTTCTAACTTCTCATAATCAATTATATTCATACCTTCTAACTTGGCATACAATTATATACAAATTCACACGTCGAGGTGCAACATAAACACAGATCATCTCTCTAATGGCAAATATGATAACATATCACTAAAAATTCACCAATTATGTGTTCTATACTTCTCATAAGCAGTAAGAAAAATCAGCATGGTTTCATCCTTAATTCCTTATCATGAAGAGTTTTGTGAAATAATTTCATTCACCCAAGGAAATAAACTCTAATCCTTATCAAGAAACAGTTATTATTTCTTACTCAAGTTTTTGATCCTGTTGTGTGAGATTAGGCAAGGATATCCCCTAAAATTTCCTTATCATGAAGAATCCTCATTTCAGATAAGACAACATATTGAAATTACCTCCTTAAGTTCAAGTTCCACACCACCATATTTCGCTCTTGGATATCAAATATTATCTATATTGGATAGCCAAGATGGCCATTAACTCATTTGTAGAACCAGATGTCACTTTATTGCATTAAAAGTTAAAACCAAAATCCCCTTCTAAATAAGCACAGATTTGGACTTACTGTCTTGTGAACAAAATTTGAAGGCAACTAAAAGCAGCATTACCATCAAAATAACAACCTCGAACACTACAACAAAAGTTGTTAACATTTATCTACTTAATTCTAGAAAGGGAAAAAACTATCTTTGTGAGCAATTGAGCATCAATAGGCCATTCTTTCTTCCCAAAAAATTTTTTAAAAAATTTAAAATAATTTAAAAAATCAAGCAGACCATTCATGGCATAAAGAATCAAGCATGATCAAATGTCTACGCAAATTAACACAGATCATCTCTCTAATGTCTCAAATATAATAGTATTAGTACCTGCAACTACAAATATAGAGACTCAGACTAGTGAAGAGTGAAGACGGAAGAAAAAAGGAACGACGGCTGCTGCGGGCCTGCAACTGCGGCTGATTGGCGACTGCGCAATTGCGATGAAAAGTTGAAAACACAGGGGACGCGTCGCAAGGGATAGAAAACGTTGAACGATGAAAAGTTGAAAATGCAAGGGATGCGTCGCTAGGCAATAGAGTTTAGTTTATTTGAGGTTATTTGGGTTCGGCGAACGGTTCGCGAATTTCGCGAATTTTGCGAATACTTCGCGAACCACGTGATTTATACGGGAAGAGGCGTATACTTCGCGAAGTTGATCGGCTGATCAATTAGCCGCGAATAATTCACGAATTTCGCAAATTTTTGCCGCACTTTGTGACTATGATCCGGAGCAGTGGCTGACGGCATCATAGGGACCCAGACTTAGGTCTCCCTGTGGGTGGGGGAGGAGGTATTACTGGTGGCTCACACTGTGAGCGATTGTCTACCATGGCTATCCGAGATGGGTAACTGAAAAAAAAAGGAGAAGGGAATAAAGGAAGAAGATAAGAGAAGAAAATATAGATTCTTTCATCATAGTCCAATGCATGCAGCCCCTTCCCTGTAAAGAAATGGGTTGGAGAAAATGCCACAATAGATCCTCCATATGCATGTTGACATGTAGCACGTGCAATGCGTAAAAATTACATAAGAAATAAAAGAAAACCCATCAGTTAACTAACTTCACTGTTTATTGGACCCCCCTCTACTAATAGACTCTCCAATCATAGGCGGCCACATCAGCACGTGTACCACCCATGATAGTTAATAGCGGGGTTTATTACAAAAACAACACTACATATGTAAATAAACCCAAGAAAGAAAGATATTCAACCGAGGAATGATATGTGACCATTAGGACTGATACGCAAAGTCTCTTTTAGCTCGATGCAGCAATCTGGACTGCATCATTCCTCCCTACCCAAAAAGGAGCTTCCATAGTGCTGCAAAAACAAGGGAAGCAACTTTGTATTTCCCAAAAGTTTTCCCACATCGCCTCCTCCTTCTTTCCTCCTCGCCATTGAACTAAAATTTCTGTCACCGCCACCCCCTTTCGGCTTATCATCCTCTTGTCTAGTATCTGCAAGGGCTGCAGTTCTTCTTCCTGAAAGTAAGCAATGTGTGTGGGTGCTAGCTTGCTGATATCACCTATCTGCTGCCTCAATTGGGATACATGGAATACATTGTGAATTCGGGCTGTTGAAGGTAATTGGAGCTTCTATGCAACCTGCCCAATCCTACCAATCACTTGGAAGGGTCCATAGTATAGGTGGGAAAGCTTGTGATTCTTTTGCCTCCTATTGTGCGCTGTTAGTAAGGTTGCAACCTCAGGTACATGAACTCTCCTACTTCAAATTCTTTGTGTAACCCCCATTCCCGTAAATATGTATTTTCTGAATATTTTCTGTATTCGATATTATAAATTCATTATTTATTAAAATCATTTTGGATTTTATATTAAAGTGTTTTTCTAATCGAAAATTTATTCATTTCAAATAATGATGTGTTTTGATCTTATTTTCTAGATCTTATTGATTAACTATTTGTATTTGAGTCCAAATTATATATATATATATA
>CM030362.1:277761416-277771505 GCA_017893485.1 Hemerocallis citrina
TATATATATATATATATATATATATATATATATATATATATATATTGGGTCATTTTAGTAAATTGTTAAACCCGAATAATTATTTATTGTATGATTTTATTATTTATAATTATAACTATTAATTGTTATTCCTTGATTATTTAATTAAAGTACATTTAACGAATTATTTTGTTTTCGTACTTGATCTGATTTTCGTGGTGAATTCTAATTTAATTTCAAGCTAACTTATATTGTTTTTATTTGGATTATTTATCTATTTATTTGGATTTCAATTTTATTCATGAAGTTCTTTGTTCTTTTGATTGAGCTTTTATTGTCGATCATATTGTCCTCTTATTTATTGTTGGTGTTTTATTTGAACCCTGTTGATTTTGATCTATTTCCTAATTGAACTCTAAAACCCAATTTCATTTGTTCTTGACCCAAATACACTTTTATTGGACTCTAAACCACTAACCCAATACCCTAATTGTACCATATAAATATAACCCTAATGCAAACCCTAATTTTTGCACAATTCTGAAACCCTAGCTGTCTATCCTCTCTCTCTCCTCCCGTTCTCTCTCTCCCGATCTATTTCCCGCCAAAACCCAACACCCACCTTCTCCATCGTCTTCTCCAGCGAGCTACCCACCTCCGACGACCCCCTTCTTGTTGTCAGCCCCTCCCGTCGATGCCCTCTCAGCAGCCAGCACCACCACAGGACACCCCCTGTCTCCTCCTCTTCCCTACTTCGCTCGACAACAACAGAACCCCAAATCCCGATCGTCCCTTTCCCTGGTTCCGTCACGCTGCCATCACGACGCCGTTGACGTTCCGCCGCATCACCGCCAGCCCAGACTCGCCAGTCGAATCTACTTGCCCCTTTGCTGCCTTTGCCCTCTCTCTCTCTCTCTCTTGTGCCAATACTATTGCAGTTGCTGTCTCTCTTGCGTAGTTGCTGTTATTGCTTGAGTCTCTTTTTTTACACGTATTGTAAGCGTGATATTGGTGATTGAGTTAGTTTGTGGGTTCGTTGCTTCGGGATTCTCATCCCGTTATTCTTGGTATTCGTTCTCACCATTTATAAGGTAAGTGACTTGTATTAAATTTCTTTGCAAATACAAGTACAAAATACCGCTTATAGTGTAGTTGGGTTCTAGAGACAATTCGTGTGTAAAACCCCTTGTTGATATTGTCTCTATTGTGATGACTTGACCATAGTTGCCTCATGACATATATGACATGAATTAACCTAGGGTTGACCACTTTTGATGTATATGATCATGCTACTTGTGATATCTGTGCTTGATGTGTTATACTTGTCGAATACTTATATAATACCCTACCATGTTGCTTGGACATCTAGTACACCATATTCCATGTTATCATCCTATTGTTTTCCTATTGTTATTATCGTTCATCTCATGTCTCTAGATTGCATATTGTGTGGTTGCATTAATAAAATAATTAATAAGCTGGGGTTTAAGGGAATGACTTGAGTAGTGAATCATATAGTGACTGTGTCGGCCAGTGTTTACTGATTGATTGTGGAGCGCTGACTACGGCACCCCTATCTTTTGTGTCGTGAACTCGTGAACTCGTGAACCCGTGAACCCGTGAACTCGTGAACTCATGAACTTGTGAACTCATGAACCAGTGCATCATTATAATGAATTGTGCAACATTATTGTATTGTATCAGTGATTACCGTACCGACACATGATCTATAGAATTCACCACTTAAGTCTAAAATGAAATTGATTGTATGCATCAAACCTGTGGTACGGAACATATGGGACACAGTAGTACATGCATTAGTTAGGATTAAAATGAATAATATACTTAAGGATTAATTTAACATCGATATTGTATATTGTTCATCATTGTTCCTATTGATATCGAATATTATATGATACTTGTTCACTCGACACTTATTACATGCTACTTACACTTGTTTATCTTGCAATTCTAGTTGTTATATTTTGTTATCATGCCTATTCCATGCCATTTGTTTATCCTTCCCATGTACTTGTGTCTGTACTACAAGCGGCCCGTAACTTGCATTGACGGGCGTTTTGTTTTCTTTTCATCTTCCTGCAATTTATTAAATTGCAAATTTTTAAGAACAATTACCTACTGGAGTCGGAGAACAAACAGTCTGAAGACTACTGCTTTTTAATTGCTTATTACTTTAATAAACTTAATGTATTGAGACTTATTATTATTTGGATTGGATTGGATTTATTATTGTATTGGACTTATGTCCCAAATGTTGTTATTTGTTTCCAGACGTTGGATTATTATTGTACTTTGATATTTTATATTGCCTCAATTCAAGTATTATTGTTCATGAGATTATTATTATTATTGCCTGCGCAATTGTTCTGTATTGTTTATATTGTTGAGTTAATCGGATAAACAGCTTATGGGTGACGTTAGTCATTCGCTGGGCTTTTGTCATGTACTCGTATTCTGTATTTTTGGGAAGCGGGGTCGTGACCCTTTGTCAGTTCTCTTCTTATCAGCACTCACCTGCATCCTTTGTTGAGCCTTTTTTCAGATTGTCCTTCAGTAATTGCAGGGTTGTCTCTCTCTCTCTCCAGTAGACATTTCTCCACCTCTGGGAATATGCAATGTTGGGAATGTAAGTGAGCAATGTTGGGGGTGATCTGCTGTAGACAACCTGATATGGAGAAAGTTTTGTGGACTATGTTCAGTGGTGTTGTACCAATATTCCGCCCACGGTAGGAAATTGGCCCAACTTGAAGGCTTGTATGCGCAAAAACATCTCAAGTATTCAGGTTCAATTAACAACCTCTAATTGTCCATCGGTTTGGCGATGAAATGAGGTGCTGAGGCATAAATAGGGACCTTGCAAAGTAAAAAATTTCCTTCAAAGTAGAGCTAGTGAAGATCACATCCCTATCACGAACAATGGTCGAGGGAACTCCATACAGTTTAATGATGTGCTGAACGATGACATCTACTACCTGCTTAGCTGTATAGGGATGAGCCATGGGGATAAAATGAGCGTATTTGGAGAGTCTATCTACCACTACAAATATTGTAGACTTTCCCCAACTCCGAGGAAGTCCTTCTATGAAATCCATACTCACATCTCTTCACACTTCTGAGGGTATAGGAAGAGGCTGTAGGAGACCTGAAGAAGGTAGATTATCAAACTTACATCGTTGGCAGACATCGCATTGTCGAATGTAGTCTTTCAGCATACTCTTCATCCCTGGCCAGTATGCTACCTGCTTAATCTTCAACAAGGTTTTTTCGTAGCCAGAATGCCCTCCTTGCAATCAGTCATGGTGGAGCTGTAGCATATGAGTAGTCAGAGGAGATGAGGGATTAATAAGCACTCTACCCTTGTAATAATATAGACACTGTTGATAGCTGTACTTTGAAGATTCCCTTTTGTTCAGCTTGACCTGAATCTTCTCATAGAAGGGGTCTTGTAACACCTCTGCCATAAGAGAAATGAGCCAAGTTGGCTGCACAACTGATATGGCATGAATTTGAGAATCTTCATACATTCTTGAGAGAACATCAACACCTTTGTTCTCTTTCCCTTTTTTGTATTCAACTTTAAACTGATACCCATGCAATATCCAGAGTCGTGTATGATGAACCTCAGTGTCTAGCCTTTGCTCTAAGAGGTGCTTCATGGGATTATGGTCGATTTTGATTAAAAAAAATCCCCACTGAGCAGGTAATGCTTCCATTTTTTTATGGCAAGCAAAATTGCGAACATCTCCTTTTCATAGGTGGACAAATGTCGGTTTCTACCTTCAAATCCTTACCGAGGAACACTATTGGATGTTGGTGTTTCAGGAGAATGGCCCCATGCCTAAGTCCACTGCATCACACTCTAGGGTGAATTTTGTCACCAAAATTTGGCAAGGCCAACACTGGAGGGGAAGTGAGGGTCAGTTTGAGAGCTTCAAATGCCTCTTGAGCTGCAGGGTTTCATTGAAATGCACCCTTCTTTGTCAATACCACCATAGGAGAGGCTATGCTTGCATACCTATTGATGAACTTCCTGTAGTATCCTGCGAGTCCCAAAAATCCTTTCAACGCACGGAGTGTCGTGGGCTGTGGCCATTGTTTGATAGCTGATATCTTGTTTGGATCCACTGAGACCCCTTTATCAGACACAATGTAACCCAAATTGGATACTTCTCTCACATCGAACACACACTTGCTTCTTTTTGCATGCAGAAAGTGCTTCTCCAATAGCTGCAGGACCAACTGCATATGTTGTTCTTATTCCTTTTGTGATCAGCTATATATCAGTATATCGTCGAAGAACAAAAGTACACATTTCCTCAAATAAGACTTGAACACCTCATTCATGAGGGATTGAAATGTGGAGGGGGTGTTGGTGAGACCTAATGGCATAACCACATACTCATAATGGTCTTCATGGGTTTTGAATGCGGTTTTGTGTATATCTTCAGGTTTCATTCTAATTTTGTGTAACCACTGCGAAGATCAAGCTTACTAAACAACTGAGACCATTGCAATTCGTCTAGTATTTCATGTATTACAGGTATAGGGAACTTATCTTTAATTGTCATTTTGTTTAAGGCCATGTAATCCACACATAGGCGCCAAGTACCATCAGGATTTTTAACCATTACAATGAGAGATGCATAAGAGCTTATGCTAGGTCTGATGACCCTCGTCTGCAACATCTCTTTAATGAGCTTCTCTATCTCATTTTTCTGACTCCAGGGGTGCTTGTAAGGCCTTATATTGACAGGTTTGGAGTTGGGATGTAGGGGTATTCCATGGTCTTGGGGTTTTCTAGGTGGAAGAGTTTAGGGGTTTTAGAAATACAGCTTCAAAGCTGTTTAAAATGTGGGGGAGTTGATCAGTGTGTGAGGAAGTTGTTGCTTCATGAATACTTTGGAGGTAGCCATTGTAGTGACCTGAAGCAAAATTGCTCTTTTCAGATGCAACAGTGTTTCTGAATACCTTTGGGCCCAATCACTTCTAGAGCCTCGTTACGGACCCCTTGTAATACTTTAACTTCCTATCACGCCCCTGCTTCCCAAAAATACGGAATACGAATACGCGACAAAAGCCTAGCGAATGATTTTCATCAACCATAAGCTGTTCAAGAATATTTACAACATATCACAATATAATCAGAGTCGGAAGCCAGAAAAGTCAACCACATGCACATATGAACCAAATACCAACAAGAATACTTGAAATAAAATATATTAATCTCAAATAGTCATGACCTGAAATACACAAATAATCCTGGGTCACATTGTCCAAATACAAGAATAAATCCAAGTCTCAAAATACAATTATTGTTCAAGCATACTACAAGAAATAATAATAACAAGATCCAACACTAATACTTCATGTCACCAATACTGTCTGGAACCTGTTCTCCAAAATCTGCAATTCAACGAATGCAGAAAAGAGGAAAAGAGAAAACACAAGTACCCATCAATTGCAAGTTACGGGTCACAAATAATGTAGGATACAAGCACATGAAAAATGGGTGAATCTAAGTAGCGAACCTAGCATGGTATAATCATGATGTCCAAAATAAACAACTAGCATGGCAAAAGTCAACAAGTGTAAAATGGCTTAAATCAAGTGTTAAGAAATCAAGTAAACAGGTCAACATGTAACAGGTATCAGGTAACAGGTATACAGGCAAACAATTAATCATGTAACATGTATCAAGTATCAAATCTCATGTATCATGTAGTCAAGTATCAAGTCTCATGTATCATGTTCAAGTATCATGTTCAAATATCATGTATTAAATATCTTGTATTATTACTATCTAGGTAACACTTCATGTGTCATCCTTTTATCACATGGTTGTTATAGTCAATGCAGTTTCACTTTAGATTTCATAGTGGACCATAGAGGGCAGTGTACTCAGGAATCAGAACAAAAACAGGTAACAGGTTCATGAAGCAACAGGTACATGAATCATCCGATTCATGCAGCAACAGGTTCATGAAGCAACAGGTACACGACCAACAGGTTCGTGCACCAACAAGAAATAAGTACACGATCAACAGGTCCGTGCATCAACAGTTAACAGGTACATGAACCAACAGATCCATGCAGCAACAGGTTCATGTATCAACATGAATCGAAATGGAAAACACGGGCCTCCTTCCGAGTACACGTTTCTGAATTATCCACTATTAGATCTTTCCCTTAAAACCCCGGCTTGATCATTTATTATTATAATCAGGCATGCATGTATGTGTCACAAAACAAGACAATGATAACAGGGTATAAACATGTATCAGGTTCAGGGTGCATGATAAACAAGTACAGGTACAAGATAACACATAACAGGGTAAAATAACTAGTTTTCTAATTCAGGACAGTAAGATAGTATTGTACAAAAATAGTGATTCCTACTACTACAAACATCCAAATCTAGATCCGTCAAAGGATCTGGAAAACAGACTTCCACACGAATCCAACGAATATAAACAAGTCATATAGTGTTTCAGAAATCACAACTCAAAACTGATTTAAAAATAGAAAACATGTTCAGTCAGAAATCAAGAAAATGAATTCTCAGTCAAGAAAACAGTATCAAAACTCATCAAATAAATCCACGAAAAATCTGGAGTATTCCCCTATAAGTCTAGAATCAAAATATAAAGTTTCATAATATTTCAGTAAAAATAGATCAGTCATGAAAAATAAGAAAACATCAAGAAAACATAGTTTGGCAAATCTGGAATTCCCAACACTGTTGTATGAAAACTAAGATATCTCGCAACCAGTGAAACGAAATCCAATTCCGCCAAAGGAATATGAAAATAGATAAAATATACTAACTTTCATATTTCACAAATATTTTTCATACAGTAAAAGGAATCATAGTAAAAATAAGGTTCTTTATAGAACAGCGAGCAAAATACAGCATGTATAGATTTTAAAAACTAGCATGAAAAATCACGTAAAACTCATCAATAAAATTCACCAAAATTCTGGGTAATCCCTAACTTAATAAAGAAATACTGACCAAAGTTTCAAATCAAAATAATATGTATAGCATTGTTCTTGAAAATAGTTTGTTATCAAAATTACTGAAAAACATAATCTGGAAAAGATCGATACCTCTGTACTAAAACAATCATAACTAGTCATACGAAATCAAAATCAAGCAAGGTCAAAGGGGTTTGAAAATAGACGATATTCTCTAAAACTCATGTTTTATACCGAAATTAAGATACTGACTTTAAAACAGTCCAAAACAGCAAACAAAACAGATTAGCCACACAATACAGATTTTTTCCCTTAAAAACAAAATCGACATAGATTCAAGAAAATTGATCCAAATACATCCAAACATGAAATCGAGTCTACCAAGTTTCTAATCATCATGAATTAGGATATTTAACATGTCCACACCAAATATATCACACGAGTCTCAATCAAAACACGATTCTCACAAAAATCTCACATACATGATCCAAAATCAAGAATGGGTAAACCTAAGTTAATTCATGTCCATATTGTGTCGTGAGTCATCTATGGTCAAATTTTCACAATAGAGACAAAACCCATCAAGCATATCACAAACAGGAGTCGTCTCTAGACCCAACTACACTATAGGTGAACTTTTTGACTTGTATCAAACAAATGAATTGGAGTATAAGTTACTTACCTGAAAGACGACGAATCCAACGGAGCAAAGAGCAAGAATAACGGGAACATATTTCCGGGCATGAACACAAAATCACGAACAAGAAAACAGGAACAAGATCACGATCGTAATTCACGAAACTAAGCATGGATCTCGATGTGGATGATCGAACAGCTATCAAACAAGAGATCAAGATGATGCAAATCCGACAGCTATCAATCAAAGATCAAGATCGGACGGCCCAAAACAAAGATGACCAAGAACTCCAAGATGGTCAAAACTCCATGATCAAGAATCCCACGGATGGCTAGAAATCAAACAAACAAGATCAAGATGGTCAAGGTGAGATCGTGAACATCCGATGGTCCACCACAAACCATCACACCAATCAACCAAACAGAGCATGGAGAAAGTGTGCACTGCAGTGGAACGGCGAGCGGGCGGTGGCCAGGGGGCAGTGCCGGTGATGTGCTAGACGGTGGCGGCCAGGGGATAGGGCTGCCCACTGTCGGATGGCGCAACAGCGCGCAGGGAGAAGACGGGGACTGTCGCTATGCCGGAGGTCATCTGGAGGTGAACGGGAGGCTGCTACGGTGGGTGCAGCCACCGGTGGAGGGAGAGACACCGGGAGGGCACAGGGGGGTTGAGGTGAGGGCACGGCCTGGCTGGCAGAGGAGCACAGGGTTCTGTGCCGAGGTGGGGAGCGACAGTTGTAGGCGAGGAGACAGGGATGAGGGGATTGAGCAGAAGAGACGAGGTACAGACGAGGGGAATGAGGGAGGCAAAGCGGCTGACGTTGGCAGGGCGTCGCGGTGGCCTGTCGACGCTGCAGTGCGACAAGGTGGCGGAAAAGCCCAGCACTGCGGTGCTGTGCTACCGCAGGGTGGAGTCGTGCTGTCGCTGTGGTAGGCTACCGGAGAAGGCAGAGGCGGGAGGGCAGGGGGCTGGGAAAAGCATGGGTTGATGACAGTTGTTGAGAAGAGAAGATGAACAGGGTAATATTGAACAATTTGCCGTTCTGCCCCCTTTTTGGAAAATATTTAGCGACTTACCCTACTTCCCAAAACAATTAGCGATATGCCCTTGTTTAGGACATGTCAGCAACAAACGTTATTGGAAAAAACGGCATACGTTATTTCGATGCCGTTCTTCCCAATAACGGCATCTCTTTTAAAAAAAAGTGTCGTGCAATTATTGGGAATAACGGCATAGGTTATTTTTGTCTAAAGATCGAACAGTATCAATTGTGAACTGAGAGATGATTGCAAATTGAAAACAACTGATGCCGTTCTCTAAAAGAACGGCATCGATTATACTGATGCCGTTATTGTGAATAACGCATCAGTTATATTCGTTTTGCACAGCTTCCTATAATCGAAAGACCCCTTCTCCTCTCTCCTACTCCTTGTGAATCGTAATCTTCTCTCTCTCTCATCACTCCTGTTACCCACAAATCCTAGATCCCAAAATCAAAAAATTCCAACCATTTGAGTCCTCTAAAATTCCATACATCCTACCTCCTTACTTCCACTCTCATTTGCAATCTTCATCCACAACGAATTTCTTGCTAGTGGTTTTTTGGTTTAATTTGAAGGTATTATCATCTTAACCTTATGTTTGATATGTATTCCAATGTTATGCTTATTGTGAGTAGTGAATGACTTGAATATGTTTGAAATTTTATGCATAGGTATGGAATTTGATATCCCTATTTGGTTATATTATGGGGGTAAAGTAATTAAGGATCCGAAGAGTGGATATTCTTATAGTGATGTTGAACCAGTAATTATTTGGGCTACCCCCAACTTTACATACACAGAATTAATAGATAAGATATATGAAGTCACCAATTGGGATAGAAGTGAAATGAGTCTGAAACTCAGAGCCCATTATTCTGCTGGTAAAGGGGATGGGCAGTATTTCATGTTGGTACCCATAGACAGTGACAGTTCTCTGAGGTCTATGTTGCTTAGGACACTTCATCCAAGTTGTGGTTGGAATATAGTTGAGTTATATATCGATCAAACGAGGCTTCCAAATACTACACGAGTTGTTATCGAAAGTCCAAGGCCCATAAGGACTTTGAAACCATCTGCAGAGTCACATGCTAGGATTTCAAATACAGACGGAGATACTAGCACTACTCCAATGGAACCTGTTTCCTCCGAATACGAGCAGGTACATCCTACCCTATTGCCACAAAATATTTTGGTAGCTGGCATTGCTATGGAAGACTTTGACAACGCCGTTGTAAATAACGACTTGGTCGAAGAGAAAGAAGATGAGGAATGCGGTCTCGAAGATGATGATGAGGAGATTGCTGTTCAATCTCCATTTGTTGATGTCAATGTTGATGTGTCGGTTAACAATGCCCGCGTGTTACCAAGTCAAAACACAAGTGCAGCAATGCGTGGATCTCAATCCAATAACCCACCATACATGAACATGGACAG
>CM030362.1:279611284-279855640 GCA_017893485.1 Hemerocallis citrina
GCCCCAACCAGCCGGGTTTGCCGGGGGAGGGGGCGGGCCCGGGTCGGTTTGGGTCAAAACCCGGGCCAGGCCAGGCCGGGTTGAAGTTTCAAAAACTCAACCCAACCCGACCGGCCAACCCTTTCGGGTTGAACCCGACCCGGGCCGGGTCGCGGAATAGCCCAGGTTTAGGGTTTTTTTTTTTTGGCAAAAACTAAAGTACCCTCCAACGTTTGGCATGAGGACAAAATGTTCATATAACGTTTGAAAAAATATATTATACATATTCCTCCGTTAACTTAACACATCTCTACTACTATAATGGGAGAACCCCTTAGTCCTTAACCCAACCCGTGCAACGCACGTGTTGGGTTATGGACTAACTTTGGTAAATATTTTCGAAAGTGGACCAGTTTGGTAAATAATTTTGAAAGTGGATCAGTTTGGAAATTATTTCTTTTAACCTTTTTCATTATCCTTCAATTTTTTCCACGTGCACAGCACGTGTATGATACTAGTTCTGTTAAGTTAGATTTATTAAATTACATGCATACCCTTACATTGAAACTCCCAGGTTGAACTATGGTTTCTTGCCTATCCATTAAATGGATGTAAGTATATTGCTGAAAACAGCGAGAAGTATCAAATATAGTGTCAGAAAACTAACAAGGATTTCCCATATGAAAATATAATAAAGAAGGATGAAAAATTGTACACGGAAAAATAGGAAAGCAAAATTTCTATTATATGTTCTACATCCACCCAAATTGTTGCTTTGAACAACACAGATTTAAAAATAGTACTTATGTTATAAACCATGGGTAGATAAGCAGAGTACGTTATTGTGAACAAGAAAATATAGCCATCTTTCTCCTAATTCATCAAAAAGTCAACTGAAATCATCTTCATTTCTACAGGTGATGACATTCAAATAACAACAAAAACAAATAGACATTATCCATAAACAAATAGATATATCATCATTTCTACAAGTAGATTTATCCATAAACAAATGCAGGTGATGACATTCAAAATAACAACCGAAATTATCTTCATTTCTACAGAAAATCCATACAGTACTCTGATCACGTTTTCATCTACTGATGAAATATCTTGCACAGTTGATGATGAAACTGTATCAATGAAAGTATATATGCCTTTTCTATCGACTCGTAGAACAAGTGCTATGGAACCATGCTACAAACATCATGAAATTGTATGAAAAGGAACTGCAAATTGGTAAAACCCAAAGCATATTTCTGTTTAATCGGTTCATATTTGAAACAACTACACCAAAATGAAAGTACATTTTTAAGTGATTAGCCATCTATATAATAAAACACAAAGAAAGCTATCAAGTGGCTCTCCTTCAATCGCCCAAAATCAAAGGCCCATATCTAACCTCACAAAACACATTCCCCCCCCCCCCCCCCAAACCCTCATATTCAAATCCCCCCCAAAACAACTCCTTTATTTATTTAATTCTCTCTCTCTCTCTCTCTCTCTCTCTCTCTCTCTCTCTCTCTATATATATATATATATATATATAATAAAACACAAAGAAAGCTATCAAGTGGCTCTCCTTCAATCCCCCCAAAATCAAAGGGCCAGATCTAACTCACAACACACATTTTCCCCTCCAAAAGTTTTCCCCTAAAACTCAAATTCAAATCCCCCCAAAACAATATATATAATAAAACACAAAGAAAGCTATCAAGTGGCTCTCCTTCAATCTCCCCAAAATCAAAGGCCCAGACCTAACCTCACAAAACACATTTTTCCCCAAAAGTTTTCACCCAAAACTCAAATTCAAATCCCCCCCAAAACAACTCCTTCAGTCCTTTATTTATTTAATTCTCTCTCTCTCTCTCTCTCTCTCTCTCTCTCTCTCTCTCTCTCTCTATATATATATATATATATATATATATATATATATATATATGGAAACATGGACTTTTATACCCCAATTTATAATTATATATATATATATATATATACTATTGAAAACATGGACTTTTATTTACAACTAATTATTGTCATACTATTCAAACTTGAGCTATATAATTGTTGATTTACTGTTTACAAGGCTTTTCATATGCTGTATCGTTCTGAAGACGTGTCGTAGGCACGTGCCCACGGGCAAATCTAGTCTTTAAATAAAATTACACAGAATTGATGGCTAGCTTAGTGTACAAATCTATAGCCATTACAAAAAAAAGTGTACTATCCAAACCATGCTACACTCCACGATAGCTTCGCATGCATTGTCCTCCAAAGCACCTACACTATTGAGAAAACATAAGAATGCATGCTAGCAAAGTCTGCATAAAGATATATTGGATGAACAAAAAATAATTGAACTGTACGATGCTTTTACCTATTAACCTTCCACTAACTCATCAGACTCCACTAACTCCTATGCTCCTTCCACCCACTCCTCTGCCTTTTCCCCTTGTTACAAGTTGTCGAGTAGAAGGTAGCTTTGGAGGCCTTACAACTTGTTCTCTAGGCATATCAATCATGGGGTTCTTGCAGCTCCTTGAATTATGATTGAACTCCCAACAATTGTGGCATCTTTAAGGTTTACCTTTTATTGTTATCACCTCCATATCACCTCTCTTTACAATATTTAGTTGCAATATTTCAAGTTTTTCATCTTCACCCTTCTCTCTTCTTTCGTGGCCTACCAGGTTCTAACAAATAGCCTTGCACCAAATTATTTGGCCAAAATCTTGCATCTCTAATTGGATAAAGGCTTTCTTTGTAAGCCCTCCTATATGCCCCCTTCTTGTACATGTTATCAACGTAAGCTTCTATCTTTCCAACCTTTCTCAATATGACTGTTATACCATGTTTACAAGGAATACATGAGAATTGCCATAAGTAACAACTACATGTTCTAGCTTCGATATCCACAGTCATACTCTCATTTCCAATAGTAACCTCATACTTTCCATCCACACAATGTAAGACACTGCAACTGGAGGCTCCTTTCCTTCTCTTAGCAATTTTTTAAAAATTGTTGGGCATACTTCTTGCTTCCACTTCAAGAAATTAGCTTTCTTAGAAGACAACCTCCTAGTAATTAGTCTTCTAATGATATTCATCAAATTGATTATAGTTTTATCTCTAGCCTTTAAGATCCAGCTATTGAAGGACTCACACATATCACTTTTACTCCAAAGTGAAAATTTATGCTTGCACCAATGATCCCTGTTGGTTGTGGTCTCTAAATACTCCCATGCTCGAAAATTTATACCCTTTATTTCTTCCATCAGCTCCAAGAATTCATGCTCGGTGCCTACTTTTGCTGCTGCGTTCACTTTCTCTTGCAACTTAGGCCCTCTAAGTCTTGCAGTAATTATGTTCTTGAACAAGTGCCTTATACAGAACCTATGTTCCACATGTGGAAGTACTTGTTCAAAAGTTTGAACCAAGCCCTACAACAATAAAAACATGACTATTTTAAATACATATCACAATATAAATATAACTTAAAATAAATAATGAATGGAGTTGGAAAGTAATTTAAATTTTTTGTCTATCAAATATAAAAGTTATGACTTTGTCATTGAGACCTCCCATGGCCGATTGTAGATGTTCCATAAACCAAGTCCAACTGTGATGAGGACATCAATTCTGTTTAGTTTATTTTGAGGTTTAGCCCTATGTAGTAGTTTTATAATTAGCACCCTTTTCTTTTATGCATTAGAATATTTTTGAGATTTCAGAATATTTTGATATTTGTATCTAGATTTGTTTCGAGCCTATATATAGGCCTTGAGATTAATGAGAAGTTATGCTATTCTTGATTAAAAAATTATTGTGTTGAGTTATTGCTCTTCATCCCTCTTTTGTGTGATACAATTGAGAGAATTATTAGGGTTTGTGATAAATCCTAATAAAATTTTAGGGTTTGTGATAAACTCTAAAATTACCCCCAACTCCCAAATCCACTTCAATTCCCAAACCCTAATCAACAAATTAAAATTGTAAACCCTAATCCCTATATAAAATTAAACTCAAACCCTCATCCTCTTCTCCTCTTCTTCTTCCTCCAAGCCCCGACCAAAATCCTAGCCTCCATCTCCGACCTCACCACCGCCGTCGCCTCGACTCCGAACACCCCAACCACTACCGCTCCTTATCGTCGCCATCACCTTCTCTATCAACCCTCGACCGCCCCTCACTCAGATCGAAACCCAACATCCCCAAACTCCACCGTCGAAGCCCCATCACCCCGTCGACAACCACCAACCGCACCACCACGACTGTGCTCCACTGTCGCCAGTCCCATCGCCATCGCCATTGTCGTCGCTCCCCTCTACGTCGCAACAAACTTCGCCACTGCCGACGATTACCCCTACAGACCACCCTCGTGACTCCCAACGCCTGCAACTTCGCCGTCGACTGTCGAAATCCCCAACGCCTACCACCGACTTCCTACTGCAGCCAATCTGAGATCTAGCACTAGTTGCTTCGAACCCCGGTATACTCTTTCCACTTTTCAAATATTTGTGTTATACTGCATTATCATCTCTATTATATTATTTGATTTTTCTCTCGTCCACAAATATTTGAGTGAGTGTTTCTACTTGCTAAATAGAATACAAATCAATATTACATCTTTTACTTGTTAAGAACGCTTAGACATATAATTATTGATTGTTAGAACTGAATTGTTAATTGGGCCTGTTAAATTTAACTCAATTCTTGAAAATCCATCGAACCGATTAACTGTTTGAATTTCTAACTTGATCCGCATTACATGTTGGTAAAATTAATCCTTTAAAATTCTTTAAAATCCCTACATAGGATTAAGTTTTACATCAAACTGTCTTTAGACTCATTTTCCACAACAGCATACAGAATTGGGAACATACCACCATTTGCATCCAACCCACTGCTTCCTTGACATGCTCATTGGCCTCTCCCACTCCTGCATCAGTAACTATATCAACACCATGATCATCAACCACCTCTGTAAATAGCTGTATTGTATGCAATCTCTCATATGCAGAAAATATTTTAATCAAATCCAACTCATTTTGCAGCTCAAAAACACACAAACTGCAATAAATATCTTCTGGCCAACCACAAAATACTTTGAAATCCTTAGAACCGATGTCCATAACACCTTTGACTATGCTAAAGAGTTCACGTAAAGATGTTTTGCCAGCAACTATTCCATGATAATAATTGAGCTTACCATCTACATATTCACTCATCCTTTTCTCTTTGCTCCAATTGCCACCATGATGAATCTCCAAAATATAAGCTTCGGTTGCCATCAACATAAGATAGTAAAGCCAAGTTAAACAAAAAACAACCACAACGTAATATTAATGCACAAAACAAACCTAATATTAATGCACAAAACACCACAAAAAAATCTAATATAAATAATTAAAACTTCAGAGTACTTTTAGTTACAAAAAATATAACTGAGAAACAAAGGTGGTCCTGAATTGATTCTTTTATTATGTGTTTGATGGATTTGTTCATGTAATTTTTTAAAGCATGCAGAGTGCAGCACAAAGACAAGTATCATATCATTTTCACATATCAGACTTAGTGTAAAAAATGCCGGTCTAGGGTATGTATACTTCAGTGTTTATTAGTTAAAATTCCTCCAATCCGAACCCTATTTCACTCCCCAATTTTTTTACTCAATTTCCTTTTTCCCTCTCTCTTGCGATCTCCCGCCACTCGTCGACACCGGTTCATGGCCGCCGTCGCTGTGCCCACGTCGCCGTCCACGCGCTCTATATCCCGCTCACTCATTTCTCTCTCATCGCTGGTACTCTCTCTCTCTACTTCTTGATTTTGATTTGGAATCTATGCTCAACAACTCATGCGATCTCGAATCTCGTCTCTATTTTTGCTTCACTGTGTTACTCTGTGATTGGATCTAGGTTTCAATGTGTTACTCTGTGATTGGATCTAGCTAGGTTTTAATTTCACTGACTTGTTCTTGAGACTTTGAGGGATTTAATCACTGTTTATTTTTGTGGGAATTTTGGGAGGTAATGGTTTTTGTAAGGACTAATTTAGGGGAGATTTGAAACTCAATTTGCAAAAAATGTGGCAATATACTCAGATTTGGAGTTTACTGCCCTTTTTTATTAAGTAAATCAATAGAATGTACCCATTTATGGTTAATTGATTATTGCAATTTTTATGCATTGTTAATGTTAGTGATGCATGGGAATGACAAGATGAAGTGCTTTATTGTCTCGAGAGATATTCTAGGATTGGTATATGTGTTTACTTATTTGTTCATTTGGTTCATAATTGCTTGTAGTCAGTTTCATTATTAATAAATGTAATGTAGTTGGTTTATAGATTTCTCAGAGAGTCTGTGAGACAATGTAAACATTAATGATAACAATTTGATGTGTATTCTAGATGAGCAAACCACAATTATCTAGGAATGTGCACATGCTTAGATATGGTTGTCAGCCTAAAAAATTGAATAGCTTTATGGAATAGAGTATATGACCGTTGTTTTTAAATGAGGCATCTGAAGTTTATGTATTAATATTCTTAAGAACAAAAATTACTCAACTTGCTTAATTATCATTCTAAGGGTCAACATAACTTCCATTGGACGCATATCCTTTCTTCTACCTTCCCTTCTCATTCTGCATTTGGTTTCTACATGCTAATAATTTTAGTAAGAATAGGGTATAAGAGGAGATTGAGGAGAACATGATCTTGTAAGTTAGGATCAGGGAATTGAATATTTTTCCTGCATACATTGCCTGGATCCAGAGTAGTTAAAACATTCTCATTACCAAATATACAGTATCTGTCATGATCAAATATTAGTCTCAATCGTTTATGCTACAGCTGTAACAAGTATGGTAGTGCTTTGCTGATCCGGCAATTTTTTAGGTTGAAATGAAGCTCTACTTAAGGAAGAAAGCAGGCTTGATGAGATGATAAGGTATATTGTGAGAATGTCGTCTTTCTATTCAGGTCCTTGAACTAACACATTTGTTGCTTTTATAGAGAGGTGGAAGATGAGATTGTTGGCTGAAGAAAGTGATAAGAAGTAAGTCAGATCTTACATGTTCTCTGGCTTACACCACATATGATTTGTTTTATAACGTAAATTTAAATTGCAGAAAACTTATCTACATATGATTTGGGACTAAATATGAGAGCCCTAAGGTTCCCAATCTAAAACTACAAACTTTATGATATCTATCATTGTAGCTTCATAATCACAGCCAATTCATTCGGATATGAAACGGTTTATATTATGATTATGATCAAGATTACCAAAGCTCGAGATTTAGTGTAAAGAGGAGGCATTGAGTGGTGACATAACATACTTTTTGGCATTTTTTCTAAGTTAGTTGAGTAGGGAGTTTTGTTTAGAGTTGTTGAGAAGATGCATTATCAGATACAAGTGTGAGGGACCATGCTTTCCTTTTCATTACTGAATCATGTTACTTTCCTTTTTCCGTATATATGTATTATTGGCTAAGCATTCATTGAGTTTTCCACTTTTATACAGACAGAAGAAGATGGAAGAGTTTTTCCTATTAGCAACAATTCGGCGTCTATAGTAGATTGCCTCCTTCATGAAGCCAAGGACAAAGGAGGTTTAATTGATTCCCATTTAATCATCTTTTGTTGCGTTAGGTATAGCTTATTAGTGTTTTAACAACATAAGGTAGAACCATGTTTCCTGCTGTAAATGCTTGCCAGGGGTAGTCTATATAGTATGTGAGTTTGTTATTGTAAAGATTGAATGCTTGTTAGAGTCTTCTCAATATATATTGTATCTTTTCCCCCAAACAATTTTACTTTTCCTCAGTTTACACTGTTAGATTACTTGCATTATTCTCCAAGAATAGAATTAGTAGTTCACGAACTTTACTACTTATGTCTTCCAATTTTGAGATATTTTATTTCAATACTCAATTATTTTCTAAATTCTTACTGTATAAAATAGAAAAGGGACACCTAAAATGATGGCATTGCATCAGAGTTCTAAACTGCAGCTTCATTCTATATTTTTTAATCATGCATGTGTGATATTTATTCAGTTAATTAGCTGTTAAACTAACATTTGTTCTTTGTTTTTTGGTCACAGTTTCGATGCAGATTGGAAAGGTTGTTTTAGATGCTTCTATTAGTGACAATGGACAGTTCCTTTTGAAGGTCGAGAAACATACAATTGATCTTGTGGAGTATATTAAGGTCGATTATCTATTAATTGCCACTGGAAGTAGCCAACAGGTTCGAAGATATTATTTTGGTATATTATGGTGATAAGATAACTTCACTCACATAGCTGATTCTAATTTAGTTGCACGGTTATACATTTGCAGGTCAGCTTGGACATTCTATAGTAGAGGTAAAGAGCTAAAGATGATTGGGTGTATCTGTGTATAGATACTTATAAAATTTGTAGTTTATACTATTTGTAAGATTGATCTCAATTTCAAGTTCATTTTATTCTTTTTCGTTTACCACTCATGTTCATTTTATATGACAATATTCGAATAATGTACTTGTATTCCTACAACTTGATACTCTAAACTGGGCTAAGGATATATTAAATATATTGATTTTTTATGTTTCTTCAATTCCGAGTTGTTGATATGTTATATCTTTGAATCTTCTTATATCTGTGCATATATATATATATATATATATATATATATATATATATATAAGTGCAAAAAAAAAAACCTATACCGGCGTTTGTAAAACATCGGTATAGCTATTATACTGGAAAAAAGGGCAAACAAAAAGGGACCTACAGCGGCGTTTTACAAACGCCGATGTAGGTTGCGTGCTTTACCGGCAGTTTATAAAAACGCCGGGGTAGACCCCATTTCTACTGTGACGCCTTCTTCCCGGCATTTCCACCGGCGTTTGTAACCAAACGCCGGTATGATCTACACCGGCGTTTAAAAACGCCGGTGTAGGACAAAATAAACGCCGATGTATCATGTTTGTGTTGTAGTGTAGTGAAGTTATGTTCTTGTGGTTTCATGATATATAATTATATATATACATATACGTATATATCACGTTGCTACGCCGTACAACGTTCCAGCAATACTGGCATTCCTCGTTCAAATTTCCGTTCCACGTACCAGAGCGATCTGCGTTCCAGGCAACCTAGCAGCCAACATTGGTTCTAATAGAAGCTAAGATAGAAGCCTCGCGTTACACCTTTTGGTGATACCATTCAAAGAGTTTAAAATCCAAGTTTGTATAATTAAAAGAGAAAAGTAGTGAACTCTAGTGTCCAACCACAATAGAATGTTTCAGGCATTGCTAAGCATTTAACAATTAACGTGCTTGGCTTTCTGAAAAGGTGATTCAATCATTATCAGGAAGCTTATAACATAGATTTCAGAAAACTGATCGCTGCATATATACACCCCATTAATGTCTGTTATATGATTATATCATACAAATTTCCACAATAGCAATAGACAATAGCATGTGAAGCATGAAGTTAAAACAACATAAGAGAAAACTGACATAGTAAAAATCACAAGTGCTCACAAATGAAAGGCAAGAGTCAAAATGTATATCAGCTTTTAAGGATCTCAGTATACCTTCAAGTATCTGCCACCAATGTATATGGGCGATCTATAGCAAGTAACTGTCAGGTGACATGGTTTGACAACCTAAAGAGGAAATAAATTAAAGTCAACATTATACACTTAATATTTGTATTGCATAATGTTATCTGTTTAAAAACAGGATTACCTTCTCTGGTGGAAATATAAGATGCTCGCTGAAGACATTATCTTGCAAATTGTGAAGTGTTTTGAGAATGGCTGCATCAGATTCGCTACGCTGTTCATTTGAATATTTTTTACAGCTTCCATTCAAATCTCGACCTCCTCCTGTTTCTGTTAGCATCATCATCAATATCAATATTGGAACTCAGAAGGGAAATCTGAACCCAAACTACATAGGATGTTTCATTGAAGGCACAATATATAATTATTACTATATATTAATTTAAAGGGCAAAGAAATGGCTCTGCTATTATAAAAAAAATTAAGTAGTGACTATCGGTATGGCTGCTGGCTTGTAGCCATCAACCATCCGTGACATGTGTAGCAAAAGAGCTAAACATTATTCTCTTTGTTTTTTAAGTCACTCTCGTTACTAGAAAGTTTATATCCAATTTACGAAGAATTGAAAGGGAAGTATATGCAGTGCATTAGCCCACAAATACAACTTGTGTTAGTCTTACAGACCAACATTGAGCACACATGAACTACACATGCCAAAAAGGCTAGAAAAATATCTTGGATATGGAAAACCACTTTTGTGTGGACATATCGCTGCTCACAGGATGAGCGTAGAATAGATGCAATTCAAAAATAACAGCAAAAGATTCGCACCCAAAAAATGCTATAAAAGGAGGGAAGTCACATCATGCACAAGGAATTACCAAATTTGATCAAAAGGTAAAAGGAAAATAGGTCACTATACATTGTGTTGCCTTCCCTCACCAACTTGAAAGAAGGTGCCAATATTAGATTCTCCTCATGGATGTTACCATGCCTTTGATTTTGATTATCCCCTCATGCTGGTAATTATCAACTGTCCACACAGACAGAAACTGCATTTTATAACCAACATAAGCATGATAGACAATATATTGGATCTTTTTCTCTGTGATGATTGTATATACATAAGCTCTATATATCTAGAAAATGCTTGATAAGGCATTGATACTCCACCAATTACAGACATCGTTTAAAAAAACCAAGGACAATTTATCACTGCGGAATGATGACTTAATATCACGCATAAATTTAACTGAAATCTTAAGGGCAACCTTTACATTAAATAGGTACTCTGAGGATACATCTAATTGTAAAGTACTTTGAACACTGAGAATAAGTCAGATGCTTCAAAACTTGACCCATGATAATACATGGGTGAGAGAGAGAAAGAGAGTAAGAGAGTACAATCTTTTGCAAAATCTATGACCTTTGGACTGGCATATACAAGTCTTTTGGACCAAGGTTCTGGGAAATACTGATCTTTTGGACCTAGGTTCTGGGAAAATACTGACCTACTCATACCAGTTGAGCCATGTAACTTCAGCAACATATTATTATATATAAAAAAACAATGTAATGATACACATATCTAACTCTATCGTTGAAGATTAGTGACAGCAGCTAGCAGCAACAACCGAGATTGCATGTAGAAAGCAACTATTGTGCCAGCAATAGTTGCTTTCTACATGCTATCTCGGTTGCTGCTGCTAGCTGCTGTCATTCATCTTCAACGATAGCAGAAAAATGAAGATCCAAGAGGAGAAATTGAAGTAACATGAGAGACAGAGGTGCATAACTCCTTGGATTTATAACAGAAGTTGAAATTGAAAGATATAAAACAAATCTTATTGCACAAAACCTATATTAATTCTTTCCCATGCTATTATATTCAAATATGAAGCACAAAAAAACCAAATAGTCATTTTTTTAACCTCCATGTTGCCTTGTGATCTTAAGCAAAATCCCTTTTTCTATTTCGTTTTAGAATGGCCCCTAGACTTTACCTCATAAAGGTGGAGGAAATGCTACAAAAGAAAGGAAGACATTATGAAATAAACATCCAACTAATGGAGAAAGAAATTGCCTTCATGGAAAAAGTAATTAAAACTAATAATCCTAAGTGGTGCTCCTGTTCTCCACATAAATCAGCACAAGTCTCCATGAACCATAATTAGCCACCACGCATGGTGACCTTAAGTCATTGCCATATGTGCTTGCAATATTGCATCCCTACAAAGTCCTCTTACTACTGCAAAGAGGGGAAATTTGGACCCACAGCCTTCTCCAAGCGGAATGGTCGTGCCACTTGAGCTAGACTTATTTGGCAGCCTGCCTCATTTTGATTAGGAAAGAAACATAGATGATGATGAGTTATTTTTGTCATATCACACAAAGTATGGGGAGGGGCCGAAGGGGGGATGAGAAAAGGGCAGCAACATGCCTTCCCACCCAAAGGGGAAGAAAGTAATCACTAGAAGAGAGACGATCAAGCAAGTTGATGGCATGTTGTTGACTTCTTATCTACTACAAATTTATCAGAAGATTAATACAAAAAGAAGCTCAATCAGTTCCTCATCAATTTGGGAGAAGGAATGAGCAGAAGTATCAAGGTGCCAAAGAACTTCCAAAATTACATGTCAGTTCCTAGCAGCTGTGTGACAAACAATTGAAACAAAAGTAACAATACTGTCCCTTTAAACTTCCTGGATATCATAAGGGAAGAGATCTCAACCCATTATAATTGCTCTTATAGAAACACAAATTCTAGAATTATCTTAGACCACTATAGAGAAACAACATTATGAGTTAGTACGACCTGAAATCAAGGTTTTAATCTCGAATTTCAGACTCATCTCGGCAAGAGGTGTTTCGTCTCGGATCGGAGATATCGGAGATCTCGGGAAAATATGTTCCTCTCGGATGTTCATTTCGGACTCTCAATAAACATTTTTTTGTTACTAAACAAAATATTATATGTTCTTCATGTCATTTATCATATAAAATATTGTATAATGTAACTAATGACATGAATCAATCACGGTAAATATTCACAGAAGTTAACAACAATAGGAAAAAAAATGTAATCTAAATATATAACTAAATTGAATTTGCATTGATTAGAAAAAATGTATTAGTTAATAAACTTGACTTTGCATATACACAAACAATAGAGAGACAAAATTCTCACATTATCTTAACTTAAGGTCCTAAATTGAAAAACTTATATGCAAAAATTAAAACAAAAAAAAGTGATATATTCATAATAACATTGGTGTGTCAATTTCGACCGATATTTCAGCAATTTCGGCAATATTTCGGTCGATATTTCGGCAATTTCGGCCGAAATCTACACATTTCGGTCTAAAACGATATGGAGTATAAAACCAGTGATTTCGTATCGGCAAGCTAGCCGAGTGGAAATTTCTGCTGTATCGGCCGAAATTTAAAACAGTGTCTGAAATACATTCATGAGTGATGAAGAGCATAAGATCTTAAAATAAGGTATAAACCAATAATAGACAAGTTATAACTTCGGCAGAGGAAAGAGTTAAAGAACTTAATATGACATAAAATAATAAAAGCAACAAGAAACGAGTGATGGATATTATTTATTGCGGCGCTCTCGCAAGTGTAACCCTCCTAAGATGTAAATCACTGAATTGCCACAAACTAGGTTGCATGGATACTTCCTAAAGCAGATGTACGTGCGTATGAAACAGAGTAGTTACTTGGATACCTCTGTTGATACTTGTTGAATTCCCTTTGGGAAATGTGGAACAATTCCTGAGAAGTAACTAATCTAATGCATGGTACAACTCAATTGGACTTTTAGAGGCATCTATAGGAATTTCTCACTTGGGTAATAAAAAAATACATGATAATTGTTATTCCCTAAGCATTGCTTAATAAAAAATAGAACCTCACTATACAATCTCTAGTTATGGTTCTCAATTAAGACTATATAGTTTTAAAATATGAATAAATTTATAACATGGATTGCATGGACAACCAAAAACAAGTGATAATAACCTTTATGCATGTTTATAAAAGCTTACACAACCCTTAACGTCATAACTATTTGGAAGTTTGAGGCATTGTAAGTTTGCAACCTTTACTTTTTAATAAAATTATAATTATTCTCAAACAACAAACTATGCAATAATACAATAAAGAGAGTAAATATAATGCAATCTATTCGGTACGAGACAAATAAACAATCAAGTAAACATCAACCAATAATTAATCAACTAGACAACTATAATAAACTACCAATCAACTACAACTAATGGTAGTCTACTCTTTAACATTTATACGGAGAGAGACAGGAGGGTGTGGCTGTGTGGGGTTTTGAGGAGCAAACACATAGAGGGTGCAGGATTTTGGTGAGTGGTATATAAACCCCATGTTCTTCGTTCTATCTTTTTCAAAACCTTATTTTTTGGCCCCAAAACCTTTTAAACCTTATAAAAAAAAACTTTTGACAAAAACTTTTGACGGAAGAAAAGAAGACAAAAAGAAAAGGAAGTGAACAAATGAAAGAGGAAAGGACAGGATCCCACCTTTTTGACGGCAAGCAATATCAAAGTCGGAGTCTTTGTCGGAATCGATGATGATGGTCAACGACGATGGTAGATACAAAAAAAGAGAAGGCGAGAAAAATAGAAGCAAAGGAAAGAGGAAACGACGATGGCAATGTTAACCCTAACTGTTCTTTTTTTTTTTATAAATCCCATCAAACCATATCTTTTCGTATCGTGAATCGGCAAATACGTGTCGATACAAACAATATATTCATTGTATCATATGATATTTAGCACTCCTTGTCTTTGATACATGCCTTTGTTCGTATCAATTTCCCCTTGAACCGTCTTGTATCATACAATACATATCGTGTATCGTATGATACTAACAACACCATTTACACCTCAAAATGGGTTTTTTTGCATGCAATGAACATATATTTGACTACAGATACTTGCCTAACATGAACCTAAATGCCAAATCCATTGATGGGTCAAAACCCAATCAATAACATGTCATCTTATCATTATTGCGGTCTAAGTGGGAGATAAAGAAAAGTTAATTGAGAGAAATAGAGACATGAAAAGGGTATCCTAGGTTACTTTTATTTCTATTCAGAGTTGTAACAATTATCTACCTCAAACTGTATTTACTTTCAAGAAACACCCTAAACTATAACAACTTTTTAAAAAACTATGCTATACTAGGATAGTTATTTGAAAGTTCAACGAGGTTTATTATATTCAAGCAAGGTCAGGGTAGTTATGTGAGAAATCCAAAGTATGGGGTAGTTTTTATGTAACTGTTCCAACTAATTAACATTTCAAGGTATTTTGTACCACTATAGGGTACTTGTCAATAAATTAGCCACCAAATAATGAAAACTGATCAGTGTGCTACTTTTGTACTACAAGACACAAGTGCGTAGAGCCCGTGAAAAATGCATTTGCAGTAACTCCCGTCCCGACATTTGTTTCCTTGTAATACAAAAGTAGCCCACAAACTGCCATACAATCAGCATTACTCTCAAACACCGCCCTACCTCTTTCAAACTTTCTCTCAAACACATAACCCGCATCCAAACCAAAAACCACCACTTACCACAGCGCCCGCTCATTCGCCGCCATAACAGCCAGCACCGACAACTCGAGCTAAAACCCATCAATCCCATACCTCTCACCCTTCACCACCTCCCAATACTCCCTGCAAAACCCTCAACCGAACCCTTTCCTAATTCTTCGCTGTTTCCATCATCCCCAAACTGCAATATCCCCAAATATATGCTACAGACCAGCTCCGATTCCGTTCTTCGAAGAAAAAACGGAGGAGAGTGACGTCAGCGAAGAGCAGGAGTAGGCAGGCTCGACGTGGAAACCGGAGAAGCGGAAGATGCATTGGACGCACACCTGAAAGTTCAGAGCTTACAGTTAATATATATACAATTAGAAGAAAAAAAAATTTAGAAAGGAGGAAGAAGGCTAACTCCAATGGAGAGGAGGTGGAGGATGGCGGGGGAGGGGAATTGATGGAACGGCGCGGTTGAGAGAAGGGATGGAATTGACCGGCTCGCTATCCGAGTCTAGTTCAAATGAACTCGTTATCTCAGTTAGTCAGTATAGTTGTACTCATTTTTCAGATAAATTTTGAATATGCAATTTTTACCATGAAACTACACTCGTTGTTGCATATAGCGAGTCTAATTCAACTGACATTGCTATCTCATTGTGGTAGGGTAAAAATGGCCTGGAGGCCCAACCAGGACCCAATACAACTCTCACTCAAGAAAGGTAAAAATAGCAATTTAGTCCGGCTTCGAACCATTACAGGGTCGGCGCTGAACCTCAAGTGCACCCCCACAGAACCGGCCTCCTCGTATCCGACGAGCCTCAGTGGTCCTCGGTCTCCGATCCGTGACAGCCCCACGGGCCGTCCCCCCTCTCTGGCGAAGCAGGGGATGACCTGGCACAGCCTAGGCCCTCCGACTCTCCCAGAAGCACAGAAGACCCACGATCAGCCATGTCAGCTCCAAATACCACCCAGGATTTTGCCACGTCAGCCCTATACCGCTCCTGGTATGGCCACGTCTGCCTTAAACCCCCTGGGCCCTCTGCCACGTCAGGCCCATGGGCTTTCGGGTCCAGACCCGGCCCCCAAGCGGATCCAAACCCGGTTGGGATTCTCTATAAATACTAGACCCTCACCCACCTTTTCAGGTAATCAATCTTTTTCCACTTAAATTCACCTAGTTATTGCTACTCTCTCACAGAGACTGACTAGATCGTCGGAGGGTCCGCCACCGGGACAAACCCCGGTGTTTCAGGACCGTCTGTAGGTACACAAGACCTCGGATCCGAATCCTCTGATCCGAGCCCAGATCTCCGAATCATCCCGAGGTCGCCACAGGTTCCGCCCGGTCAGTCGAGGGTCGTCAGACAAGCAGCTTTCTCCTTCAAATACAAATTGAGTCCGAACTCACACCTGGTGCACCCACACGTCTCCCAGAAATAAACCGCATCAGGTTGGCGCCGTCTGTGGGAAACTTGCTTCAGAAGCCGACCCGAGCCCGACCATCGAGCGACCTCGACAGCCGAACTCCCATGGCCTCCAGAGGCCAGGGGGCCGCGTCCTCCGTCAACCGACGGGACACACCCCCACCAAATACCAATGCCGGGCCACGCGCATCAAGGCACGGAGATTCCCATCAGGGATCCCGGCGAAGCGCCACCCGTACAGTCCAGCCCGACCTACGAGGAATAATCGTCAACCGTCAAATCACCCGCAGCAGGGGAAGGGCCGCTTCCAACCCGGCCCCGAACCATCCACGACCACCGCCCGAGAGACGGAGGCCCGCACTCAGCCGCATCGGAAGGCAACCTTCAGACCAACCGAACAGGGTCGAGGGAGCCCCCGTCACTCAGAAGGAGTTCCAGGACTTCCGAAGAGAAATTCTTGGGGCTCTCCGACGGGCCCCAGGGGAGAAACCCTCCATTCCCAAACCAGGTCGGACACCGAGGCCAGCGTGTCCCGACCATCAACAATCCAGCCAGAGGACGATGACATACTTCTAAGGCGCCTTCAAGAAATGGAAGATCGCCTCGATCACATAGGGGACGGCGGGCAAAGAGCGGCTCAGGGGTACAGACCTATCCGCCCTCCCTTTTCCGCCCCCATCCTCCAGGCAGAAATACCCAGGAACTTCCGACCCCCTCAATTCGAGACCTACGACGGCGAGGGAGATCCTGCTGATCACATGGAGGGCTTCAAAACCCTCATGATGATTCACAGCGCCTCAGATCCCCTGCTGTGCCGAGCCTTCCCGGCCACCCTTCGGGGCCCGGCTCGTGAATGGTTCTCGAAGCTCGCCCCCGGCTCCATTTACTCCTTCGACCAACTAGAGGGCAATTTTCTTGCCCACTTTGTCACTAGCCGGAAGGTCGAAAGGACCAGCGCCTCATTACTGGGGCTCAGACAGATAGAGGGGGAGTCACTCAGAGTGTTCATCCGGAGGTTTACCGCAGAGGCAAGATCGGTCTCCTCCCTCGATCCGGGCGTCGCCTCTGCGGCATTTCGGCACAACGTCCGTCATGGACAGCTGAAGGCTTCTCTGGCGAAGAAACCCCCCGTCGACTTTCCCGACCTCCTCAATAGGGTCGAGAAATACATTAGGGCGGAAGAGGCCCTTAACCCCGAAGATACCAAGGAGGCCATCGGGAAGGGAAAGCGGAAGGTCGAAGAGGTCGAACCATCAAAGAAAGCTCCAAGGGACGCGGGGGCCTTGAAGAAGGTCCCGCCGGTCCCCCGCTTCGAGAGGTACACTCCCTTGACACATAACGTATCCGCCATCCTCTTAGAAATCGAAGACAAAGGCATTGTTCGACTACCCCCCCGGCCTAACAACGGTAAGAACCGAGACCAGCGCTTCTACTGTCGCTTCCACAGAGATCACGGGCACGAAACCGACCAGTGCCGAGCCCTGAAAGACGAGATTGAGGAGCTCATCTCCAGGGGGTACCTCCGAGAATTCACCCGAGAAGTCCCACGGGATAGGCGAGATATTAGGAACCGGAGGACCTCGCCTCCGAACCCTACTCCGAACCGCATCCAAGGTCGGGATCCCGACTCCAAGGGAGCCGCGGATACGCCCTTCATCTTGCATTGTGTCCACGGAGGGCCAATGGGAGGAAATTCAAATACTTCCCGAAAAGCCTTCATCCGGGAAGTGAATGCTGTCCACAACAATTCCTCGCCCAAGCTACAACCGATGCCGGTCTCCTTCTCAGGAGAGGACCTCGAGGGCGTCCGCCTACCCCACTGCGATGCCCTCGTCATTAGTCTCCACATGGCTAATTGTGAAGTTCGCCGAGTCCTCGTTGACAACGGCAGCTCGGTTAATATCCTTTTCCTCGAAGCATTCGAGAATCTCAAGCTACCTAGAGGCAGGCACAAGCCGGCCGGATACACCTTGCATGGGTTCTCCGGCGTCCCTGTCGTGATAGAAGGGATTGTCACCCTCGACGTTACCGCAGGATCGGCTCCTGTCAAAAGGACCGAGTCCATGGACTTCATGGTGGTCAACGTCAAGGCGGCTTACAACGCCATACTCGGCCGACCCGGACTATGCTCCCTCCAAGCGGTGCCCTCGGCTTACCATCTGAAACTCAAATTTCCCACCCCGCAAGGGGTCGGCACTGTTCGAGGTAGCCAAGAGGCAGCGCGATCGTGCTACATGACCATCGTTGGGGGAGGTGTGTTCTCCCTCGACGCAGTCAAGTTCAAGCCTGAGAGGGACGGCCCTGCTTCCAAACCTGTCACCAAGTGGGAGAAGACCCCAGTCGAAGCCGAGTGCCGGATGAAACTCCTCGAAGGGCAAACATAGGCTCTAGCCTGGCTAAATGTAAACAGGTTTTTGTGTAAACACTCATGTGTACAGGACCGTCTTAGCGGCCCTCCGTATCTTATACGAAAGAGATCTCTTTTGGTTGAAACCCTAAACGCCAGATAATGAAATCGGCGCCTGAGTCCTCACTCCGGTATCGTCCCCAACGCCTCGGTAGGCTCCAACCGAATCCAAGCTGGGGACTCTCCCTAAGGCCCCACTTCGATCCCTCGTGGGTCGGTGGGCTCTCCTTGAAACCACCATCGTTCACTACACCACTAGCCGAAGCAAAGAAGGAACAGGATTCTTTATTCGTACCGTTTTATTTCTCATCCTAAGAAAACAAACAAGGACCATTACAGGACCACTCCACTCATCTCAAACTGGAAGAACGGGATTACTCCGAACGAGCGACTAAAATCCCTCTCCTTGTTATAATGGTCCTTAAACTCAGCCACGGTCGACTCCCCAGCCACGGAGCTCTGGGCGTCATCTGGTCGCATACGCTACAATAGCAGCCTCGCAGAGGAAACCCCCTCTGTTTGCCGACCCGCCGAGGAAGATGCCGAGGCACCCAGCATGATATTATGGCGGTGTATCTCCATTTCTTTCTCAAGAAAAACATCACGAAGTAACCTCCCAGAAGTGGACCGAGACACCCGACACGGCCGGTCCAAGGCTCGCACCGCCGAGTTCCCGATCCAGCATCGCCCTTCCCAGCCGGCTCGCCTCCTCGCCAAGGGCTTCAGACATGTTCCTGTGATAATTGAAGGCAGCATCAGCAGTACGGGCCCTCTCACGGTACCGAGCCAAAGTGGTCTCCGATGCCTCAACCTCGCTCCGAAGCCACGCCGCATCGGGACGACGGGGGTCCGCCTCGGGAAGGGAAGCCACAACCTGCAAGAGTACCGACTCAACGCACATAAGCAAGGAGGTTCGGAAATACCCAAGGTCAAAACACTTGGCCAGTCAAAGATACTTTTTATAAATTGTGTTTCTTCTTACAAAAAAGGCGGTGGCCAGTCCGCGGGAGGCGAATACAATCAAAGGAGAGGAAAAAGAAAGATAAAACTACACAACTTGATTTCCTGTCTCGACATCGATCGGGTTCGCAGGAGGGTCGGCGGCCGGGTTGCCAACGGGTCCCTCCTCGGCAGGAGTCTTCGGTGTCCCCTCAATCTTCATGTCATACTCAAAACCGGACAGGTCGACGGACGGGTAGAAGTGCCTCACATGGCTAAGGGCCTTCGCGTAGCACTCATCCTGGGCCTTGATCACCATCCGCTGACCCGCATCCGTCAGCTCTGCCCTCTCCTTGGCAAACGCAGCCGTCAACTCCTCCTTCTCCTTGGCGAACTTCTTCTTCAAGGAGACCACCCTCTTCCCCCACTCGGCGTCCTGAGCCTCGAGCTCGAGCTTCATCTTCTGCTCCCTCTTATGCGAACCCTCGAGCTCGATCCGCATCTCCTTCATCTCCCGCTCGCTCTTGTCCGCCCGAACCCGCTCTTGCGACAGGGACGCTTCGTAAAGATTCTTTACATTAGCTCCCTGCATACAAGCCTGCGACCAACAAAACACTGATAAGAGGAGAACTCCTGAAGCAAGATTAACGAGAAAAGATGAGATCGACAAGCTTACCAGCACGGTGGCCTGCGCCAGGCGCGTAAAGGCCACCTCTACGGGCTCACTCTCCATCGCTTGGCGATCACGAGGGGTCGCCAACTTCTCCACCACCTCAACGGCCTGGACTTCCTCGGTCAGACAGTCGCCCATCCGAACCGACCAGTCCGGCGCCCACCGTTGCCGCAACATCTCCACCACCGGGTCCTCCTCCTCAACCTCTACCAAGGGACCTTTCCCCTTGTCAAGATCGGACGCCCTCGCTGGACCCTTACCCCTCGAAGGGGCCGCCCCCCTGCTCGTCTCCGAGCGAGTCCTCTTAGTCTTCGACTCGAGTGGGACCTCCGAGATAACCAGGGGCGGCTCCCTCGACCTCTTCGCCGCCTCCCCCTTCTTCTTCTCAGCGTTCTCCTTCTTCATGGCGAGCCTCCTTGCTTTGATCGATGCCTCATCCATATCTGCGGAAAAAACCATTAAGAAGCAATAAGCAGGAAAGCACGAAAAGACCAAGAGAAAAGAAACAACTACATACGCAGAACGGCTGGGCTCAGTCCGACGCTCGCCAGATGGGCCTCCGTCACCTTCGTCCAATCGATACTAGGGGACAAACGGAGGCGCTCGACAAACCCCCACTCCTCGGCCGAAAGATCCCCCGGCCTCGGTGCAGGATAGCTCGACTTGGAATAGTTCCATCTAGTCGGAATGTCCCAGGGCTCTTCACTCCGGATCACCAAATATTTCTTCTTCCAATCCTTAATAGAGTCCGGGTGGCTGTGTACAACCTTCCTCTTACTCCGGGGGGAGATATAGTAAATGCCCTCAGCCGCCGAACTGATCATCAACATCGCTCGGAACACGTTCAACCGCAGGGGTACCTTTCGTGCCTCGCACATCAGTACAAAACAGATTATCTGCTTCCAAGAGTTCGGCCCATACTGCATCGGAGCCAAGGAGGCCCAGTTCAACACTTCCCGAACAAACGGGTGGACTGGCAGCCTCAGTCCAGAAATGAAGGCATCCACTGGGAAGACGCAACACCAAGCAGATAGGGGATCGGTTGGGCGCAGAGTAGAGCTCGGCAGCATCAATTCGTAGCCAGGACCTATGTGGTACGCCAGCTGCAAAACCTCCAAGTCCCTACCCTCCAAGACGGTCAGAATCGCATCCATCGTCCCCCTCTTCCGACTCGACGAGGAAGCCTGCACGCCGAAGAGCTCCTTGTCGGATAGGTCGTCAGGATACTGACGGAAAGGCTTCGGCTGCACGGGCGAACCTGTCCACAAGTTACGGTATACGGGCGCCTGGCTCGAACCACCAGTCCCTGGTCCTGCCTTCCTCGGAGCCTTCTTCTTCTTCGTCTTGGTTCGCTCCGGCGAGGGAGTGAATAAGGGCCCCAGGACGGTCGGCATGGAACTCGGACCCGCACCCTGAACTGTGGATCTCTTTACAATGCCACCCTCGCCTCCCTCTTCCTCGAAAGTCAACTCCAAAACGCGGACGCCGCCCGAGCCATCATTCGTCTCCCCCGACTCACTACTCTCCACCACAAAGGGACGTCGGGAGCGTAACGGCCTCACACCATGTACCTCCTCCTCCTCACCTACGGGCTCCTCCCACGAAACCGAATCGGAAGACTCCTCGACGTATACTGACTCCCCCTCAAGTACGGGCTCCTCCCACGAAGTCGAGTCGGAAACAGGTTTCACTTCCCCCCTAGATGTCGACGCTGACGAGCCAGACTGAGCCCTATCCATCTGTGCCTAAAACTAAACAAACTTACCAACTCACCTGGGGTCACTTCGGAAGGGCGAGTCTAGTACAGCAAGCTGCAGGGACGAGCGCTAAAGTGTTGGGAAATTTTTGAAAAAAAAAAAATGGCAGCAAGAAAGGAGTGAGCTAGAAGGGGAGAGGGGGGAGTATTTATAAAGGGTGAAAGCGACTCCTCGATTCCCGCAAGAACTGTTCACCTATTTGACGTGCAACTGCCGCCTGGGAAATCACGCCACGTCCTCAAAACGTGCGCTGCTGACGTCATCCAACGCCAAGCTGGCAGCCAGACGAGGGGGTCAGTTCGGAGGGGACATTCGGCAAAGAGAACGTTTTTACTTAAAGGTTTAAGGCGCCGTCCTTAGACAGACGCCCCGGGCTCCAGGACTCGGTCGGTTCCCCTTTCACCCGCGAGCAGTTCGGGGCTTACAGCCTCGACAGCCGAAACCCCGAACTGTTCGAGGGTGAGACAGAAACTGCCATCACCTGGGGCCCTATTTGAAGACAGAGTGGCCGACCTCCAACCGGAGACGACCCACCTATTCGGGGCACTTCGGCCCCAAGCCTGGGGTTTGGTAGATGCCCCTCCTGTCTGGATCTCTCTCGGGCCAAACAACCATATCAGGGTCGTCTGTCCCGAAAAAGGATCCAGACGGCAGAAGCATCACCAATCCGAGGCTACTCATCTATTGGTCCAAATTTCGGTCGTTACCCCTCTCGCCCCGATCCCCCCTGGATCTGGCTGCCGTATCAGAGCGATCAGATCCGAGAGAAGATCAGGGCAGCAGAGAAACCACCTCTCCAACACGACCAAGGGAAAAAATTTGCAAAAGACAGACGTCCGCCGGAGCAGACACCTTTGAGGACCAGTAGACTACTCTTGCTGTGATCCAACCCGCTGCGGAGAGGGATACTTATAGCCTCCCCCATAAGCCAGCTTTTATGACGTGGGGAAAACCAAACGACGGAAGGCCATGCGCCATACATTTATTAGGCAGCGCCATTAAGGCCCCTGGGAAATTGGAACATCGCACAGATCCCGGGGCACCTTCAATACTCTGCAAAAGACGGCAGGCTACCCTGCCCAACATTCCTAAGGTACAACGGTTCGCCCCCCACCCTTGTTGGCCCATAAGTCCCTCGCCTGCTCGAGGTCGGGTCTAGCACCAGGGTAGTCTTCTCAGGAAGGCTTCACGGCTCGCCATCGCCCTTGCTGACCTGTAATCCCTCGCCAAGCTCGAGGTCAGGTCTGGCACCAGGGTAGTCTTCTCAGGAAGGCTCAACGGCTCGCCACCCCCCTTGTTGGCCCATAAGTCCCTCGCCTGCTCGAGATCGGGTCTAGCACCAGGGTAGTCTTCTCAGGAAGGCTCCACGGCTCGCCATCGCCCTTGCCGACCCATAATCCCTCGCCAAGCTCGAGGTCAGGTCTGGCACCAGGGTAGTCTTCTCAGGAAGGCTCAACGGCTCGCCACCCCCCTTGTTGGCCCATAAGTCCCTCGCCTGCTCGAGGTCGGGTCTAACACCAGGGTAGTCTTCTCAGGAAGGCTCCACGGCTCGCCATCGCCCTTACCGACCCGTAATCCCTCGCCAAGCTCGAGGTCAGGTCTGGCACCAGGGTAGTCTTCTCAGGAAGGCTCAACGGCTCGCCACCCCCCCTTGTTGGCCCATAAGTCCCTCGCCTGCTCGAGGTCGGGTCTAGCACCAGGGTAGTCTTCTCAGGAAGGCTCCACGGCTCGCCATCGCCCTTGCCGACCCGTAATCCCTCGCCAAGCTCGAGGTCAGGTCTGGCACCAGGGTAGTCTTCTCAGGAAGGCTCAACGGCTCGCCACCTCCCTTGTTGGCCCATAAGTCCCTCGCCTGCTCGAGGTCGGGTCTAGCACCAGGGTAGCCTTCTCAGGAAGGCTCCACGACTCGCCTTCAACCGTGCCGACCTAGAATCCCTCGCCCTCCCGAGGTTAGGTCTGGCACCAAGGCAATCTTCCCAGGAAGCCTCAGGGCAACCCCCTCATGAAGGCCCAGCGATTCGCCATCCCATTTCCACGACCATGAACACTCCTCCCCGGCTAGCTCCCGCACCCCCGCAGGAGTGGGGGGCTTGTGTGGTAGGGTAAAAATGGCCTGGAGGCCCAACCAGGGCCCAATACAACTCTCACTCAAGAAAGGTAAAAATAGCAATTTAGTCCGGCTTCGAACCATTACAGGGTCGGCGCTGAACCTCAAGTGCACCCCCACAGAACCGGCCTCCTCGTATCCGACGAGCCTCAATGGTCCTCGGTCTCCGATCCGTGACAGCCCCACGGGCCGTCCCCCCTCTCTGGCGAAGCAGGGGGATGACCTGGCACAGCCTAGGCCCTCCGACTCTTCCAGAAGCACAGAAGACCCACGATCAGCCATGTCAGCTCCAAATACCACCCAGGGTTTTGCCACGTCAGCCCTATACCGCTCCTGGTATGGCCACGTCTGTCCTAAACCCCCTGGGCCCTCTGCCACGTCAGGCCCATGGGCTTTCAGGTCCAGACCCGGCCCCCAAGCGGATCCAAACCCGGTTGGAATTCTCTATAAATAGTAGACCCTCACCCACCTTTTCAGGTAATCAATCTTTTTTCACTTAAATTCACCTAGTTATTGCTACTCTCTCACAGAGACTGACTAGATCGTCGGAGGGTCCGCCACCGGGACAAACCTCGGTGTTTCAGGACCATCTGCAGGTACACAAGACCTCGGATCCGAATCCTCTGATCCGAGCCCAGATCTCCGAATCATCCCGAGGTCGCCACAGGTTCCGCCTGGTTAGCCGAGGGTCGTCAGACGAGCAGCTTTCTCCTTCAAATACAAATTGAGTCCGAACTCACACCTGGTGCACCCACACGTCTCCCAGAAATAAACCGCATCACTCATATATCTAGTATAGTTGTACTGATTTTTTAGAGAAATTTTAAACATGCAATTAGGGCTGCAATCGAGCCGAGCCGAGCCGAATACCTTCAGGCTCGAGCTCGGCTTGTTTACTAAACGAGCTCAATTTTGAGCTCGAGCTTGGCTCGAGCTCGGTTCGAGCCGAGCTTTGACCAAACTTTGACCATATTCGAGCCGAATAGCTCGCAAGCATAGCCTTAAAAATAAAAATAAAAAAAGCTCGAGCTCGGCTCGTTTACAAAACGAGCTCGGTTTTGAGCTCGAGCTCGGTTCGAGCCGAGCTTTGACCGAGCTCGAGCTGAATAGCTCGCGAATAGCTCGATTCGTTTGCAACCCTCCATGCAATTTCTATCTGAAATGTATAACTACACTCACTAACGCAATAGCGAGTCTAGTTCAACTGACCTCGCTATCTCAGATAGTGAGTGCAATTGTACTTATTTTTTAGAACAAATTTAAACATGCAAATGTATAGAGCTACACTTGCTATCCGTTACAGCGAGTTCGTCAACTGAACTCGCTATATCTGATAGCGAGTGTAGTAGTATATATTTTATGTTCAAAATTTTTCTGAAAAATGAGTACAGTAACACTCGCTATCTGAGATAGCGAATTCATTTGTATACATTTCATGTTCAAAAAAATTCTGAAATTTGAGTACAACTACACTCGCTCGCTATCTAGTTCAAGTTGTTGTATGCATTTCAGGTAGAGTTAATATAGAATGGATCTATAGTGTGTTTTAGTTGAGTGTATTTTGGTTATTTCTTACTTATCTCATCCTATCATTTTCAACAGCAACTAGTAATGCTAATTATACAACTAATTAAGCTCGTACCACTGTTGCAAGAAACAAATATGTAGTCAATTAAAGAGTGTAAAGCTTTGCAGCTACTACCAAACAACAGTTATAGTTATTATTATTGCATGTCATAACAGTTGAACGGCAATATTACATGTAATAGTGTAATAGCGAAACAGTGAGCGAGTCTTTAAAAACTCCCCAGTCGACACTCTCTATCTCAGTTAGCGAGTGTGGTATAAACACAGTCACTATTTGAGATAGCGAGTCTAAACTTTGTTTTTTTTTAAAGTTTTTCTCCAAGTGATGGAGAAACACCTCAACATACACTCGCTATCTCCGATAGCGATGTTTTCACCAAACTCGCTATCTGAGATAGCGAGTCTAAACTTGAAATTTTTCTTCACGTTTTAACACCTCAACATACACTAGCTATCTGATATTTACTTCTAAAATGACCCACTTTTTAAAAGTATTTACCAAACTGGTCCACTTTCGAAACTATTTACCAAATTGACCTACTTGCTATCTGAGCAAATGCTCAACATAGCAATGTAGCAAAGCAAACTTATGCGCTGTAGGCACTGTAGGCACTGTATACACTGTATACAATTTTATTTAAGTTTTGCTGAGATAGAAAATTGATGATAGTAGCAAAATGTGCAGCATGTATTAAATTTATTCATAATTTCAAAATGTTCTAACAGAACTCAAAGTATGCAAAGAAGCAAAGGCTCAATAGCAATGTAGAAAAGCAAACTTGTAACCCCTGTTTTTTCCTTTTCTTGTATTTTGGATGTAATTATCTTTTTCTGAGTATTTGTTCCAATTGAATTCTTCTATTCTTTCTTGACCATATATTTGTTTTTCGTTCTCAATAAATCTATCTGTCTTGCCTTCGATTCAGTTTTGTGGCCTTGAATATTCTTGATTAAATATTTATGTCAAATTATTGTCTCCGAGTGATTTGTTCAATTCTAGATTGGTTTATTTCTTTGCCTAATACTTATCATTTATTTTCCCCTCTATTTGGATCATAAAAACCCATTAACCCGCATCCATTAGCCCAACAACCCATTAACCTTAACCCTAATTCTAAATCCTATATATACATGTTAATTACCCAACTCTAATCCCTCATTAAACCCTAATTACTTTCTAAATCTCCAGCCGTCAACTTCACCTCTACCCCTTCTTCCTTACTGTACCTTACCGAAACCCAACTTCAACCCCTGCACCCTACCTCCTCTCCTCGTCACCGTCATCCTCCCCGTCAGTCGAGCCTCTGCAACCTCTCCGCACCCATCCTCCATCCACTGCAGACCACCTGACCACCATCTCCTATCCACAACCCTTCCCTGTTCCTCATCACCGCCATTCCTCCTCCTCAGCTGCACCTCCGCCATCCCCTGCACTACCTTATCAACCCCCGCAACCACCGCCTCCAATCATCCCTGTCATCACACCACCATCCCCTCATCCCGTCGTTCCCGTCCTCCTCTGTTTCGATGCAAAACAGAGCACTGCTCGAGCTCCGCCTCTTTCGTCGCTGTCGTCGCTCCTCGACCGCCAATGCCTGCCATCAGCACATCGCTCAGCCCCCGTTGTCGAGCCGCTGTCCCTCTCTCTCTCTCGATCCATTGGTAGTGGTGTCTGCTGTTCATGAAGAAAGGGAGAGATTGATTCGGTGTTTGGTGTTCTGTCAAGAAGGGATCCGTTGGTTGGGTGTTTGCACATAGTTCGCACGTGTTTCTGTGTTCGTAGTTCATCACCCGAGATCTGTTCCCATTATTCTGTTCTTCCCGTCGGATTCGTCGTCTCTCAGGCAAGTAACTTGTATATTTTTTTTTGTTTATATACAAGTACAAAATACTGCCTGTAGTCTCGCTCTCATTTTTGTGACGTTCTCATGATGATCTCTTGTTAAGTCTTGACTCCATTTGTTTGACCCATCTGTAATCTTGATCCATCATATTTAGTTGGCACACACACAAAATTAAAATAATCTAGATCTAACTAGACTCTTGATACATGTATATATGTTCATGATCCTTGATATGATGTGTATTCATTGCATGCTTGGTGTATTAGTTGTATTATCTTGTAGTAGACTTGTTAATTACTCATACCATGTTGTTTTGAATATCTAATATATCATGTTTTTGCATTATATTCTAATTTGGATTTATTGCATATGAGTTGTTCGATTAAACGCATAAGAAGAGATTTTGTTTTGCTGCTGCCCTATTTTGGTTTAGTATTTTAGACCCTGTTAAGGTCAGTAAATCAAATTATTTTGTGAATATGATTCGTATGGCTCATTGTCTATTTTTTCAGAAATTTTGACAATCTCAGTTTTGATTTGTAATGTATGAGTTATTGCTGTTTTATGCAGCTGTGTAGAAAATTTCAGATTCTGTTTTATGAGTTTGTTGTCTGGTTATCTATTTTAAAACTGGTGTTCAAAGTAAAAATTGGATTCAATATTTTTCTAGGTATGACTAAACATGACTGGAATCAACCCCTAATTTTTGTAGATTTATTTAATGACTTTTATTATTTATTCCATGCTTGTGAACAAACCAATATATTTCTAAACTACATGTTGTTCAGTAGATAACTCTATTTTCAACCTGATTCCATTTGCTGTTGATTAAAACTTTGTGAATATGAAATGTAGCCTGATTTGTCTATTTTACTACCATTTTAACGGATTTATATTTCGAGTTATACTTTGAAATCCATCACTATTTTGGTACTGCTGTGTCTAAAATTTCAGATTGATAAACTTGTTGTATCTTTCTGTTTTACGAATTTATTTGACTATGCTATCTGTAATGGAATATTATGAAAATTTATTTGCTGATAACAGACATACTAGGGAGTCTTTCAGATTTTTCCTAGATTTAATTAATGTGTTTTTATGCCATTTTAATGCATATAAATACAACTTTGCGATTTTTGACTGAACAGGAATTCTGTATAATACACTGTTTTGAGCCATGTTTCTGTAGTTGTTATATGACTTGTGTATATGTGCTGGATTCGGCCGATAATCTATTTTCTATATTTTCTGACGGATCCAGGTTTGCATTCTTGTGGCAACGGGAACCTCAGATTTGGTGCAGTAGTGTCTTACTGTCCAGAATTGAATGTCTCATTGTCCTAGCCTATTATGAGTTGCTTTGTTACCCGTGCATTTTTCTGTCCAACCTGAACCTGTCTCTTGTTTTTGTCATATTTTTCTTGTCCTGTTTGTGCACGTCTATGCCTGCTTTAATAATAATAGCAAGTAATCAAACCGAGGTTAAGGGAAAGACCATAGTAGTGGACAATATAGGTAAGTGTACTCAGAAGGGGGCCGTGTTTTCCATTACTTGATGCCATGATTTCATGATTACATGATTCATGCCTGTTATTACTGATGTGTCTAATTTTTATATAAATATTTGTACTCATTTACCCATAAAGATTGCTTGTATTCGTCTAACTTGTATATACTTTATCTTATTTCCATAGATTTCAAAGAATTAATTATTTGTGAAGGAATAAAATTTTTAATGCAAAAGGTGAATATTTTTGGTAAAAATCAACAAACAAAACAAACAAAATGATTTATTAATTTTTATTGTTTTGTTGAATTTTAAAATTTACAATTTTGCCGTGTGGAAAGCAATATATAAAATTTAAATTATCAATAGAGCTGAAAGTGCAATAAACAATTTTAAAAGGGTTTAATTGAGCTAATATGATTATTAGTTAGTTTAATTAATTTAAAATAATTAATTTTATTTTTATTTTTAAATCCTAATTTCTTATCTATTTTGTATGTGTGCAGCACGTGTTTCAAGAAAAAGAAAGAAAAGAAAAAGAAGCAAGAAATAAAGAGCAAATCACATAAGGAAATAAATAAATGAAGAAGATGAGGTTTTAGTCAAAAATGAACCCTAATTCCCACATCCGTATGCCTATTGATATGGCTAAAAATAGGGTTAAATCGGAACCGTTCAAATCAGGCACGAATCTTAAAGCTCAAGGGTAAAATGGTAATTTCACCCATAAACGGATCTGAAATGGGAACTGGCTTTTCTTCAAAGCCCAATAACCCATAAACGGATCTGTCTTAATGGGTATAGGTCCCAACCCATAAGAAACCCAGTCCAACTGTATAGGAGAGGATTCAGATTTATGATTATTCTCCATCAGCAGTTTTAACCACTTCTATCCATCTACATCGGGAAGTAGGGATTTAGCTATATCCTGAAACTGATTCCTAAAGGCGGCTATAAATACCCCCCATCCCCCACTGTTACCAGGTAATCAATCTTTTGCCAATTAAAGTTCTTTCTTAATCATTCAGATTACTGACAAGAGCGTCGGAGGGTGCGTCGCCGGGATCAACCCCGGTGTCTTGCACTTTTTGCAGGTCAACGGTGAGAGGATCTTGGTCAAACTCTGGTGAAGTCGTTCAGGTTTGACTATTCAACTTCCCTCGAATCCACAAATCTATCTGTTTACCCCCACACCGATTTCAGCGGCAACAGATTGGCGCCGTCTATGGAAAAATGAATAGCAATCCAACCTTTTCCACCGGGCAATACCGCCTCCAGCCATGCCACCAAGGAAAGTAAGATCCAGAGGGTCCAACCGTGGGCCCACTCCTATTCCTCTCCAACAACAACTGGGGGCTCCCCTCCAACCCGTCCAGCAACAGGGACAGCTCCCTCCTTAACCTGATCTGCCGCTGCAGCAGGGGCAGCCTCCTCTTCAGAATCCTCAACACCAGTAGGCTCAACTCGAGCCCCAGAACACCGGTATAGGGACCTCTTGTCCTCATCCTCAGAACCAACCACCACATCGCGATCATATCTCAGTACATAATCCTTCCATCGACTCCATGGCATCCCATAACCCTTGGCCTTCAGAAGATCTCCGCAACATCATAATCAACCGGCAGAAATAGGAACCTTCGCCACTGTTTGGATGAGAGGCGGGCTCGAGAGGGAGCCTCCCACTCAGAAGGTCCAAATGCGCGTTCTCCTCGCTGCCGCGACCGCAGGAGGTCCCCTCTTCATAGGAGGCGGAGGGAGTCCCCCGAGTACTGTCAAAGGGGGGCACCGTTCTCCCGCTAATCGATAGGCCCAGAGGGACCAGAGCAGGCCCATCACCCAAGCAGAGTTCCAAGAGTTTCAGGCAACAGTCTTGCGAGCCCTCAATGTCCCGCCAAACAACAACAACAATAATATTCAGAGGGTCCCCACTCCTGAGCCGGTTCGAAGCCCTTGCCATCGGTTCTTAAGTCCTCCCCAAGCTCCGAGCCACCGCCATCACATCCCTAGTCCTCACCAGTCTTCAAGCTACCATTGCCATAGCCCACGTTCCCCTTCGTACGAAGATGAGTCCGGAGGCTCACCAGGATACCGTCCAAGGGATGATGCTGTCTACCGCCGTCTCCACAAGATGGAGAGGTGCCTCGGTCAACTCGATAGGGATGAGGAGCTAAGAGGAAGGACCCTCCATCCAAGAAGACCTCCGTTCTCTTGGACCATCATGGAGGCCCCCGTTCCAGCAAATTTCAAGCCCCCGCAGTTCGAGACATACATGGGGGAATCAGACCCCATGGATCACATCGAGAGTTTCAAAAATCTCATGATGATCCATCAGGCCTCTGATGCCCTCCTATGCAAGACTTTCCTAGCCACTTTTAAGGGCCCAGCTCGGGAATGGTACACCCGCCTCGCCCCATCCTCCATCTTCTCTTTCGAACAGTTTGAGACCCTCTTCATAACTCATTTCGTGAGCAGCGGCCGCTCCGAAAAAACGAGTATTTCACTACTCTTCCTTAGTCAGAAGAAGGGCGAGAAACTGAGAGACTATGTCAAGCGGTTTACCGCGGAAGCCAGGTCCATCGCCTCCCTCGATCGATCGGTCGCTGCAGCCGCCTTCCAGTCCAATGTCCTCAACTCGAACCTCCGGTCCTCCCTAGCCAAAAAGCCCCTGCGAGACTTCTCCGACCTTCTTCTCAGAAGCGAGAAGTACATCCGGGCTGGAGGAAGCTGAACATCGCCCCACATTCGAGAGATCCTCTTCTAGAAATAAGAGGAAGGCCGCTGAAGATGAGGGAGCTAAGAAGCTCCAAAAGGATAACGGGGGTCAGCGTCGTCCACCTCCCAGATTTGAGAAATTCACCCCTCTCAAAGCCAATGTCTCAACCATTCTAATGGAGGTAGAGAAAGAAGGGATTCTACCTCCTACCCCAAAGATGAATACTCCTGGAAAGAAGAGGGATAAGGAGAAGTGGTGCCACTACCATCGAGACCACGGCCACGACACCAATGACTGTCGGGCTCTGAAAAATGAGATCGAAGCCCTTATTCAGAGAGGGAAGCTCGCCAAGTTTGTAAGAAAGGATCGGGTCGATCCTCCTCCACCCCCCAGGGGGGCTAACAAGCGGCCCGAGAGAAGCGAGGAGACTCCCGACTTCGAGGAAGAGTGCACCCTGCACCTCATCCATGGAGGTCCAATAGGGGGAAACCTCTAACTCCTCCCGAAAGGCCTTCATTAGGGAAGTCAATGCGGTACACAGCCTACCCCCTCCCAAAGGTCTTGGAGTCCTAGTTACTTTCTCGAATGAAGATCTGGAGGGTATCCGAACCCCCCACTGTGATGCACTGGTGATCAACCTCCATATGGCTAACTTCAAGGTAGAGAGGATTCTAGTGGATAATGGCAGTTTTGTCAACATCCTCTTCTAGAGGCCTTCCGAGGGCTCAAATTATCGCAGGACAGGCTCAAGCCCGCCGGCTATACTCTCCATGGGTTCACAGGAGTGCTAGTGACGATCGAAAGTGTTATAACCCTGGACGTAACCGCTGGCAAAACTCCTACTACCCGAACAGAGCCAATGGACTTCATGGTTGTTGACGTCCCAGCCGCCTATAATGTGATCCTAGGTCAACCAAGCCTAGCTGCTCTAGAAGTCGTCCCATCAGCTTACCATCTAAAAATGAAGTTTCCTACCAAGGCAGGCGTAGGAGAGGTAAGGGGGAGTCAGAAAACGGCCCGCAAATGTTATATAACCTCGACTGGAGGACCCGTCCTCTCCCTCAAGAACCTTGAAATTCCCCAGGGGAACACCCAACCAATGTCGGAACCGGTAGACGAGCTTGAGGAAGTGCTCTTCTCGGAAGAAGATCCGACCTGCAAATTCCTCATCAGCAAAACCCTCCCTTCTGCCCTCTGCTCCGATATAGTCCAGTGCATAAAGAAAAATCAGGACCTCTTCGCATGGACAGCTGCCGACATGCCGGGGATTTTCGAAGAGCTCCGTGTCGACCATCTAAGCGTCGCTCCGGGGTTCAAACTGGTCCAGCAGGAAAGGCATAAGTTCACCCCCGAGCACCAGCAAGCTATAAAGGAAGAAGTGGAGAAGCTCCTCAAAGCCCGGTTCATACAAGAGGTCAATTATCCAGAGTGGCTCTCCAATGTCGTGATGGTCAAAAAGGCCAATGGAAGTTGGAGGATTTGCATCGACTTCACATATTTGAACAAGGCATGCCCCAAAGATCCTTTCCCACTCCCTAGCATCGACACCTTGATTGATGCCACTTCGGGCCATGAGCTGCTGAGCTTCATGGATGCCTTCTCTGGATACAACCAGATCCGAATGTTCCCCCCAGATATCCCGAAAACGTCCTTCGTCACAGATCAAGATCTCTATTGCTATAGAGTGATGCCCTTTGGGCTAAAAAATGCCGGTGCCACCTACCAACGTCTCGTCAATAAGGTCTTCAAAAATCAGATCGGGCAGAACATGGAGGTTTACGTCGATGATATGCTAGTAAAAAGCATCCATGGGTCCGACCATGTCGCCGACCTCCAAGAAGCCATCGACATGTTAAGGAAGCATAGCATGAGACTAAACCCGAATAAGTGTGCATTCGGGGTCTCATCAGGTAAATTCCCAGGCTTTATGGTCAGTCAGAGGGGGATTGAAGCCAACCCTGAGATGATAAAAGCCATACTCAATATGGCTACTCCTACAAATGTGAAAGAAGTGCAAAATTTCACAGGACGCCTTGCGGCTATAGGGCGCTTCCTCTCCAAGTCCGGGAAAAAGTGTCTCCTTTTCTTCAAAGCCCTCAGGGGGGCTAAGGGCTTCGAGTGGGGCCAGCAGCAGCAAGAGTCGTTCGACCAACTCAAAGCCTACTTGGTCAACCCCCCACTCCTCAGCAAGCCGACACCCGGGGAAACCTTTTACCTCTACCTCGCTGCCTCCGAACAAACACTCAGCACTGTCCTAGTGAGGGAAGAAGACAAGGCACAGAAGCATATCTACTATGTGAGCAAGGTCCTTAGAGATGCCGAGCTTCGCTATCCGAGATTAGAAAAGATAGCCTACACCTTGGTTATGGCAGCCAGGAAGCTTCGTCCCTATTTTCAATCCCATTCGGTGGTCGTCCTTACCGACCAGCCGCTCAAGCAGGTCCTGTATAAGCCCGAGACCTCCGAACGTCTAATGAAGTGGTCAATAGAGCTAAGTCAACATGACATATCTTATCAGCCTCGGACTGCCATCAAGGCTCAAGCCCTAGCCGAGTTTATAGTGGAAAGCACGATCCCGAAAGTAAGTCAAGCGGCAAATGGGCCACCCATCTGGACGGTGTATGTAGATAGGTCTTCTTGCGCTGAAGGGAGCGGAGCCAGAGTTATTCTGGCAGGCCCAGATGACTTCGTTCTCCAATACTCCCTCCGCATTAATTTCAAAGCTTCCAACAACGAAGCTGAGTACGAAGCCCTAATAGCAGGCTTGGGCATGGCTCGCAAGGCAGGAGCGCAACGTGTTCGAATATTCAGTGACTCTCAGCTCGTGGTGAATCAGGTCTTAGGAGAATACGAGGCACGAGACGACCGAATGGCCAAGTACCTAGTCAAGGTCAAAAGTCTCATGGCTTCGTTCGAAGAAACGCAACTCCAGCGGATCCCTAGAGAGGAGAACGCCCAAGCAGATGTCCTCTCAAAACTAGCCTCCTCCTCCCTCCAAGGCCTCGAGCAGATCGTCCATATCGAAGTTCTACTAAGGCCCAGCATCGAAGAAGAAGCCCCCGACTCAATGGAGTCGCTACCTGTCCAACTCGAGGATAACTGGATGAGGCCTTTGATTGAGTTCCTCAGAGACGGGAGCCTTCCCCAAGATCCTAAAGAAGCTCGCTGAATTCGAACGAGAGCGGAGCGGTACATCCTCATTGAGGGAATCTTGTACAAACGCTCCTACACCCAAGTGGATGGTTGACCCTACTTGAGATGTCTCTCTCCAGAAGAAGCCTTGTATGCCTTGAAAGAACTCCACGAAGGGATAGGCGGAGCCCATTCGGGATCTAGGTCCCTTGCCCGCAAAGTCTTGAATTATGGGTACTTCTGGCCTACCTTCCTTCGGGACGCAGAACAACATGTCCGGTAATGCCGCCCCTGTCAGCAATTCTCCACTATCCGCCGCCTACCGCAAGCCCAACTCACATCTCTCTCAAGTCTAATTCCCTTTGCAATGTGGGGGATGGACCTACTAGGTCCATTCCCACCAGCTCCAGGCCAGCTCAAGTTCCTAGTCGTGGCAATCGATTATTTCTCCAAGTGGATTGAGGCCGAACCACTAACAACTATTACTGAGAAGAAAGTGCAACAGTTCTACTGGAAAAATGTGATCTATAGGTTCGGCATACCTCGAGTCTTGGTAACAAATAACGGGACACAATTTGCGGGGGCAACATTCTGCTCCTTTTGTGAAGACCTCGGCATTCAGTAGTGCTTCTCCTCCTTCTCCCAACCTCAATCCAATGGCCAAGTAGAAAATGCCAACAGGAAAATCCTCTCGGGCATCAAGAAGAGACTAAACAAGTTGGCTAAAGGATTATGGGCAGAACAACTTCCTAACGTATTGTGGAACTACCGCACTACAAAAAGGACCCCCACAGGAGAATCGCCCTTCAATCTCACTTACGGTTTAGAGGCCGTGATCCCCTTAGAAGTTGGTTTGCCATCCCCTCGCCTAGTTGCATATAATGAAGAGCAGAACGCCAAAGAGCTCCGAGCCAATTTGGACCTTATCGATGAGCTCCGCGAAAGAGCATTGAATCGCCAAGAGAATTATCGAAGAAGAATCGAGCAGTTCTACAATAGAAGGGTCCGTCCCACAAATCTTAAAGAGGGGGACTTAGTCCTCAGGAAGCTAGCCATCTCGTTCCCCAGCCAAAAGAGCAAGTTAGCCCCGAATTGGGAAGGACCATACAGGGTCTCCAAGGTAGTTCGGCCAGGAGCATATCGTCTTGAAGACCTCGAAGGCAGGGAGATACCAAGAACATGGAACGCCGACCATTTACTGAAGTACCAAGAGGGTGTTTGAACGCCTCTCCGAGTACCATCAAATGTTCGGCCGTTCCTATATTTATTTATTTATTTATTTCTTTATTCTCCCATTGTAATAACGGCCTGCAACTTAGAAGCGGCCGATTAGCAAAAATTAATAAAGAACTTCTTTTTGCATAATAATTCTCTTGTGAGCGTTTTATCTCTCTATTTAATACTCCAATTGTGTTCTCTTAAATAATGAGTTTGGAGTCCAAAACTTGGCTCGATTCCGCTTCGTAAACTTGCTCTTAAGCAAGTTAGAATTGGTTCGCTATTCGTAATTACTCCCACAACCGTTGAAACTTACTTAAACGACGAGTTCGAAGTCCAAAACTTGGCTTGATTCCGCTTCGCAAACTTTGCTCTTGAGCAAGTTAGAAGTAGTTCGCCATTTGAAATTGCTCCCACAACCATTGAGACTTACTTAAACGACGAGTTCGGAGTCCAAAACTTGGCTCGATTCTGCTTCGCAAACTTTGCTATTAAGCAAGTTGGTTCGCCATTCGGAACTGCTCCCACAACTGTTGAAACTTACTTAAACGACGAGTTCGGAGTCCAAAACTTGGCTCGATTTCGCTTCGCAAACTTTGCTCTTAAGCAAGTTAGAAACGGTTCGCCATTCGGAACTGCTCCCACAATCGTTGAAACTTACTTAAATGACGAGTTCGGAGTCCAAAACTTGGCTCGATTTCGCTTTGCAAACTTTGCTCTTAAGCAAGTTAGAAGTGGTTCGCCATTCGGAACTGCTCCCACAACCGTTGAAACTTACTTAAACGACGAGTTCGGGGTCCAAAACTTGGCTCGATTCCGCTTCGCAAACTTTGCTCTTAAGCAAGTTAGAAGTGGTTCGCCATTCGGAACTGCTCCCACAACCATTGAAACTTACTTAAATGACGAGTTCGGAGTCCAAAACTTGGCTCGATTCTGCTTCGCAAACTTTGCTCTTAAGCAAGTTAGAAACGGTTTGCCATTCGGAACTGGTCCCACAACCGTTGAAACTTACTTAAACGACGAGTTTGGAGTCCAAAACTTGGCTCGATTCCACTTCGAATAGCTCGCTCTTAAGCGAGTTAGGAGTGATTCGCCATTCGAAACTGCTCCCACACCTGTTGAACTTTTCTAAAAAGACGAAGTTCGAAGTCCGACACATGGCTCGACTTCGCATCTACTACTCGCTCATAAGCGAGTAAGAAGTAGTTCGCCATTCAGAAGTACTCCTACAACTGTCGGCAACCATAGATGATTAACAAAACACGTAAGTGCAAAAGAGGAAACAAGTTTCGTTTCTATAAAGTTTAAAGAACAACTCAGATTACAAGACCAGCTACTCGTCTCAACGACGAGTTACAAAATTTTAAAAGCCAAAATTACAAGCCTACTTCAATGCCTCCTAGGAAGTGGGATACTCCTCTTGAGCGACAAATGGGGACGACGAACATTCTGTCGTTGTGACCCCGCACTCGTTGAGGTCCCCAAGCCAGCTAGCCTAGTTGTATCCCTAAGTGTTGCGCTAGCTGAGGCTCTGCTTGACGAACCGACAACTCCACTTTGAGCATCCCCAGGATGCCATGGGACGGGAGGCGAACATGACGCTAACTCATGGAACGATCGTCCCTGTGAGTACTCATCTCGAGGGCAAGATGTGGTCCTAACGTTGCTCCCCTCTGCAAAACGTCGTAGCCGGTGAACCTCTGTCTCCAGCTCAACAATGCGCTCCTTCAGCGAATCATCAGTCACCTTAACTTCTAGGCGAGGAATTCTGCTCGTACTACCCATACGAGGAGATTCAATGATAGTTCGCCGAAGCTGCGCCGTCTCCAAGCTCTTCTCGAGCACAACGTTCTTCAAGCCATCTCTCTTCGCAATGACGTTGAATAGCGCTTGCCGAAGCGAATCCACCTCCCCTTCGGGAGGGGCCTCCCAAGCTCGTTTCTTTAGTGGCTTCAACTCGGAGAGGCGCTTCGCCAGCGTCAGCTTGAGATGATCTAGTTCCAACTCGCTCTTGAGAAAACACTCTCAACTACGAGAAAGGTCCAACTTCGTCGCTCCTAAGTCAGCTCAGAGACGAGAGGCCCCGGCCACTGAGCTCAACTCGGCGATCTGAAAAGCAAGAACACATCAACGCTGAGCTCTGGAAACACTTAACAAAATTTCAAGAGCGAGGTGTTCACAACACTCGGTGTCCTCAACACTTAGTAAAATCTCAAAGCAAGGTGATTTCAAAGCAAAGAACATTTTCAACACTTAGCAAAATTTGAAAGCAAAGGTGTATTCAACACTTAACGAAATTTCAAAGCAAGGTGATTTCAAAGCAAGATCATTTTCAACACTTAGCCAAATCTCAAAAGTTCTTCGTTTCATTGAATTCAAAAAGAGTACATAAAAGAGCGGTGGCCAGTCTGCAGTTCGGCATTACAAATAAAAAAAACAAGAAGAAAAGAGGTGACTGAGTCAGGGAGCCACCTCGCGGTGCTGCTCCGAAGCACACTCGCTCGGCAAAGTGATGAGCGCCCCTTCGAGGTTCACCTCGTCCTCGCCGTCTCCCTTGGTCTCGTCACCCTCTAGCTCGAGTTCGACCTCCGCCAAAGGGATAAGCTCCTCGCCCTCTACTGGGTCGTAGAAATAATACGACGAACCGTCGAAGCCGGGGATGTGAGCCGCCACGTGCTTCAGTGCTCGGGCTAGGCCTCCTCCATATTTGTCATCATATGGGCCTCCGCCTCATCCCGAATAGCCTTCTCCGCCTCCGCCACCTTCAGTGCCTCCTCGGACGCCTTCAAGGCCTTCGCCAACTCCTCCTCGAGGCGAGCCCTATCCTTCTCTAGTGCCTCGACCTTGGCAGTCTCGGCCGCTGGGTGTTTGATCGCCTCGGCAAGCTTCGTCTTGAGGGCACCCACCTTGGCTGCTCGCGACGCCGAGAGCCGCTGTTTGGCCTCGAATAGTTTCACTGCCTTGGAGTGCTCCGACCGCTAGCGATCGTTCGCTGCCTTCATTTCCTTCTCCTGCTCGGCAAACTGCTCGAGCATGTGGCTAAAGTGGCAGAGGGTCTGTAAACAAAACAGAGGAAAAGAAGCAATGAAAACCGAGCAAAAGACTTAGAAAATTTTCGAGTTATCAAAATCAACTCAAAGACTTACCGACATCGTCGACCGAGCAATCTCCAAGGCGTCGTTGCCAACGGTACCGGCCCTCAGCGCTGCGAGGTCCTTCGGGGTCGGCAGATGGCGTACCGCCTGCATACACATCCCCGCATCACCGAGGAAGCCGTCCAACTTCATCACCCGTCAGTAGGGGACGAAGAGCCTTTTGTGCTCCTCGGTGAGGATGGCCTCCGCCTAGGCCGTGAGCAGCGGCACCTCCAAGGCTAGAGCGGCGCTGGCAGAGAATGCTCGGCTCGAAGATCCCGGGACATCTGCTGAAGGGACCGGAGCTTGTGGTTCCGAGGGGGCCTCGTTGACCAAGTCCACAATGGTCGTTGGTGTAGAGGGCGCTTGTACCGCTCGGCCGGAAGGAGGCCCTGCCATGGTCCTCTTCCTCTTCTTCGTGTCCGCACCCTTCGCCGCGGCAGCACTCCTTTTTGCCATCAATGCTCGGTAATCCATGCCGGGGGCCTCTGCACAAAGAAAAACTGAGCAAAAGAGTTAGTGGAAAAACACAAACGCTAAAGATAAATGCTCGGCCAAATAAACAAAAAGAAAGAGAGCGTACTAGGGTCGATCGGACTAAGACCTCCACCGAACAAGACCTCCTCAGTAATATCCTTCCAACCGAGGGTCGGAAGGCCGAGGATTTTCGTCACTACCTCCTCTTCTTCTCTGGTGAGCACCGGCTCGGCCTTCTCCCACTTCGGAACGTCTTCTTTCCACGCCGTCGGAAACCCCCATGGCTCGGGACCTCGGATCAGGAAGTACTGTTCTTTCCAATGCTTGATGGAGTCCGGGTTCTCGATCAGCTTGACTCCCTTCCTCGGTGACAAATAGTACCGGTACTCCATCTTACTCATTCGGCAGATGCGGTAAAGGCTCTGAAGCAGAACAAGTTGGGGTTGCACGCCGACCGCCTGACACTGGAGGATGAAGGCGATGACGTGCCGCCACATGTTCGGCATGAACTGCACGGGGCTCAAGCCGTACCACTGTAGTACCTCGATCACGAAGGGATGCAGTGGCAGTCGAAGGCCGGCGTTAAGCGCGTCGTACGGGAAGACGCATGTGTTCGGCGACGTCCCCGTACACGCTCGGAAGCCAGGGCTGGGGAGGAGCAGAACGTACTCCTTCGGGATACGAAATCCCTTCCTGATCCAATGCAGATCCGCCTCGGTCATGATCGAGGGTATCTCATCCACCTCGGAAGGATCCCTCGGGCTGTTCTCCTCGTATACCGAGGCCATCCCACGCACCGCCTTCTCCAAGAGGTCTTCGGGGTAACTCCTGACCCTGCCGATGCTCGACAGTGAGGACGGTAGCCGACCCAACTCTCCTGCCCCCCTCGGAGTCTCCACTGTTGTCGACACCCCGGCCGCCTTCACCACTTCCTTCCCTTTCCCCGGCACGACCACTACTGCTCGGCCGGTGTCTTGGTTCGAGGTGGAGGTCTCATCCCCAGATGATGCTCTAGACAATTTCAAAGTTGAGCTGGGAGTGACTAACCTCGAAGTGACATTTACGGTCGGAAAAGATTGCCAGAGATCAAACACACCTGGCCGCGAAAGCTAGTAGCGTCGCTTGAGAGCAAAAACAACTCTAGAAAATGTGAAGTAAAAGTGAAACTGTAAAAGTGAAGTGAGAGGGGAGTAGTGAGAACTTATAAGAGTTAGGAAAAATTCAGGTGGGCCTTGAAACATTTTCGGCCTGCGTAATGGCTCATTAGAAGTGCAAACGACTAACCCTGAAGCCTAAACGTCTTTTGACTCAAGATTCGTGCAAAATCTTTAGATGGACGCCTCAGATCAAGCCACGTCCCTCGGAACTCAAATCCGAGCAACTTGCATTCTGAGCTGTGTATTGGAGAAAAACAATTTTCTCCTCAGGATTCGTGCAAGATCTTGATCAGATGGCTCAGATTTGGCCACGATCACAAAACGACAAGATAACGTTTTCTCGTGATCCACGCCGTCCTTTGCCTCAAGATTCGTGCAAAATCTTCAAATGGATGCCTCAGATCAAGCCACGTCCCTCGGAACTCAAATCCGAGCAACTTGCATTCCGAGCTGTGTATTGGAGAAAAACAACTTTCTCCTCGGGATTCGTGCAAGATCTTGATCAGACGACTCAGATTTGGCCACGATCACAAAACGACAAGATAACATTTTCTCGTGATCCACACCGTCCTTTGCCTCAAGATTCGTGCAAAATCTTCAGATGGATGCCTTAGATCAAGCCACGTCCCTCGGAATTCAAATCCGAGCAACTTGCATTCTGAGCTGTGTATTGGAGAAAAACAACTTTCTCCTCAGGATTCGTGCAAGATCTTGATCAGACGGCTCAGATTTGGCCACGATCACAAAACAACAAGATAATGTTTTCTCGTGATCCATGCCGTCCTTTGCCTCAAGATTCATGCAAAATCTTCAGATGGACGCTTCAGATCAAGCCACGTCCCTCGGAACTCAAATCCGAGCAGCTTGCATTCCGAGCTGCGTATTGGAGAAAAACAACTTTCTCATCGGGATTCGTGCAAGATCTTGATCAAACGGCTCAAATTTAGCCACAATCACAAAGCGATAAGATAACATTTTCTCGTGATCCATGCCATTCTTTGCCTCAAGATTCGTGCAAAATCTTCAGATGGATGCCTCAGATTGTGCCACATCGCTCAGAAACCAAATCCGAGCGACTGGCATTCCGAGCTGCTCATACGGAGAAAATGGTGCTGAGCAACAAGAGCCGTCAAATCGCCTCGTGATTCGTGCCCCGATCTGATGAGCAGCCCTGATTCAGCTACATGACCAAGCGAGGGATCCACCGTCAGATACTTCGGGATTCGTGCCGCATCCTAATGGATGTTCCAGATTGCGCCACGTCGCTCGGAATCCCAAATCCGAGCGACTGGATTTTTGAGCTGCTCATACGGAGAAAATGGTGCTGAGCAACAAGAGCCGTCAGATGGCCTCGTGATTCGTGCCCCGATCTGATGAGCGGTCCTGATTCAGCCACGTGACCAAGTGAAAGATCCACCATCAGATGACTTCGGGATTCGTGCCGCTGCTTGATGGACGTCCTAGATTGCGCCACGTCGCTCGGAATCTCAATCCGAGTGACTGGCCATTCGAGCTGCCCACACGGAGTTAATACTGCCGAGCAACTCGGACTGTCAGATCACTCCGAAAGTCGCATCACATTCTGATCAAGGTCTCTGATTTGTCCACGTCGCTCAGCGCCATCCCGCCGTCCGATCGTTCAGAATCACGCGTCAACGCGAGATGGGCGGTCCAGATTGCGCCACATCATAAGTGGTATTAAAAATCTATTTTTTATTTATTTAATTCGAATTATTTATTTAAAAATTGCGGGAAAATGGTTAAAAATTCAGAAAAATTAATTAAAAATTCTAAAAAATAATTATAAATTCGGGAAAAAATTTTTGAGCCCCTGGGTAGATAATTATTGCTTAGAACAATTAATTAATGCCCTCGAAAAATAAATCACCGCTCCGCAAAATTGAATAAACGATCCGAAAAATAATTTAAAAATTGAGAAAAATCCCCAAAAAATCCAGAAGAGCTCCAGAACAATCTTGAGTGCACTACCAACTCAGAAAAACACCATAATGCCTCGTTTAAGATCCAAAACCCCTCATTTGAACTCTGATACAATCCCACAAGCCATTAAAACAGTAAAACTACTCCTCAAAGGCAGATCAAACTTAGTCTTCGGGAGTGGGGGGCTCGTGATATGGCTAAAAATAGGGTTAAATTGGAATCGTTCAAATCAGGCACGAATCTTAAAGCTCAGGGGTAAAATGGTAATTTCACCAATAAACGGGTCTGAAATGGAAACTGGGCTTTTCTTCAAAGCCCAATAACCCATAAACACATCTATCTTTATGGGTACGGGTCCCAATCCATAATAAACCCAGTCCAACTGGATAGGAGAGGATTCAGATTTATGATTATTCTCAATCAGCAGTCTTAACCACTTCTATCCATCTACATCGGGAAGTAGGGATTTAGCTATATCCTGAAACTGATTCCTAAAGGCGGCTATAAATACCCCCCATCCCCCACTGTTACCAGGTAATCAATCTTTTGCCAATTAAAGCTCTTTCTTAATCATTCAGATTACTGACAAGAGCATCGGAGGGTGCGTCGCCAGGATCAACCCCGGTGTCTTACACTTTTTGCATGTCAACGGCGAGAGGATCTTGGTCAAACTCCAGTGAAGTCGTTCAGGTTTGACTATTCAACTTCCCTCGAATCCACAAATCTATCTGTTTGCCCCCACACCGATTTCAGCGGCAACACCTATAAATACAATACCAAGATGAAAAGAGAGGGCCCCCTTAACGAAGAGAGAGAGAGAGCGACGACTGATCTCTAATAAAAAAATAAAAAAATAAAAAATAGAAAATTATAAAAGAGGAGCAGTAACTAAACGAAGCAGTGATGAGCTGTGCTGACGTCTTCATACTGGTTTTGGGCGGCTCGATTTCCGAGATGCCACCTCAGTGAAGCAAAGAAGCAACAGTGGGTAGTTGGCATGGGACCCAGCACGAAGTCAGAGGGTGACGTGGTCCTCTCCTTTGTTTCAGTGTGCGGCTCGAGACGAGGAGAGGCGGTGACGTTAGCGAGCGCTGACTGAGTGTTGGCGCACTGTTCGAGGCAGGAGAATAGTAGGTGAGCGCTGACGTGGCTTCCCTCTTGTGTGGTTTCGAGGCGTGCTGACGTTGTCAGCAAGCACGTGGCTTCCAAGGCAGAACGGAGCAGAGAAGGAGAGAGAAAGAGCAGTGCCATTTGCTTCGGTTTGCGATTTCTTTTGCAAAAACAGTTTTTTTTTTAAAATCTCTTTCCTTTCTCTAATTTTTTATTATGCAATCCAAGATAGTATTTGTTAGTTGCAAATGTATTATGAACTAAATTTTATTTTTCTAGGGCTTTGATGTAGCCTAATTTTGAGAACACAATTTTAATTCCATATTCTTTTTCTATTTTTCCATGGTTGTGTGTTTGATTTTCGTTCTTAATGCCTACAATTGGTTGACGAACTTTTGTATGATCTATTAAATCATGGAGAGATCAAACTGGTAATTTTGTGATTTTGAGTTTATAAATTAAATACCATTACAAGAGCGAACCGCTGTTAATGTGACCGTTAAGAAATCCATAGATCTTAATGAATTTTCAATTAGTAATTTGTGCATGAACTATGACAAATAATTAGTTGAGAATATTTTTGATATTACTTGAGGGAGAATATTGAATAATTTCGGGATTTTGGTCTACAACTTGGAAAATAATCTTTTTATTCATATGGACTTATAAATTGAGAGGATCCAGTATCGAGAGGATCCAGTACCGTTAAGAACTCCCAACACTTTAGCAAATTAGGAGACACAAAAGTATGAGAGGATCCAGTATCGAACAACACAACAGCTATCATTCCATTCAAATAAAGTTCCCCTGTTACATAATACACACTCATTACATAACAGTTCACTAAATAAGCGGGAAAAGAAACAACAGTCTAACTCCTACGGTTTCTCTTCGCTTCTCGAAGTTCTCCCCGTAGTTCATCAACTTCTTCCTTCAGCACATCGGTTATATTCTTCCTCTTCTCGAGTTCCCATACACGATGACTGAGAACTGCAAAGTCGTCCTTGCGCTTTGCCAATTGAGCCTCCAATAATCCGACTCTCTCCCGCAGTGTTTCTACCTACCTCTGAAAAGATATCACAAGACTATTCGGAACTGGTTCTTCTTCTTCGTCAGAAGAGTCATCAGATGAATCCGGAGGTGGGGTAATCTCTCGGGATTCAGGCCATTCTTCTCCGTCAGAATCTGCTTGCCCTGGGTAGTACTCTTCCTCGGAATCTGCTTGTCCAGGATAATAATCTTCCTCGATGATATGCCAATTGTCGTCTCCAGCAGGGTCGAAGTGATCAACCATCTTAGAAATAGAGAGAAAGAAGCATAAGTCATAGAGCAACACAAATGTAAGTCACTTACATTTAAATCTCTAGACTCAAACACACACTCTAATGTCCACTTCTAGGGTGTCATTCCTTATAAATTTGTACTAGTGTGAAGCGTGGCTCTGATACCACTCTGTAACGCCCCGAATTTCAAAATACACTGAATTCAAAATTCCACAGGATCTTTACACTTCTTTCGTACAATTTTACAAAGAAATTAAAACTTTTCACTTTACATCAGAGTTTACATGAAAACTTTACACTTTACATTGTACAGCAGAAGCAAATTTACAACATTTGAATAAATGTACATCAACATTTTAATAATCAACATTTGAATAATCTCTAAGCATCTGTGCTTCTTTAACCTTTATCATGTCATTTACCCTGCATGCAAAATTGTGGGTACGTCAGTTTATTCAACCGACGAACATTATACACGGCCATCCTCTCTATGCCGAAAATAGTATAACTGATTTTTCATATTTAACAAACACAAACTTGTTACATATCAAACTAAAGGGAATACCCTATTGATGTCGTGTTGTGATTGTGCACTTAGTCCTTAATGCAGTTATTTATATTATATGACACTAATGCACACTTGTTCGGATTCTATGCATCCCATACTACATAGGTCCGAGAGCAAGCCTCTTAATCGTTCTTCATCTTTGTAGGGTTCAATCCCTCGTCATGACTTAATCTACTATTGTAACTACGGTAAGTATCCTAGATGATCTATGAGTACAAGCTCGTGTACAGAAAACCTGGAGGGGAATCCCATGCCGTGTCTTGACTCATCAAGCATGCATTCTGTGGCAATTCAGCCTCCTTCATGGCACACGATCCTCTTGCAGTCACCAAACATCCCACAAGTATCGTCAAGGTCCGATCATTCTGAGTAGTGCCCACGCCATGTCTTGACGCATCAAGCATGCATTCTGTGGCTTACCCCCACATCGTAAACTCGAAGCTCTCATACTTGTGTTTTTCTCTCACTTTCATCACCTCTTCACTATGTACTAAATCCTTAAATTTGATAAAATCATGAACAAAACCAATCTATTAGAGTCAACCCTCTCACTACCACCGGTCTCATTACTTTCATTTCACAATGACCCAACCTGGTCTTTTCAATTTCAATAATCATAATTATTCACCACTTTCACTTGTCGGTGTGAGTTTTGGCTACACTCTAATTTTCAATTTCAATTCATAATCTATATGTTTGAGTTTTCATACTCAATAACATTCTCTTTTCCAATCACATGATTTCTAAATTATTCATGAGTCCATAACCATACATGGAATTCAATTATGATGCATGCATTTCATCAAATATTTATTTCCACATTAAAAATCATATCACCAACTATATGGTCAAAATGAATATTCACAACTCATAATTATCACACTATTCTTCAATAAGAATAATTCATACCACTTCACTTCATATATTTTCTTATTTATATTTCCTTTCTAGCACTTTATTTTAAGTTCTTTTGCAAAGTACAACTTTCACCAAAATATAAGTGTAGAACCAAAGTTCCAATTACACCTTTGTTCTAAAAAATTTACTCTATTTCATTTTAACAAATCCCAATTTATTTTTCATAAGTTGTACTCATTTATACTATGCCACAAGTCATAAGAATTGTTTCACAAAAGACAGATTTACTTGAAGCTTCGGGAAAGTCGATTGTCGAAATGGTCAGTCGGCTGTTCCGCAATAATGCAAAATTCGAAAGGAAGTCGACTGTTAAATGTATCAGTCGACTGGCCTGCGATGTTTTTAAACTCGAAATCAATGATCAGAATAGTCGACTGTTGCACATGGCAGTCGACTGTACTGCGGGGTTTTTCTTCCTCAAAAATATAATTTTAAAATCTGTGTACTACTCTTTTCATAATTCATTTGACATTTCTCACACAACTTAACATTAATATTCCCTATATTAATTCCCTATTTATATTCCTTTCACAAACCCACAAATTATATTTTTAGTTATTCATTACACATTATCACAAAAAGGTTCATTCAAGCATATAAAACAACATTTTCATCTACTACCATTTGCATTTAGTTTTTTATGCTAACAACGAATTTTACTTCAAGCAATCCATAGCTATAAATAATTCACACACAACTTAAGTTTGATGATGGAATCACATACAATCCATTTAGCAACATTTCAATTAACTAATAAGCCATTTTCCCAATTAAATGTACTCTTATTAATCTTTTTCATGCATTATCATTTCAATTCAATTCTAGCATGCTATCTAATTAGAAATATGGAAAATAACCCACCTTAATTGGAGAGAAATACAATTGCAACACCTCCTAAAAAGTCCTTGCCAAAAGTGCTTTCTCCTCCTCCTTGATGCGCACACCCGAGCCTTCTTAATGCCAACCGAGAGCTCCTTTGATGCCGACCTCTCCTCTTTGATGCAAGCAAAACTCCCACACACAACTCTCAATCTTTTAACTCACTTAACTACTAATAATGTATTATATGCTATAGGACTTTGGAGAATAATTAGTACCAAATAACTAGGCTGTGGGGGGGGGGAGTGTATTTATACTAAAAAATTTGGGTAAATGGAAGGCTAGGATTAAACTAGGAGTTAGAAACAAAAGGCTAGGATTCAAGAAGGAGTTACAATAACCAACCATGATCAAGTAACGACCACCCATGACTCCACTTAAATTTTCATTTCCCTCCATTGCCAAAACCGGCCATGCAAGGGTGCATTTGCACGTGTACGTGCAATGCACGTGCATGAACTTGTCTCCATTTAACAAAAATTGTACATTATATGTTCTTTAAAAATAATCTTTAAAATGTGTTTTACATTACAAGTTGTATTTAAAAATAAAAATACTCATGGGCTTTGGTTTATGGCCCAAAATAGTAGTTTATAAAAAGAAGATAAATAAATTAATTTGGGATTTAAAAAGAAAGGCCTAAGTTTATTTGAAAAAAGCCGTTATATAAAAATAATTAAATAGCACATATCATCCATAATAAAAATAATTATAAGATTTCATACTACAAAAATTGCACGTGCACACTACGTGCAAAAATAAATAATAAATTTTCATAAATGAAAATCGGGGCATTACACCTGTTATCTTATCATGTCACTTGATTTTGTTTCTTGATTAGGAGTTAGATACTCTACTTTGCTGTTACATCCATTCCATGCTTACTTCAGTACTTGTTCTTGCTGCTACTCTATATCTTTGTTATTCGTTTTCTGTACTTGTTTCCTGCACTACAAGCGGCCTGTAACATGAATTGACGGGCATTTTGTTTCTTTTTTCTCTTCCTGCAATTTGTTAAACTTGCAGACCTTGGTGACCAGCTGCCCGAAGGAGTAAGTGATCAAGTATTCTAGACTGGCTGGAGTTTCTTGTATGAGTTTATTTCCTGTTTTGAATAAATTGTATTTTGCTACTTGTATTTTTGTATTGGGCAGTTTGTTTTAGAATTTATATCTTGTTTCCAGATCTGATTACTTGAGATTAAGTAATCTTGTTTTTCAAGTAATTTTGTTGATTTAGAAATTTATGCATGCATGCGTGGTTGATTATCTTATGTTTATTCCTTATTTATTCCTGTGAAATGTTGAAAAGATTCTTACAGCTTATGAATGATGAAAGCCATTCGCTGGACTTGTGTCGCGTATCCGTATTCCGTATTTCTTTTTGGGAAGCGGGGCATGACAAAACTTATGCACTGTATGCATAAGACTAACGTAGCAAAGAAGTAAAGGCTCAATAGCAATGTATCAAAACAAACTTATGCACTGTATGCACTATATGCAATTTTATTTAAGCTTTGCTGAGATAGAAAATTGATGATAGTAGCAAAATGCCAAAATGTGCAGCATGTATTAAATTTATTCATAATTTCAGAATGTTCTAACAGAACTCAATGTGCTGCACATCTATTAAATCACTTAAAGCCTAGATACAAGATACAGTCATACAGAGCTAAGCATGCATTCTCAATATGCCAACATAGTCAGTATGCACTATATGCAGTAGGGAAAGAAAATAAAAGATGTAGAGTATCATCATCATCATCATCATCATCATCATCTTGATAATCAGCAGATGCAAAAATTTAGCAAAATAATGCAAAATATAGCAAAGACTCAAAGTAGCAAAAAAATAATAATCAAAGATTCAAAATGTAGCAAAGAAGCGACACAGAAAAGTGACAATTACTGTATGTTCACACATCAAGCTCAGATAGGATTATTTCATCACTAATCACTCCTATAAATCATTAAATCAATGAATCATAGTGTGCAAATTCATAAGCATAATCCATCTCATCATCACCTACAAATAATGAGAATTGTAATCACAGCTAAGAAGAGAATAACAAGACTTAAAGTGATATCCTGAGATAGAAAAGGCTCAATAGCAAAGAATAACGCTTACTTCATAGCACTGCTACGAAGAGAATAAGACTCAAAGTAGCAAAGAGGGCTCAAATTGCAGAATGTATTACGTATTAACTACTACTTTGCTCTGTATCTTGTATCTAGGCTTTAAGTAATTTAATAGATGTGCATCATATTTAGTTCTATTAGAACATTATGGAATTATGAATATATTTAATACATGCTACACATTTTGGCATTTTGCTACTATGATCAATTTTCTATCTCAGCAAAGCTTAAATAAAATTGCATGCAGTGCATAAGTTTGCTTTGCTACATTGCTATTGAGCTATCTGCAGTTAATACATCACTTTTCATTGGCAAGAGATATACCACCTCCATTAAGGAATGCATCACACTTACATTGGTATATTGGCAAGAGATATTCAATTGGAGTCACTTTCAGTAGGTAGCTAGAGCTGCTTATTGATAATATCAATGTCGTGCAACAAAGACTCAACACCAGAACATAGGGTATAATGAAAGCTCAGATTGGATTATTTCATCACTTGTCACTCCTATAAACCATTAATTCAATAAATCATAGTGGGCAACTTCAGAAACATGATCCATCTCATCATCATTTATAAACAATGAGAAATTTGTAATCTCATCACCATCACAGTTGGCAAAAATCAAGCTATTCAAGAAAGCATGATTTAATGATATCATATAGTCTCCAAATTTAGTAAAATAGAAACTAGCGTAATAAAGTCATAGTTCATACTTCATAGTTCATAAACCAAATGTTCAAATAAAATAGACTTCATAGGCTTACAACAATTGTGGATTCCGTTCATGCAATCTTTTTCATCTCTGTTGTAAAGTAAAACGAGAAATTAGCTTTTTAATAAATTTTGAATAGATGTTCGCAAACTACAATATTAAAGATTAGTAGTAGATTACCAAGTCAGGCAAGTCTTCAAAGTTCAAATCAAATCTACAAATTTAAACCCAATAAAAAAACTGACTTATTATTTTCTAGTTATAAATTTCAACACTTAGAAATTTCAAGCTTAATTTATACCATAAGCTTGAGATGGGGAGGCGCCGCACTGCGATGAGAGAGGCACAGCGACTACGAGGAGATTTCAAGAGCCGAGAGTGAGGGGAGGACCAGGAGGTCGTGAATTCCAGAGACACAGAGTCTACAAGGTAATAAGAAGGCGAAGCTCAAACTGTGGCAAGGGAGAACCGGAGAGGTCGAAAAAGGGGCGGTGTGGGATTTTGTGAGAGGTCGACTCGAAACTCGAAAGGGGAATGTCAATTTTGAGAGGAAGAGGAGAAGTGGAGAGCTCAGTGTCTAGGGTTTGAGAGGAAGAGGAGAAGTGGAGAGCTCAGTGGTTTGGGTTTACGGTAGGCGTCTGAGTAAACGAATACATGGTCCAGAAGAATGAAAGAATACAATCAGATAGATTACACTGGAAAGATAAATACAGTACAAAAATACAAGAAATGGAAAATAGGAGTTACAGAGGACGTCAAGAGATGAGAGAGAGAGACAACGAGCCTGACTTAGAAAAAAATCAAAGTCATGCTCGCTATCTCAAACTGTGAGTGTAATACAACTATGCTCGTTATTTGAGATAACGAGTCTACTTTGGTAATACAACCTACAAGTTGGGGGGAAACCCCTAAGCCTACATTCACTATCTCTAACAACGAGGGTGTTTTCAAGAAGCTCGCTATCTGGGATAGCAAGTAGGTCAATTTGGTAAATACTTTCGAAAGTGGGTCAGTTTGGTATATACTTTCAAAAGTGGGTCTTTTGGAAAAAATTCCAAAATGCAATGGGTTAAACTATCATTGCTCTTGATTGTTTTTTTTTTTGAGGAAAAGGTGGAATCTGGCCACCCTGTTTCATTAATCAGAGATTAATAAACAAAACTCAGGGTACTGAGCATACAACAAAATCTTAGAAAGAAAACAGAAAAACATACTCCACCCCAAACATGGGGGGTGGGACAAAATACAGACAGAACATAAGAAAGCCAAAACTAATACATCTTTCCCCCCAACAAGCCCTGGGGTGGTGGGTATCAATGTCTCGCACCGCTCATGTCTCAGTCAATCGTCGGGCCAATCTCGATCTCCTCGTCGTCGAACTCCTGTACCTGGAATACTGTGGCGATCCTGCCCCTGGGACCTGCTATTGCCACATCAGCCCAAAATGAAATTAGATGCATAATGCGGTTCAAATTAATAGAGATGGTATTGCAATTTCTACGAAAGTAAAGATTGTTTCTATCTAGCCATAGCACCCAAGTCATTGCGGTAATCGCGATAAACCATGCCTCTCTCATAGCCCCTCGTTCCGTCGCGAATAAGGAACCCACCCATAGGTCGTCGTATGAATTAGGGTATTGAGACGTCCCTAGTGCACTGAGGACCTCGACGATAATCGCTTTACTCCTAGGACAGTGAAGGAACAGGTGGTCTCTAATCTCTGGGTTGGCCTGGCAGAACCCACAGAAAGCATCCAAATTTGGTTGGCGCTTAACTAGGTTCTTCCCAGTCAGGATCGCGTCGTTCAGCACCAGCCATATGAAAACTTTTATTTTCAGGGGCGCTTTCGTTTTCCATACAATGGTCGACCATTTTGGTGAGCAACCCCTAAAGTGGACGTGGTTGTACATTGAACGGACCGTGAACTTGCCGTTCTTCTCCAGATCCCAGGTTTTCTTGTCAGGCCCCTGAGTACAGCCAATTCCAGCATTTGAAATGTATATCTGGAGTTCCGTTAGTCTGCGTTGGGAATTCATGTCAAGCGGATGTTTGAATGCTGGGTTCCATGTACCTCTTTTCCAGGCTGCTGCCACCGTGCAATGTGGTTGAGTTGCTTGCTCGTATAAGTCTGGGAACATGGATCTGAGTGGGTGGTCCGCACACCACTTATCCCACCAAAACCTAGTGAGTCTGCCGTTACCTATGACTGACTTAACATAGCTGTTGAAGGGTTCGTATGCCTTGGTGATACCCTTCCAGAAGCAAGATACTCTAGGGCCTACCCTGAAGCCTAGGTTTCTAGTTCCATTCCATGATAAGGAATTCAATATCATATCATGAAAAATATGAATGGCCCACTTATCTAAAGATAAGGAATTCAATATCATATCATGATATTCGACGACTTGGTTACAATGAGCCACTACAACATCAAAATACTAAGCAATCATGCCATACACATGTTCATAGCTATTCAAACACAATTCTTATCACACACATGTGCATAGTTACTCAAATGAACACAAATCTAAGCATAGCTATACAAATGTGCATGACCTAAGGCATAATCGAATTACTTGTCACTATTTTTGTAGACTATGGCATATTTCTTATAATTGTACTTTAAAAAAGAAAACTAACTTCGTTTGGGTGAAGAAGAATACAGGTGCAGGAATAGTACCTACTTGGGCACCTACTAATCTTCATGTAGGTGCATCAATGCATTCAACCTAACAATCTGTGGAACCTTGATAGTGGATGCTCAAATCACGTGATAATAAAATATTTGGCATCACTATCGAGAGAAAAAGAGAAGGGCATCGTTAAAGGTAAGTGAATTTTGATTCAATTTTTTTTGTAATAATATAATTTTGGTAAAGTAACTATTAGAAAATAAGTTACTACCTGCTAATAACCTTATAAACTCAAATGAATTAGCACAAGAACAAATATGAGACATTTCTATTTTGTTTTGTATTATACCTTGTTCTACTAATGAAAGTATGTGCAAGGAGCTTTCTAAGCAAAGACATGTTGAGTTTGAGATAAATATGATGAAGAAAATTCATCCATTATGCAAGGTATTATGAATGAAAAATATACTGGAATACTATGAGGTAATTTTTTATTCTCATTTATAGGCACACAAAACACATAGAAATTTGCTACCACTTTATCATGCTAGAAATTTACTTCATCCAACATCACTTTCAAAAGGAGATATTGCTCTTGATTATGTTTTAACTGATTTACAATTGACCGACAATTTTTTGTCCACTTTTGATTGAAAATTTATGCTCAACTTTTCATGATTATCAGAACTCATTCGCACAAACCATTCTAGAAAAACTTGCGGTCGACTTTACAGTCGACCGTCTCTCTTTTGAGCAGTACGGTGGACTGCACGGCCGACCGCCTCAACACTGTCATTGCTTGTAACGAATAATTTTTTTGTCGAAGGTGGTACGGTCAACCGCACGGTTGACCGCATAATGTCTCTTGGGTTACAGTCTTTTCCTTTGTCTGACTTTGATTTTCTCTATTGTATGAAGTTGGTACTATTGATTACTCTTTTGATCTAAACATTGTATCTTCTATAAAGATGATATCGTGAAATTTCATCTTTTGTTGCTTAATCCATATGGTGTATCTCAAATGCAACTCTATCTCTATGAAACTTTATGAAACTCGCATCTTACAATTTCTTTCTCAAATGCAATATCGCTCATTTTGATTAGTGAATGGATTTAGTTGGCAAATACATTGCGTCTATATCGTGTGCATCTATTTTAATTTTTATGTACATGTTTTTGATAAATGCACGTTCTTTTGCATATGTTTTTGATATTTTTTTGGGTACGATCGATCAACCAGTCAACCGATGCTTTCTAAAACAATTTATTTCCAGTAATCTACGTGTTTGTCATCTGCATGTTTTTTTGTTCTTCTACCAATTTTTGTGCATTTTGGTGTGTTCCAAAATGGGGGAAAAAACTTTGAATTTTTTGTCATTCGGAAATTCTAATTTATATCTTGAAGAACTCGCACTGTATATCAATGAGTTTTCATGTTCTACGATATCATAAAAAAAGGCTTTCCTAGTAATACTCAACGTATAATCTAGTTCTTGAAGTTCCATTTAATTTTATATATCTCCCTGAAAATATATATGTGTGCATGTTTTGGTTTATGCATATATGATTCATCCTGAGCACACACTTGTTACTTCTTATAAGCATGAATTAAGGGGGAGAATTGGATTAAGCGGGAGCATTTGAAATTTTAAATTTTAAATTTTAAATTCTAAGGTATGTTTTTGTTAGATATTATAGTCCCACATTGGGTATTGGGCAAATTTTGTATTTGGTTCTCTCCTATATATAGAAGATATTGTACTCAGTTATTTCTCAATTCAATATTCAGTATTGTTTTCATCTATCTGGTTTATCTTAACATGGTATCAAAGCCAATTATGCAAATTTTATTTTCTTAAATTTCTCCATAAAAGGAACCTCAAATTCCAACAAACCCTACAAGAAATTAGGGTTCCTTTTCCAATCACAAAAATAAAAATAAAAATAAAAATAAAAAATAAAATTCCACGTCATTCTCATCTTCTCTGGCTCCGAAGTCGAGCAGCCGTCGAAGTCGAAGCCACCCGTCGCCCTTCATCTCTCCTCATCTAGTTTTCCTTCCGTTGTCACCTCCTGTCTTCGAAGGAGAACCCACCCCGAAACTCTTCTCCTCCACCATCGAAACCACCCCGTCGCCACCGCCGCCTCGTCCATCTCGCCGCCGCACACTGTGTCGCCGTTGCCGCAGTTGCTGCTGTCTTCTTTGGGTTGTTTTTTGGGTTGATCTGGTTGTTGATGTTAGGTTTGATCTGGTAGTTGCTGTTTGGGTTTGATCTGGTAGTTGCTACTGTTGTGTACGCTATGCGTCGAGCCCCATCAGTCTTCACCTTGCAAAAATGACTCCCAGACCCATTCCCCTCTTGATTGATTTATTTATTTAATATTTGTTTTTTGTAATTCTCTCTCCTTCTCTTTTTATCTATTAAAAAAAAGAGTCAAAAAAAAAATTTACAGGTACTACTACTACTATTGGATGGAATCTCAGTCTCTTCCACATATTTCCGCCTCCACTGACTTTCCCGCTGCAACCGCCTCTCGTTCCTCCTCCATATTCAAACAGAAGAAGCACCACCTTCAGTCTGCCTCTGGCCTCCTACCTTCTCCCAACATCATTCCTCACCCTACCCCACCTATACTTCCGCTACCGGTAGCACCGCCCTACTCCCTACTCCGATCCAGACACCAGCAGCATCTCCCTCCACAGTGTGCTCTCAGTCACAGCAGCGCTAGTCTTATTTCTTTTCACAGTGCTTCTTCCCTCACATCCTCGGCCATGCCCGTCACTCCAGCCTTGCCGTCTCCTGCTGATTGGGCTAATCTTCAGCAATGCCTCACTCAGCTGAAACTACAGCTCATAGGTCAGTCTATCAATATTGGCTCCTCTGCTCTTTCACTTTCTGCCACTCCCGGTATGAATTTGTTCTGAATTTTATATTCTGGTGCATCACATCATCTCATTAGTAATCAAATACTGTTCACCACCTGCACAGCACTTCCCTCTCACTCTCCATCTCTACATACTGCTAATGGCTCATCACTTTTTATTACACACTCAGGGACAATTAGCTCTCCCACTCTCACATTACCATATGTTATTTATGCTCCTCATGTATCAATAAACCTTATTTCTATTAGTGCGTTGTGCGATAGTGGTCTTATCGTTACTTTTGACTCTTTAGTTTGTACTATTACTAATTCCTCCACCAGTAAGGAGTTTGGGCGTGCTAGTCGTCAGAGTCGTTTATATTATCTATATTTTCTTCGTGCACACCACTCTCCTTCTAGTTTTGCCGGTATTGTTTCGTCTGATGCTGATCTGTGGCACAGACGTTTAGGTCATATTAGCGCGTCACGACTCCAGACTATAGCTCGCAGTGGTGCCCTTGGTTCTCTTACATTTAAACATTTCTCTGATTGTCAGGTTTGTCATTTGGCCAAACACATTTCTCTACCCTTTAGTCACAGAAGAACTTCTGAAACCACTCATCCTTTTCAACTTTTTCATTTTGACATATGGGGACCCTCTCCTGTACCTTCGTGAAAAGGCTGTCTCTATTATGTTGCCTTCATCGATGACTTCACTAGACATACATGGGTTTTTCTTATGCGTTAGCAATCTGAGATACCTGATATTTACCGGTTCTTTACAACTATGATTCACACTCAGTTCGGTGTGTGCATTAAGAATTTTCGATCGGACGGTGCATGTGAGTACACTTCCACCACTATGAGAACGATCCATCAGGCTCACGACACCCTTTTTCAGCAATCATGCCCTCACACACATGAGCAGAATGGTGTAGCTGAACGCAAGCATCGTCACATCCTTGAGACGGCTCGCGCTCTTTTACTCTCCTATTCCGCTCCTCGTTCTTTTTAGGTTGAAGCTATCATGACCTCTGTTAGTCTCATCAACATTACTCCCTCGTCTGCCCTAGTTGGTACGATGCCTTATGAGGCTCTTTATCACTCACCTCCCGACTACAGTATGCTCCATACCTTTGGGTGCACCTATTACGTCCTTCTCCCTCCTACTGAGTGCACGAAACTCTCCGCTCGTGCTGCTAAGTGCGTTCACCTAGGTCTCAGTCCCGAACACAAAGGTTATCGTTGTTTTGATCCATCAGCGGATCATGTTCGCATTTCTCGACATATATCCTTTGTGGAAGACTCCCCTTACTACTTGGCTCCCCCCGAGGATACTAGATTTCTCGATTCCGCAGTTGTTGCTAGCTCTCTAACTTCATCTTCCCGCATTCCTTTTGATCCCACTCCTCTGACTCCATTCACATCTCCTGCCGTCCTTATACCTGTTTTTCTCCCTACCGAAACACCACCTGCATCCCCACAGTAGCCAGCACCCACCCCACCTACTTCCCTACCGACACATGCACCTACTCCACTGTCCTCCCCCCCACACCCTGTCAATGCACCACCTCTTCGTCAGTCTACACGTTCTACATCTGGTATTCCTCCTGCACGTTATGCACCTGATGCTACTGGTCCTTCTGACTAGTTTGGTTTTGCCACCCTAGCTTCCTACTCACCACAGTTTCATGCATATCTCACTTCTATATACTCTACACGTGAGTCCAGAACCTATCAAGATGCAATTCAATATCCTAAATAGAGGAAAGATATTGCAGAGGAATTCAGTACATTTGATCAGACTGGCACTTGGGATGTTGTTCCTCTACCAGAGGGACTGCAAGTAGATCTTCAAGGTAAAATATCAACTTGATGGATCTATTGAGTGGCACATGGTTTGTCTAGTAGCCCGAGGATTTACTCAGGAGCATGGCATTGATTATGATGAGACCTTTGCTCCCGTTGCACAGATGACTATTGTTCGCACTTTTCTTGCTATTGCAGCCATCCACTAATAGCCATTATACCAGATGGACGTGAAGAATGCTTTTCTTCATGGTACCTTATCTGAGGTTGTTTATATGGATCCTCCTCCTGGCCTACCTACTCCTCCTCATCATGTTTGCCGGTTGCGTCAGGCTATATATGGTTTGAAGTAGGCCCCTCGAGCCTGGTTTGAGTGTTTTCACTTTGTCATCACCAAGGATGGTTTTAGTCAGAGTTCTCAGGACCATTCTATGTTTATGCGGTCATCACCGCAGGGGAGGGTACTTCTACTACTCTATGTTGACGATATGATCATTATTGGGAATGACTATGCGGGCATTACATCCACCCAGAAATATCTTCATCAGCAGTTCCATATGAAAGACCTTGGCAGACTACGTTATTTTCTGGGCCTAGAGATTGCTCATGGATCTCGGGGGATACTCATTTCTCAATAAAAATACACATCAGATATTATCTCTGCTGCATGCCTCTCTAACAGCCGATCAGCCGATACACCCTTAGAACTTCATATGAAGCTTCATCCCACTAATGGTGAGCTCCTTCCTGACCCCACTAGATACAGACAGATTGTTGGACAACTTATTTACTTATGCATGACTAGACCCGATATTGCCCATGCAGTCAGTGTTGTCAGTCAGTTTGTTTCCGCGCCTACGTCAATTCACTACGTCAGATTTTCAGATATCTTCGGGGCACTATTACTTGCTCATTATTCATGCCTGCTAGATGCAAAGTAGAGCTGAGTGCATATTCTGACTCAGACTGGGCAGGTGATCCTACTACCAGACGGTCTACCACAGGTTGCTGTCTATTTCCTGGTGATTCGCTGATCTCATGGCAAAGTAAGAAACAAGCAGTTATTACATGTTCTTCGACCGAAGCTGAGTACAGAGCAATGGCAGCTACTACTAGAGAGATTGTTCATGTTCGTTGACTGTTATCAGATATGAGTGTCACTCTTTCAGGAGCTACTCCTCTTCATTGTGATAACCAGAGTGCACTACACATTGCAAGAAACCCAGTCTTCCATGAGCGAACGAAGCATATAGAGATTGATTGTCATTATGTTCGTGAGCGCGTTGAAGCAGGGACAATTTCACTTCATTCTATTACCTCGTCACAGCAGACGGCAGACTTCTTCACCAAATCTCATACTATTCAGAGATTTCGATATTTAGTGGGCAAACTTACACTGTTTGACCCAACGTGAGTTTGAGAGGGGGTGTTAGATATTATAGTCCCACATTGGGTATTGGGCAAATTTTGTATTTGATTCTCTCCTATATATAGGAGATATTGGACTCAGTTATTACTCAATTCAATATACAGTATTGTTTTCATCTCTCTGATTTATCTTAACAGTTTTGTTTACACCAAAATGAGGAGATTGTTGACCCTAAGTTTGGTGTGCACAAAACGTATTATTAAGACTAATATTTTCAGTTGAGATCTATAGGATTTATATAGAAGGTAATTTAAAACAAAGAGCCAAAAAGATTAGCAATCAAGCAAAAAAGGAATGTATCAAAGAAGATTACAAATATTAAGAAGATTGCAACTCAAGAAACATTTGTTTTAAAATCCTCAAGGAAATTAGCAAATATTGATTATTTATTTCTATTTATGTGAGGAAATACTATGTAAAGAATCGTTGATTGAATAATCAATTTTGAAAAGAAAATAAAGTGGATTCGCCAAATAAATATCGAATATGCACGATAGCAGTTGACCGCACATATGTCGGTTGACCGTCACAACAGTCGACCTGCTCATCATAGTGCATAGATGAGTCAGTCTACTGGCCATCTCTTGACTTTCGAGTTAAAGGTGGACAGGTTGACTACCCAACAAAGCGGTTCGACCGTACTCTTCCAGATTTGACTATTTTGGAAACATCTTTTTATTTTATGGAAAGATACAATCCTTTGCTCTATAAATAGAGGTGAATTCACTGAGTATTTTTTACTCTTTGCACTCATTATTCTTTTGAACTAATCATTCAATCAATGATCTGAGTGTGTGAGCTTTTATTATTTTTTTCGTCAAGATTGTTATAGATCTTGAGAGTTTTTCTTTTCTTCCACTTCGGTGAGTTTTACGAGGCTTATTCATATAAGTCATATGGGTGTAATAGGACTCTCGGTCCTGAATTTTGAGAATCACTATACAAGAATTTAAAGTATAGTGCAACGCTGGTGGCAGAGAATTACTACAAGTAGGTGGTATGTACGTAGACATGGGGGTTGAACCACGTTATATCGTTGTGTCTTGCGTACTTGCTCTGTTTACTTTCTCTAACTCTATCTCCTTACTCTACGCATTTAATGTAAAATTTCCGCACAATCACTCTATTCACACCCCCCCCCCCCCAGGTGATTTATAATTTTGAGAAAGTGTGAACAGTTTATTCTCAAATATGAGAAACAATTTGTGGATTCTGAAAATATAGGGTGAAAATATAGGGGACGTAACTTGTTGTTTCACCCCCTATTTTTTAAAAAATTCATTCGGACAGTTAAATAAGTGTCTTCCAAGGATTTTTAATATATACATATTTTTTTAAAGTATCGAACAGAACAACATGTTCCGTTCAAAAACATTTTAAAAAATGGGCACCGGGCTGGACATATTGTCATGTCCCGTCCGACACCAAAATCAACTTGGATGGGACAACATGTCCCGTTCCAACTCTTTATGGTAAAAATCATGTTTTAAGTATTAAATTAATGGTTTAGTGTTAATTTAATCATGGTTTAGTTTTAATTTAATCACTAATTAAATCATAATACTATTTAATAACTAATACCATTTAAATTTTCCTAATTTTTTAAAAAACTTCTCAGACTCCGTTAAACTTTTTTTATTATTTTTCATATTTTGACAAACGACCACTGCACAAAAAACTCTTATATTGTCATTTCTTATTTTGTGATTTTGCCAAATTTAGCAAAAATGATGCTCTGAGTAATTGTTGTTCCCTACATCAGCCGAAGAGTCCCCGAATGCGAAAATTGCAGGCACACTCAGTCCTGCTTCTGCTGCATCTCTTGCCAAACTCCATGCCCATGGAGCGAAAAAGGAAATTGAGAAGATGACGGAACCACCAAGACGAGAATTTTCTTAGCAATGTGAATTCAAGAAATTAAGAGACCGTTAATTTGTGTTGTGGTCTTTTTGATCTATTGCTCAATCAAACAAAGTGGTCCATGATGTGAACTAGAGATAAGATTTGGGTAGAAGTTTGATCTGAGTCTTGAAGCTATGCAACATTTGTGGTATGGAGTAGAAGGGAAATGATGTTTAAGCTCTTTCATAAGAGCTGGGATTCAAATTCAAGTATTGATTTTTCCAAACTTAATTTGTTTTGTGTCCTTATTTTGAATCTGTGTTTCTGATTTTCAGGGATTGTAAAATATAGCCTTCATGTTGCTGTTGCTGTTGCTGTTGTTGTTGCTGGACTTTTATAATTTGACAGTTAGAAAGGAGCTGCGAGATGTACACTGCCGTTCTACATTGTGAGCCCCTCTTCTAAGACTTTTCTTCATTTATCTATTTTTTGAATAAAGGGCTACATCCTCCCTTTACCCATTCCAACTCTCACTATCTGGTCTTCTAAGACTTCTTATATATTATGTTTACGATAAAATTAGATGCAAGGAAGTGAAGGTAGCTCTGCTTATATCGAGTACGAGTATAAAATATGCGAAATCTAGAGGATTACTATGGAATCATCTAGTTTTAGCATAATTTTCACCTTTGATTGCTATAAAGATGACAGTGAAAGAATCTTTGGTGCATTATCTGCATTAATTTTATACATGGTACTTTGAATGATTTGCGATACTAGGCCACTTTTAAGACAATATCTACAACCGAAAGAGAGAATGGCCTAGCAAGTGCACAACAACAGGCAGGCAGCTGCACTACCGAAGTCGCGGAGAGAAGAAGCAGAAGTAATACAACGCCTCGACCAAGCCCCACAACCCAGAATAGCAGCCACCAAAGGGCAACTGGGAAGGCTCTTCAAGCAGCCTGCACCCAGGAGACAACAATCAATTGCACAAGTGCCCTAAGACGCACCGCCTGGCAAGATGCAGATGCCCAACTCTCCACGAATCCAACCAGCTTAGGAACACACAGAATCACACAGGCAGACGAAAACTAAACAACTAGACACTGATGGCAGTAGAGCGTAGAACACACTCAAAGGAGGTGAGAAGACGGAGAGAAAACCAAACATGCCACCTACATGGAACGGAAAAGAACCAGAACAAGTGCACCGAACCAAAACTCCACCTGCAGGGAGCCTAAAAAACCTTAACAACAAGACTACCTGCAGAGAGTTTCCAAACACAGTACAACAAAGCAATCTACCAACTCCGAAAAGGACAAGATGCCCAACAGGCCACAACAACAAATCAGAGAGAGAACGAAACAAAACAAACCAGCCTGCACTAACAAACCAACGCAGCGAACATCCAAACCAAACAAACTGCATACCCAAAGTACCCTGGGCCGCAAGAACAAAGAAACCACCACCGAGCAACAGGCAAATAATCAAACATCACATAGAAGAGAAACATGAAAGTAAAGTACTTAGAAGAACATATTATAGTAAGCACTATATACAACAAAGAGCAAGAGAGGGCGATATATAGCGAAAAGATAACTACTCCAACAGATTAGAGTAAAACAACCACCAAAAACTCAAAAAAGGTTCCGCTTAAAGCTGGACACCTCTAGTGCGGTGCAGACCCATCACACCGCAAACAACGCCCACAAGGAAAGGGAGCAAAGAGACGCTGACGGAGTCGTCTCATTCCTGCAGAGGCAACCCCAGAAAGAAACAGAAAAAAGATGGTTAATACCGAAAAAAAGCATATAGCTAGAGTAGCTTCAATTAAGAGCAAAATAGAAATAAATAATTAAACGAGAGCTGCAGAAAAGAGCAAAAGAAGACATTACAACTAATTAGAGATAGATAAATTCAGAATTGAATTCGAAGCACGAAATAATAAGACCGCTTCATCTAGCCGATGAAGGTTAAGAGCCTGAATTTTATGCGGAGTAAGCGCAGTCGAACAATGTTTAGAAAAGAATATAAACTCATCAATAATTGTGTCTAAGGGTTTGGAGGTAAGACAGAAAATCCGCGAATTTCTTTCCTTCCAGATTGCCCATATAATAGCGATGGTGGTAAGAGTCCACGATTTGCGAATGTTATTCAAAACTAGATGAGACGTCCAGCAAGCTAGCAAGGATTCAGGGAGAGAGGAAACCTACCAAGCCGTCATATTAATTTGCCAAAAAGATTTGGTGAACTCATAGTGAAGGAACAGATGGTCAACATCTTCGAAGCTCTGAGAGCAAAGGGCACAAGATTGACCAAAAGCAAGGTTTTTATGATTAAGAATTTCAATCGTAAGGAGCTTGTTGTTGATAGCTAGCCAAGAAAGAATTTTCACCTTCAACGGAGCACAACATCTCCAGATAGGGTTAGTGTAGGGAGACTTGACGCCACCTTGGATAAGGAAGTTATAGAAAGAATGGACGGTGAAGGACCCTGAGCTGGTCCAACGCCAGACCACATCTTCTGAAGGATGCTAGGAGTAATTATTTAAGCATGAAAAAAGAAAGTTGAAGTCCATCTCGAGAGAAGGAGGGAGAGGGCTCGCGAGAGGGACCTTGCCAATATCTCGTGCCATTTTGGATAGAAAGATAATCAGCAACTGTAGCAAGAGGGTTGAGGGCTAAGTTAAAAAGGGCTGGGAATGCTGAAGTAAGTTTAAGATTACCAATCCAGAGGTCCTAGCCAAAATTTGGTCTTGGAACCGTCCGCACAGACATGAAGGATGCTACAGTGGAAGGGAGCTACCACTTTCCACACCCCTTTTCTAGAAAGGAGACGCCTTGGAGGAGAGAGAAGATCTAAAGTCCCAAATCCCTTGGCGTCGAAAACAATTAGGAGTAATCAATCGAGCCCAGGGCTGATGGTTCTCTTTAAGAAAATGCCAAATCCATTTGCCTAATAGGGCTAGGTTTTGGATTCTAAGATTAAGAACTCCCAAGCCATCGTCCGCTTTGGGAGAGCAGACCTTCTTCCAATTACAGAGGTGCGAACCAGCTCTATAAGTGTCTGCACCCGACCAGAAGAAGTTGCTTCTAATCTGATCGATCCTCTTAATCACCCAAGAGGGTACATAGAAGAGGACATCATATAAAGATGGACATATAATAGAACAGAGTTAACCAGAATCAGTCTACCTCCTCTAGATAAAAGTTTTCCTGTCCAAGCGTTGAGCCTAGACTCAACCTTATCGATCATCGGAAGCCAGTCCGATTTATGAAGCTTGCCCCATCTTAATGGGATGTCGAGATACTTAACAGGAAACAAAGAGGAAGAACAGTTGAAGAATTGGGTTATCTCAAACTGGCGATTGTTAGAACCGCCAAGCCACAGAACCGAAGACTTTTGGTAATTAATCGAGAGGCCTGAAGTGCTTTCAAAAATATAAAGAAGGAGTTTAAGGTTCCGGAGGGTACAACCATTGGGTTTGGCGAATATAATGGTATCATCAGCATATTGTAAGTTAAGTACACCACGAAAACTATTGGACCCTCTGAGACCCTCAATGACATTAGCATCCCAAGCATTTCGAAGCAGTCTAATGAACACATCTGCCACAAGGGTGAAAAGAAGGGAGGAAATAGGATCCCCCTGTCGAAGGCCACACTTACATTTGAATTTGTTGCCTTCCGTTCTATTACTAATAATGGAAGAAGTGCCAGCAAAAAGACTGAATTTAATCCAGGCAATCCACCTAGGTCCAAAACCTCGGTGAAGCAGGATTTCAAAGAGAAAGTCCCAGCTCACTTTATCATAGGCTTTTTCAAAATCTAGTTTTAACATGATGCCTTCCGACTTGGTCCGGTGGAAATCAGAAATGATTTCTAGAGCGAAAGCCACACTATCAAGGTTGAAATGCTCTTTGATAAATTCTGACTGAGCGGGATCAATAAGAGGAGAAATGATGTTGCTAAGCCGGTTAGAGAGAACTTTCATAATGATCTTGAACGTGGTGTTAAGCAGGCTAATTGGCCTAAATTGAGACACAACATTAGCGCCAACGATTTTGGGGATGAGCACAATGTGTGCATAGCTGATACGATCAAAAGAGAATGAACCTTGGTGCAGTTCTACGAACATCTCAACCAGATCATCTTTCAGAGAATCCCAAAATTTTTTGAAGAAAAAGGAAGGAAATCCTTCAGGACCAGGAGCAGCATCACTTTTAAGCGCGAATACCGCGGATTTGATCTCTTCCAGAGAAAAGGGGGCTTCCAGGCTAGACAGATCATAGGATTCCTGCCCATACAGTTGGGATCAGTCCAGTTGAATGGACTGAGGAGTAAAGGATCCCACGAGGTTTTTATAGAAATGTAGAAAAGTTGCATAAAATTGAGAATCAGTAGTGAGTTAAATACTGTTATTAACTAAGGAGGAAATGCGATTGCTTCATTGGCGATGTGAAGCAAAACTATGAAAGAAAGCGGTGTTGCCATCTCCTTCTTTGAGCCACAGAATCTTGGCTCTCTGAGCCCATTTGATATGATCATTATGGAGAATGGAAGTATATTCACGCTTGCAAGAACTTCTTTCTAGATGGAGAGAATTAGAGATCGGACCTAGCTCTTCAAGCTTATCGGTGGCCTCAATGGAAGAGAGGAAGAATTGCTTGAGACGGTAGGCATTCGCAAAACGTTCTTTACGCCAAATATTGCATCCATTCTTGATAGCGTGGAGCTTAAGCAAAATGCGACTGAGCCTGTGAGAACCCGTGACAACCGCTAAACAATCAGAGATGAGATTAACGAAGATCTGATCTTCCAACCAGAACTTCTCAAAACAGGAATTTGGAAGGTTTAGTGAAGTTAAAGTTAGAATGCAGAGCGATAGGAACGTGGTTAGAACTAGGATTAGGCATCGCACAAGAGAAAGAGTTATGAAAAAGGGATATCCAATCACAGGAAACAAGGAAACGGTCAAATTTTCGCCATTGATGGTGATAAGGGCATGTTAGACCAAGTGAATGATCTGCCATTGAGAGGAGATCAGAAAGGTTGAGAGCACGAATGCAATCATTGAAACGGGAAGAGTCCGAACTCAACGACAGTGTTAGCGGATCTTTCGTGAGAGAATCTGGTGACATTGAAATCGCCACCAAAAATCCAGAGACCGTTAATGCTTTCCTAGAAGGAATCGAATTCGTTCAAGAATAAGTTACGGCGATCGCTGGAGGAAGGGCCATACACTGAAACGAAGGTGAGAGAACGATTGAATTCGTGCCAATGGAGACAGACAATGAGGAAGAAGGTTAAGCGATGAACTGATATCAAAGAGAAACGAAAGTCTTTATACCCAAATAGGATACCACCCCGCATACCGATCGCATCTAAGGAATTCCAATTGGAGATATAAGACCCACCAATGGATCGAAGTAATGTAGGAGTGGTGGAATCAAGTTTGGATTCCTAAATAGAGATCAAATCACAGTGGGTGGAAGAAATAAGTTGGAAGACAGCTTGCTGTTTAGACTCATCCCGTAAGCCACGAATATTCCAAGAGAGACTAATCATAAGCAATATGAGACTTAGAAGCTCTCAAAATTTTGCATCGGTGAATAATCTCAAAGTCCGAAAAATGACCTGAGTGAACCAAAAAACCCATGTTGGCAGCCATGGATAACATATCCTGATTAGATAAGGAGTCAAAGTGTACTTGGTATATAGAACCTAAAGAAGAAGGGTCGGAACTGTCAGGGATGGGGGGGGGGGGATTTCCAAATTCCGAATCTGCGCCATAACACCCTAAATTTCTATTTATGTAGAGTTTGTGATTTTACGTGTTTTGCACGTATAGTTTCATACGTATAAATTATTTTATTAAAAAAAAATATTTCTTTATAGTACGAAAAAGAAATTGTTCTCTTTATTTTCCAAAAGACTATTTTTAAAAGCCTAGGGCATATTTGTCTCTTTTAGCCCATTCTTATTTAATTAATTAATTTAATTAGGAGAGCTCATGGTTAATTGGCCCATTAGTGAGCCCATTTAAATTAAATTCTCTTTTATTAATCCAACTTGTAGTGTAGACAAGTTTGGTGAACAATTAATTTTAATTCACATGAACAACTTGTAAGGAGGGGTACTAATTGGCACGTGCAAGCACTAGAGTTTGCATTGCACACTTTTACCCTTAGACCGGATTGTAGGATGGGAGAGTGGGAGAGATGGAAGTGGTGGAGAGTGGTTGCTTCATCATGGGTAGTTTCTATAACTGCCTAGTTCATCAAGACCCTTGATCTCTAACCATTTGATCTCATCCTAGCCCTCCATTCACACTAAAAAATTATATAAATACCCCCTCCCTACACTCTTCATTTTCACATTTAAAATTTTGAAAAGAAAAGAATAGAAAGAAAAGAAAGAAAGGCAATTTAGTGAGACAAAAGATTGAGTAGTTTGTGAGTTGAAAAGATTGAGTGTTAGTGTGTGTTGTTCAACCAAGGAGGTGGCCGGATTTTTCCAAGGATCCAGAAGGGGAGGCTCGATTTGTTTGCTCACTAGGAGGAGCTGACTTTTTGGTGGCTTGATTTAGGAGGAGAAGACTTCACTTGTTCGTTGTAGGAGATCTCTAGGAGTTTATTTGATTTTCTCTCCATTAAAGGTGGGTGGTTCTCTTAAACTTCTAATTAGACATCATGCTAGGGTTTGTTTGATAAGATTAAGAAGAAACTATAACTAATCTAGCCATGTGATGTGTAAATGAGACAAATTGATATTGGTAGGAATGCATGTTAAAAGAATGTTGATTGATTGCAAAAAAAATTGTGATTGTTAGTTTAGAATTTACCATGCTACCATGCTCTATTTGATTGTTATGTGCTAGATTAAGAAGATATGCTTGTATATTAAATAATTGAAAGGAGAATTATGGAAAAAATGTGAAATGGCATGAAAAAAAATAAATAAAAAGGAAATTTATTACTGAAACAATTGTATAATGGTAACAAAACTAATATAAGTGATTTAGGAAATTTTTAAATGCAAATTTGTAGAAAGAATATGCTTGTTTTCACAAAAATTGAAATTTACTAGTAAAATACAAGTAGAGGGCAAAAATTATGCTTTTGTATCAAAAATGAAATTTTAATTTACTGGATTAATGTAATTATATATAAAATGAATTTTGGAGTTTTTGAATTAATTTGGAGAAGAAGAAAGGACTTAAAAACACTCATTTATTTAAAAATTCGAAATACCTGAATCTTGGACTTTAACCCCTTAAAACCCCACCCCATATCAGTTTGGTCGCTTAGACCAATTGGTTATTGGCTGCTTGGGCGTTACTGTAGCTTGCAGGTGACCCTGGTGGTCTCGGGTTCGAAACAGGGTTGTGCCCTTTTTTGTGTGTTTTTTGAATAAAACCCCAAACCGAAACCAAAACCTCTTGTTAATTACGACCCATGCCATATCGTGGTTGCGCCTTAGCCCAGTTGGCTTTCGGTGGCGGGCCGCTAGTCTCAGGTCTTTAGTTCGATTCCTGGCTTCGGCAGGATTAAAATTTTTCAATTTTTTTGGGTTTTAAATTGATTCCTTGGCTTTTAAAAATTCAAAAAAAATACTATAATTATTCTAAAACTATGTGGATTCTATGAAAAATACTTGTGCATTATTTGACAAAAATAAAAGTGACTTAGAAGTGAAAATTGAGTAGACTTGCATGAAATTGACATTTGTATAAATATAAAAAGTGATTATTTTCTTGAGAAAATTTTATTAGTTATAAAAGAGAAATTTTGAATGGAGGAAAATTTAAGTGTGTTGACTATGGATAAAAGTGACTTCGGCAGGAAAATTTTTCGGTTTTGTGTGCACTTTAAAGATTGATGAAAAATACAACCTTGTAAATTGAATTAAGTAAAAGAAAGAAGTACTAGTTTGGGAATCTAATGGATTTATTGAAATAAAATTTTGAGTATGAAATACATGAATTGAAATTGAACCCTATATATGATATTTGATTCATGGAAAAGAATGGAAATCATGTTAATTGTGAAAAAGAACTTATGAGTATGAAGACTCAAATTTTGTGATTATGAAGTGAAATTGAGAACTAGAGTTAGCTAAGCCTCATGCCGGCATTGGAAAGAAATATGTTGAAATGAAATTTTAAATGAAAAGACCAAGGTTTAGGTCATGTTATATAAATGGTTAAGACCGGTATAGTGGAAGGGCTAACTCTAGAGAATTTATTTTGTTCACGATTCAAATAACTAAGGACTAGATACATAGTGATGATGTGATGAAAATAAGAGAAAAACACGAGTATGAGGGCCTCGGAGCTACGGTGTGAGAATATTCATAGTTTGTCTACACGATGCGTCGTGTCATGACGTGGATATGTCTCCAGGAGTCCATACCGCAGGCGACGTTCGTGGGGTGTTTGGTGACTGCGGGTGGTGTCATGCCCTATGACGGAGGTTGAATTGTCCATAGGTTCTTCACGATGCGTCGTGACATGACGTGGGATTCCCCTCCAGGCTGTCTAGACATGAGCTCGTAACTCATAGAACATCTAGGATACTTATCGTAGTTACAATAGTAGTTTAAGTCATGACGAGGGATTGAACCCTACAAGATGAAGAACGGTTAAGGGCTAGCCCTCAAGTAGTATGGGATGCATAGAATCTGAACAAGTGTGCATTAGTGTCATGTGACATACATTACTGCATTAAGGACTAAGTGCACCGCACAACACGACATCAATAGGATAGTCCCTTGTTGCTTTGTTTGTGATCAAGTTTTTGGGTTGTATAAGTATTTGAGAATTGTTATACTGTTCGGCATAGAGAGGATAGCCGTGTATAATATTTCGTCGGTTGTAAGCAATTGACGTGCCCACGGTTTCTATGTAGGGTAAAGTGATTAACAAGACTAAATTTTGCATGCTAATTAAAGAATGATTCAAGTATTGTACGTGCCAACCTAATCCAACATGAATATTTCAAACACTGATCTCATTCTCTCATCCCCTCACTTGTATATTGTTTGTCATCGCCGCCACTCACAACCACAACCGTTGTCGCCCCCAGCGATAACACAAATTCCAACTTTAAATTCCTTAATACCAGAGACACCGCAGGACCCTACCAATCTGGCATGAACATGTCCAAATTGAGGCTTTATTCTCATCCCCTATCTTGATCACCGTTGACTGTCAATGCCACCTCACAACGAGAGCTGTCGTCGCCTCCGACGGTACCACAAATGCCACCTCCAAGCCAATAGATATGTGAGAAACCATAAGAATCCCTCAAATATGATATGACTAAGTCAATATTTATCCCTTCTCTCAATACCTATGTAACCCCTCTTTTCGCAAATACGTATTTTCTGTGTATTTTCGGTTATTTGATTTTTGTAAATTATTTTTTTCCGCTTTCAACTTTTTTTTGTTAAAATGTATTGTTGGATCTTCTATTAAAGTCTATTTTTAATCAATGATTTTAACTGTAACTAGTTTCAAATGATTTTATATTGTAATACAAATCTATTGTTATTATTACTTTGATTTCTATTATTGTTATTGTTACTGTTATTATTACTATTATTGTCATTATCATTATTATTTCTATTATTATTATTATTATTAATAAATATTAAATATATATTGTTTATTAATATTTGAAAGCCTACAGATCGTGATCTATACTTTATTATTATTGGAGTACGGGTCTTGTCTGAACTATTTGATTTAATTAATTGATATGTAATATTATTTTTGCTCCTTATTTTATTTTAGCTCAATTCAAATCCAATCCCGTCTATTTTTTGAACCCATACATTCTATGGTATTTAGTAGTATTTGAGTATTTATATAATGCATATTATTTGAGTTAAATGTTATATTATATTACCCTTGATTTAATTGTTCAATTTTTTAACCTAAATTTAAATTGTTTTTTTTTCTATTGGACTTAAACCCATTTATTATCCAAACCCACTTTTTATTGGATTCACACCCTTATAACCTAACCCTATGCCTTATTGGATCCTAATTGATATCCAAACCCAATAATACCCAATACCCGTTTTACACCTAAACCCTAATACCCATCTCCTATATATATTTATCCTACTGGTAACCTATTCATCACAAAACCTTAGCCGCTCTCACCTTTTTCCTCCTTAACCGACCTCCCATTCTCCCTCTCCCTGCTGTGCTCCCGATCCTCCTACCACCCTCCGGCGACCCCGCTGTGCTGCCTCCTCCCGAGCATCGCACGCCAGAAGCGATGATAGCCTCCTTCGTCACTGTCCCACCCCCGACGTCAACACCTCCCCGTTGCGCCTCCCTTCTCCTCTCCCGAAGCCAGCAACGACATCGGCTTCCATAGCAGCCGCGACTCCCCTCTCGCAGTTCACTCCCGATGCCGGCAACCCTGTCCCGTCTTCGCCATCCACCGTCGTCCTCCTCGCAGTCCCCACACCCGACCCCGGTTGCCTCTCCTCGGGTGCTTGTTATTTGATCATTTTGGTTGAGTGAGATCTCGACCGCTGGATCGCTTGATCATCATCGTGATCATGATCATCGGCTGCATCAGATCCTGGCCGTCTGATTGAATTTGATCATCATCACCACCATCATCATCATGATCTTGATCCCGACCGTCGGATTTCTCTTGATCATCGCGATCATGATCATCATCTTGATCTTGATCTCTTGATCTGGACCGTCCGATTTGCTCTGATCGTGATCATCATCAACTCTTGGATCTAGCCATCCGATTGTGTTTGTGATTATCTTGTTCAAGATACATTCGTTGGTATTGTGTTCGTGCCCGGGAATCCGTTCTCGTTATTCTCATTCTTGCTTCGTTTCGTCGTCAATTTCAAGGCAAGTAAATTGTATTCTTTTTGTTGCATAATACAAGTACTAAATACCCCCTGTAGTGTAGTTGCTTCAAGATCTATTCTCGTGAAAACCCTTGTTATATCTTGTCTCTATATGTTGATCCGCACGTAGTTGTCTCATTACACACACAACATGAAATAACTTAGGAATGCTAAATTCTCGATGTATACATGCATGTTGTTCGTGATTTATGAGGTGTTGTAAGATATTGTATGCTTGATGTGTTAGGAGTAGTATAACTTGTTGCAGACATGTTAAATACCCTATACCATATTGCTTGGACATCTAGTATACCATATTTCGTATTTTGTTGTGATTTGGATGTATTTCATATAAACTAGTTGATTTGATGCATAAAGAAGATTCCTGTCCTTGCAGTTTTCCCATTTTTGTTCAGTATTTTAGACCCTATTAAGGCCAGTAAATGAAAATTATTTGTAAATATGAATTATAGAGAATTATGTGGACTCAACAACTAAACTCGCCATTCCTAACGGCGAGTTTAGTTGTTTCATTCTCGTCGTTGGGACACGGCGAGTTTAGTGCTAATTTTTTGAGAAACTCGCTTCCCAATAGCGAGTTCAGTTCAAAAATTTCAATGAAGACTCGCTGTTCCCAATGGCGAGGACATTTATACTAGACTCGTTGTTGGGAACAGCGAGTTTAGTTCAATTTTTTAATGAAGACTCGATATTCCCAACGGCGAGGACATTTACACTAGACTCGTTGTTGGGAACGGCGATTTAGTTCAAAAAAATTCTATGGAGTTTTTCTAAAAATTCACTAAGTCCAACAGAATGTTTCACTCTCTGTGAAATTTCCTACATCCTCGCCATTGGGAATAACGAGTATTCTTTCAAAATTTTGAACTAAACTCGCAGTTCCCAATAGCGAGTCTAGTATAAATGTCATCGCCGTTGGAAACAACGAGTCTTCTTTGAAAATTTAGAACTGAACTTACCGTTGGGAACCACGATATTTTCCAAACATTAGCACTAAACTTGCCGTGTTCCAATGGCGAGCATGAAAAAACTAAACTCGCCGTTGAGAACGGCGAGTTTAGCTGTTGAGTCCACTAGTGCAAATACTTTAGTAACTGTCCTCTTTCTGCAAATATTTTTCAAAAGTGTATTATAAAAAAAGTCTTCATTATTCTCCATAACTATAACAATTATGTAACTGAAACTTTTACTTATTTTCAAAAAAAATTCCTAAACTATAGCAGCTTTTTCTAGAAACTACCATATTACTAGGTTAATTATCGCCAGAAATGAGGTTACACATGCTAAAGCATGTATAGGGTAGTTATTTGAGAAAAGCCTAAATTAGAGGGTAGTTTTCTAAAATTTAGTTCCCCCAAAGTGCATCCACTATCGTTTCTTATGTCAATTGATATATATAGCATTTAGAAATAGCAATAGAAGGACCACGCTGCAGTCGTCAAAGTCTAAAAATAAAAGCGACAAAAGATCATCTTCCGTCTTTGTCTTTTTCTTTTTTTTGGTATTCAATAAAAAAAAAATAAAAAAATAAAAAAAAAGTCAAACAACACACCAAATGGATGTTGTTCATCCGTCTGGTTTTTTTTTTGTTAAAATCATAAAAAAATAAAAAAAACACACCAAAATGGATGAACATCATCCGTCTGGGTGTTTTTGGATTTTTTTTTGGTTGTTTAATTAAAAAAAAAATCAAAAATAAAAAAAACACATCAGACGTAACAACTTCATCCGTCTGGCGTGTTTTTAGTGATTTTTTTTTATTTGTTTTTGATGAGAGACGGAAGATCTTCATCCATCTATCATCTTTTTTTAATTTTTATTTAACTAGACGGCATATCTTCATCCGTCCCTTCGTCAAACGGATGAACATCGTTCGTCTTCTATATTTAGCAATCGGCTAAAGGCTGCTGATATGGCTGAAAAGGGGGTTAAATCGGAACCGTCCAAATCGGGCACGAATCTTAAAGCTTGAGGGTAAAATGGTAATTTCACCTATAAGTGGGTTTGAAGTGGGTACTAGGTCTTCTCTCCAGAGACCCGACAACCCGCGAACGGATCCATCTCGACTGGGTGCGGGTTTCAACCCGCTGCTGACTCGGTCCAACCGTATAGAATTAGGGTTTCTGATTAATTCTAATCAACGGCCCTAATTCGTATCTATCCTTTCACTGGGAATTAGGGATTACATTCCTAATTTGAACCCAAAGGCGTCTATAAATACCCCCCATCCACCACCATTAAGAGGTGATCAATCTTTTGCCAATTTACGCTCTCTCATAATCATTCCTGATTACTGACTTGAGCGTCAGAGGGTGCGTTGCCGGGATCAACCCCGGTGTCTCGCACTTTTTGCAGGTGAACGGCGGGAGTCAACGGTCAAACTCCAGCAGAACAGGTTTCAGGTTCGCTATTCAAGTTTTCCAAGAATCCACAAATACTATCAGTTTACCCCCACACCAGATTTAGCGGTAACAGATTGGCACCGTCTATGGGAACCAGCGAGTAGCAGCCCTTCCTCTTCCCGTCGGTCAGATCTGCCCAGCCATGCCTCCCCGAAAGCTAAGATCAAGAGGGTCCAACCGTGGACCCACTCATCCTCAACCACAGCAGGAGGTCCCCCTCCAAATCGTACAGCCAACAGGACCTACCCCCCAACCTAACCAAGCCCCGTAGCAGGACCAACTTCCTCCTCAGAATCTTCAACCCCCTCGCGGCCAGACCGGCCTCCAGAACGCCGGCGCGAGGGGCTCCCATCCCAATCCTCAGAAACAACCCCTCCAATATGATCATGTCTTCGTGCACAACCCCTCTCCTGATTCCATGACATCTCACAATCCCCGAGCATCAGAAGACCTCCGCAACACCCTCGACAATCGGCGCAAAGAAGAGGATTTTCGCCGCCATTTGGATGAAAGGCGGGCCCGAGAGGGAGCCTCTCGCCAACACCGTCCAAATGAGCGATCTCCTCATCGCCGAGAATACAGAAGGTCCCCCCCTCGCAGGGGGCGGAGAGAGTCCCCCGGCCACCATAGGAGAATACCTCACTCTCCTGATGATCGATGTCCTCTCGAGAACGATGACACACACATCACTCGTGCCGAGTTTCAGCAATTTCAGGCAACCATCTTACAAGCTCTCAATCTCCAGCCCAACAATAACAATCCTCAGAGAGTCCCCATGCCTCCGGTCCGAAATCCTCGCCAACAGTCCCTAACTCCTCCCGCAGCTCCTAGCAACCCTCGGCACATTCCTAGTCCTCGCCACTCCAGGAGCTACCATCGTCGTAGCCCCCGCTCTCCCTCGTACGAAGATGAGTCTAGAAGCTCGTTTGATAACCGTCGAAGGGATGACACTGTCTACCATCATCTCCACAAAATGGAGAGGCGCTTGGGTCAGCTAGACAGAGAAGAAGAGCTTAGAGGAAGGACCCTCCGACCGAGTCGACCTCCTTTCTCTCGAACCATCATGGAGGCCCCCGTTCCAATAGGCTTCAAGCCTCCCCAATTCGAGACTTATTCCGGAGAGTCCGACCCCGTCGACCACATCGAAAGCTTTAAGACCCTCATGCTCATCCACCAAGCTTCTGATGCTCTGCTGTGTAAGACCTTCCCCGCCACCCTCAAGGGTCCGGCCCGAGAATGGTACTCTCGCCTTGCCCCATCTTCGATATTCTCCTTCGAGCAATTTGAGACCCTCTTCGTCACCCACTTTGTGAGTAGCCGCCGAACTGAGAAGACCAACATTTCGCTACTCTACCTTAACCAGAAGAAGGGTGAGAAGTTGCGAGACTATGTGAAAAGGTTCACCGCGGGAGCCAGGTCCATCGCTTCTCGACCAGTCGGTCGCTGCAACAGCATTCCAGTTGAATGTCCTCACTTCCAGCCTTCGGTCTTCCCTCGCCAAGAAGCCCCCACAGAACTTCTCTGATCTCCTTCTCCGAAGCGAGAAGTACATTCGGGCCGAGGAAGCTGAGCACTGCCCCAACTTTGAGGGGTCCTCCTCAGGATCCAAGAGGAAGGGACCGGAAGAAGAAGGAGCCAAGAAGCTCCAAAAGGATAATAGCGGTCAGCGCCGCCCTCCTCCCAGATTCGAAAAATTCACCCCTCTTAACGCCAACATTTCCACTATTCTCATGGAGGTTGAGAAGGAAGGGGTGCTACCTCCTGTCCCGAAAATGAACACCCCTGGCAAGAAGAGGGACAAAGAGAAGTGGTGCCGCTATCACTGGGACCATGGCCACGACACCAATGATTGTCGGGCCCTGAAGAATGAGATAGAAGCCCTCATCTAGAGGGGGCAGCTAGCCAAATTCGTGAGAAAGGACCGAACCGACCCTCCTCCTCCCTTACGGGGGGCTAACAAGCGTCCTGAACGCGATGAAACTCCAGAGTTCGAAGAGGAACGCATCCTACATCTCATCCACGGAGGCCCCATGGGAGGCACCTTCAACTCCTCTCGAAAGACTTTCATAAGGGAAGTCAACTCAGTACATGGCATGCCCCCTCCCAAAGGCCTCGGAGTGCTGATCACCTTTTCAGATGAAGACCTTAAGGGTGTCCGAACCCCCCATTGTGACGCACTAGTCATCAACCTCCATATCATGAATTTTAAAGTGGAGAGGATCCTGGTGGACAATGGCAGCTCCGTTAACATCCTCTTCCTTGCCGCTTTCAAGGGGTTCAAACTTTCCCGGGACAGACTTAAGCCCGCCGGCTACACACTCCACGGGTTCACGGGAGTGCCAGTGACTATTGAAGGGGTGATCACCCTCGACGTAACCGCTGGCAAAACTCCTACCACCCGAACAGAACCGATGGACTTCATGGTCGTCGATGTCCCCGCTGCTTATAATGTGATTCTAGGCCAACCTGGTCTAGCTGCACTCGAAGCCGTCCCTTCTGCTTATCACCTCAAGATGAAATTCCCCACCCGGGCAGGAGTAGGGGAAGTAAGAGGAAATCAGGAAATGGCCCGCAAATGCTACATGACTTCTACTGGGGGTCCAGTCCTCTCCCTCGAAACTCTTGAAATTCCCCAAGATGGTGTTCGGCCAATGTCCGAGCCAGTGGATGAGTTGGAGGAAGTGCTCTTCTCTGAGCAAGATCAGAGCCGCAAGTTCTTTATCAGCAAGACCCTCCCATCTGCCCTAAGCTCCGACATAGTTCAATGTATCAGAAAGAACCGCGACCTCTTTGCCTGGTCAGCTGCCGACATGCCTGGAATTTTCGAAGAGCTTCTTGTCCACCACCTGAGCATCGCTCCGGGGTCCAAACTGGTCCAACAGAAGAGGCGCAAGTTTGCTCCCGAATGCCAGCAAGCTATAAAAGAGGAGGTGGACAAACTCTTAAAGGCTCGGTTCATACAAGAGGTCAATTACCCCGAATGGCTCTCGAATGCTGTAATGGTAAAGAAGGCCAACGGGACCTGGAGAATCTGCATCGACTTTACCGACCTAAACAAGGCGTGCCCCAAAGAACCCTTCCCTCTTCCAAGCATCGATACATTGATTGACGCCACTTCAGGCCATGAGCTTCTCAGCTTCATGGATGCTTTCTCCGGGTACAACCAAATCCGCATGTTTCCCCCGGATATCCCGAAGACTTCCTTTGTTACCGATCAGGGCCTCTACTGCTACAGAGTAATGCCTTTCGGATTGAAGAATGCGGGTGCCACCTATCAATGCCTTATCAACAAGGTCTTCCAAAATTAGATCGGCCGTAACATGGAGGTGTATGTCGATGATATGCTTGTGAAGAGCATCCGTGGGGCCGACCATGTCACCGACCTACAGGAGGCATTCGATGTGTTAAGAAAACATGATATGAGGCTCAATCCGAACAAGTATGCGTTCGGAGTCGCATCGGGAAAGTTCTTAGGCTTCATGGTTAGCCATAGAGGTATCGAAGCCAACCCTGAGAAGATCAAGGCCATACTGGATATGGCTCTCCCCAAAAGTATAAAAGAGGTTCAGAAGCTAACTGGGCGCCTTGCACCTATAGGGCGCTTCCTTTCCAAGTCAGGGGAGAAATGTCTTCCCTTCTTTAAGGCTCTCTAGGGGGCTAAGGGCTACGAATGGGGTCAGCAACAGCAGGAATCGTTCGATCAGCTTAAAGCCTACCTAGTCAACCCCCCTCTCCTCAGCAAGCCTATCCCCGGGGAAACACTCTACCTCTACTTAGCTTCCTCCGAACAAACCCTCAGCGCTGTCTTGGTGAGGGAAGAAGACAAGGCTCAGAAGCCCATCTATTACGTAAGCAAGGTACTTCATGATGCCGAGCTTCGTTATCCGAGGCTAAAGAAGATGGTGTACGCCTTGGTTATGGCAGCTAGGAAACTTCTCCTGTATTTCCAGTTTCACTCGGTGGTCGTTCTTACCGACCAACCACTGAAGCAAGTTCTGCACAAGCCGGAGACCTCTGGCCGCCTCATGAAGTGGTCGATCGAGCTGAGCCAGCATGATATATCCTACCAACCTCGGACCACGATCAAGGCTCAGGCCTTAGCTGAATTCATAGTTGAAAGCACCATTCCCGAGGTCATTCAAGCGGCAAACGGGCCCCCTATTTGGACGGTATATGTTGATGGATCCTCTTGTACCGAAGGGAGCAGAGCCGAGGTCATTCTCGTAGGCCCCGATGACTTCGTCCTCCAATACTCCCTCCGCATTAACTTCAAGGCGTCCAACAATGAAGCAAAATATGAAGCACTTATAGCCGGTCTCGGAATGGCTCGCAAGACAGGGGCACAATGCCTCCGCATATTTAGTGACTCTCAGCTGGTCGTGAATCAACTCTTGGGCGAGTATGAAGCGCGAGATGACCGAATGGCTAAGTATCTAGCCAAGGTCCAAAATCTCATGGCTCTTTTCGAAGAGGCACTTATTCGGCGGATCCCCAAGGAGGAAAATACCCAAGCAGATGCTCTCTCCAAGTTAGCCTCATCCTCCCTCCATGGTCTCGAGCAGACCGTCTTGATTGAAGTGCTCCTGAGGCCGAGCATAGAAGAATAAACCCCCTACTCCATGGAGTCGGTACCAGTTCAACTTCAAGATAATTGGATAAAACCCCTGATAGAATTCCTAAGGGATGGGCTCCTCCCCGAAGACCCTAAGGAAGCTCGCCGAGTCAGAACCAGAGCGGAGCGGTACAGCATTGTTGAGGGGGTCTTGTACAAACGCTCCTTCACACAAGTTGACGACAGACCTTACCTGAGGTGCCTCTCCTCCGAACAAGCCACATATGCCTTGCAAGAACCTCATGAAGGCATAGGCGGAGCACATTCAGGGTCCTGGTCCCTCGCCCGGAAGGTGTTGAATTATGGATATTTCTGGCCTACCCTCTTACAAGACGCCGAGCGACATGTTCGGCAATGCAGCTCTTGTCAAAAGCACTCCAACATCTGTTGCCTCCCATAAGCTCGGCTCGCCACCCTATCAAGTCCTATCCCTTTCGCAATGTGGGGGATGGATTTACTAGGACCATTCCCGCCAGCTCCCGGCCAACTCAAATTTTTAGTCGTGGCGATCGACTACTTCTCGAAGTGGATAGAGGCCGAGCCCTTGGCCGCAATCACTGAGAACAAAGTACTCTAGTTCTTTTGGAAGAACGTCATCTGCAGGTTCGGCGTCCCTCGAGTTTCATAACCGACAATGGAACACAGTTTACAGGGGCCTCCTACTGAGCTCTGTGTGAAGACCTCGCCATCCAACAATGCTTCTCCTCTATCTCCCATCCTCAATCAAATGGCCAAGTGAAAAACGCCAATCGACAGATCCTCTCCAGTATCAAGAAGAGGCTGGATAAGTCTGCTAAAGGTTTATGGGTCAATCAGCTCCCAAACATATTGTGGAATTACCGCACTACGAAACGGACCCCCACAGGAGAGTCGCCATTCAACCTCACCTACGGGGCCGAGGCTGTAATCCCCCTGGAAGTCGGTGTACCCTCCCCTCGTCTTATAGCTTATGAAGAAGACCAAAATACCAGAGAGCTCCGAGCAAGTCTGAACTTGATCGATGAGCTCCGCGAAAGAGCTGCCATTCGTCAACAAAGCTATCGGAGAAGGATCGAGCTGGCCTATAAAAAGAGAGTCCGTCCTACCAATCTCAAAGAAGGGGACTTAGTCCTCAGAAAGTTAGCTATCTCCTTCCCTAGTTAGAAGAGTAAGCTAGCTCCAAATTGGGAAGGACCCTACAAGATCACCAAAGTAGTTCGGCCTGGAGCTTACCATCTAGAAGACCTTGAAGGAAGAGAGATCCCCAAGACTTGGAATGCCGACCATCTCTTAAATTACCACATGCACGCCTCTCTGAGTACCGTCAGATGTTGAACCGTTCCTCTCCACTTGTAATTTTTCTGATTGCTTCTTTAGTTCTCCAATGTAATAACAGCTCGCAACTCAGAAGCAGCCGACTTTTAGTTTTCAATAAAGAACATTTTTTCATGTTTTGCTTGAGAAGTTGTTTGTATCTCTCTGTCTTTACCTTCTTTAAACTCTAACGACGAGTTCGGAGTCCAACACTTGGCTCGACTCCGCTTCGCAAGCTCGCTCTTAAGCGAGCTAGAAGTGGTTCGCCATCCGGAATTGCTCCCACAACCGTTGAAAAACTCTAACGACAAGTTCGGAGTCCAACACTTGGCTCGACTCCTCTTCGCAAGCTCGCTCTTAAGCGAGCTTGAAGTGGTTCGCCATTCGGAATTGCTCCCACAACCGTTGAATAACTCTAACGATGAGTTCGGAGTCCAACACTTGGCTCGAATCCTCTTCGCAAGCTTGTTCTTAAGCGAGCTAGAAGTAGTTCACCATTCGGAATTGCTCCCACAACCGTTGAAACAAATTCGAACGACGAGTTAGGAGTCAAACACTTGGTTCGACTCCGCTTCGCAAGCTCACTCTTAAGCGGGCTAGAAGTGGTTCGCCATTCGGAATTGCTCCCACAACCGTGGAAACGAGCTCAAACGACGAGTTCGGAGCCCAACACTTGGCTTGACCCCGCTTCACAAGCTCGCTCTTAAGCGAGCTAGGAACGGGTCACCATTCGGAATTGCTTCGACAACCGACGATGCGCGTGCGGAATACTAGACTAGAAATATGAGAAAAGTACTTAAAGGTTTGGTTCTTATGAAGCATTTTGAATCAAACTACTATGCACGCCCAGCACGCGAATACCAGAAAGAAAACGAGCTTTTATTTCATTAAAAAGTTCGGCAAAGGAACCCGAATTACAAGGCCAAGTTACTACTACGAGGCGCTACAAAAATTCAAAGAAGAATAATTACAACTTATTCAATGCTTCTTTGGAATGGGGATGTTTCGGTTCAAAGACACTCGGGAACGGCGTCTTCTGACTTCAGAGCTCGTCTGTAGACCGACGGATCGAGACGCCTCTTCGGCGCTGCCCTTAACCGTAGCCCCAACCGAAGTGCCACTAGACGAGGCAGCCACCCCGCTTTGAGCATCAGCCGGGCTCCGCCTAACGACGGGCGAACGAGTCGCGAGCTCGTAAAAAGAGATTCCCCACTCACTCTCTTCGCGCGTACACGACGTACTCCGAATGTTGATTCTTGCTGGCTGAGGCTTGAGTCGAGCTACTTCCTCCTCAAGCTCGACAATCCGATCCTTCAAAGAGTCGTCTTTTACAGATATCTCAACGCGAGGAAGCCGAGCAGAGCCTTCAGCGCCGGAGCTACCTGCTATGATTCGACGAAGGTGGGTCACTTCGATACTTCTGTCGACCGTAACCCTCCTCAACTCGTCGACCATCGCCTTCAACTCGTCGCGCTCGACTGTCAACTTATCCACTGCCAAGGTTGACGCATCTTTCTCCGCCAAGAATTCTGCCTCAGCTATCTTCAAATCTTGAATTTCCGCCACAAGTTCACCTTCCGCTTGAGTGACGTCAAACAGCGCCTTTCGGAGCAACTCCACCTTGCCTTCAAGACGATCTTTGCGAGATCACTTCCGCAGTTGTTTTAGCTCGGAGAAATAGCCTCTCGCCATGGCTTTGACCTCCGATAGATCTAACATGATTTTGAAGAGGTACTCGCGGCTGCTAGAAAGAGCCCACTTCGCCATTTTTAATTCAGTACGAAGGAGAGAGACCTTAGCCGCTGCACTCGACTCGACCTGAAAAGTGGAGGAATATCAAAAGAAGTCTTCAATACTTGAGGTCACAGTTCGAGAAAAAAGAGTTGAACACTTTGCGAAATCTCGAAACATTCGGCCAAAATGTCAAAAGTGAAGTCGTTTCATTAAAAATCCAAAATTTATACAAAAGTGGTGGCCAGTCCGCAGTTAGGCGTTACAAAAAAAAAGAAGAAAATGAGAAGAGGCGACTAAGTCAGGGGTCGACCTCATGATCTCGTTCCGAAGAGTCATTGCTCGGCACGGGGACTATCGCGCCCTCGGCACCCCCCTCGTCCTCGGCGTCTTTGCCCTCCTGCCCGGGGGCGAGCTCGGCCAGAGGCAGTTCTTCCTCACCCTCTACGGGGTCGTAGAAGTAGTAGGTAGAGCCGTCGAACCCGGGGATGCGAGCGGCAACATGCTTCAGCGCTCGGACGTACGCCTCCTCCATGTTTGTCAACATGTGAGCCTCGGCCTCGTCCCAAACCGCCTGTTCCGCAGCCGCCACTTTCGACGCGTGGCTGCTCAAAGCCTCCTCCGACGTCCTCAATGCCTTGGACAACTCCTCTTCAAGGTGAGCCGTCTCCTTTTCCAAAGTCTCGACCTTGGAAGCCTCTGCATCCGAGCGCTTCAGCGCCACGACAAGCTTAGCCTCAAGGTCGGCAACTTCGATCGTGCACGAAGCAGAAAGAACCTGCTCGACCTCCAGCCATTTGACCGCCTTGGCACGTTCCAACCGCTCCCGATCGTTCAGAACGGTCATCTCCTTCTCCTTGCTCGCAAACTCCTCGAGCAAGTGGTTGAAGTGGCATAGGGTCTGCAAGCGGCACAACAAAAAACTATTAGGCCCGAGCGGAAAAACTTAGAATACTTGTTGAAGAAAACTTCTGATACTCACCGACATGGTGTTCTGAGCTATCTGCATGGCATCATCGCCCACGGAACCTGCCTTCAGCGCTGCTCGGTCTTTAGGGGTCGGCAAATGCTTCACCGCCTGCATGCAAATGCCCCCGTCACCAAGAAAGCCGTCCACCTTCATCACCCGCCAGTCGGGGACGAAGAGGCGCTTGTGCTCCTCGGTTAATATCTTCTCGGCCTTGGCGGTAAGATGGGGGACCTTAAAGCTAAGGCTGCACCCACATCGAATGCCCCGCTCGACGACCCGGGCGCTTCGACCTGAGCAACTTGGGCCGGTGCCTCCGAAGGAGCCGGGCAGACGTCCCCAACTTGCCTTGGGCAGATGCACCCGAAGGTGCCTCAACCACCGGCTGCACGACGGTCGGTGATGCCGAGGGGGCCTTCACAGCTCGGCCACCATGAGGCCCGACCACAGTCCTCTTCCTCTTTTCGATTCCTGCTCCTTCGCGGCACGAGCCTTAGCCATCAGTCCTTTGTAATCCATACTGGGGGCCTCTGAAAAAAACTGAGCAAAAGGAGTTAGAAAATTTTAACCAAAAGATAAAGCTGAAGCAAGAAAAGAAGAGAAAAGCGTACTAGGGTCGATCGGACTGAGACCCCCACGAAACAAGACCTCCTCGGTGACGTCCTTCCAACTAAGGGTCGGAAGATCGAGGAGCTTCTCCACCACCTCCTCCTCTTCTTTAGTAAGCACGGGCTCCTTCTTCACCTGCTTCGGAACACCGATCTTCCACTTCGTCTGAAAGACCCACGGCTCGGGAGCACGAATGAGGAAATACTTCTCTTTCCAGTGCTTGATCGAGTTCGGGTTCTCGATCAGTTTCACGCCCTTCCTCGGCGACAGGTAGTACCTCTCCTCCATCTTGCTCATCTGGAAGATGCGGTAGAGGCTCCGAAGTATGACCATCTCCGGTTGCACACCGATCTCCTGGCACTGAAGGACGAAGGCGATCACGTGTCACCACATGTTCAGCATAAACTGAGCGGGACTCAGGCCGAACCACCGCAGCACCTCGTTTACGAAAGGGTGCAGTGGTAGCCAGAGTCCAGCGTTCAGTGCGTCATACGGGAAGACGCATGTGTCGGCCGAAGTAGGTGTGCACGCTCGGACGCCGGGGCCGGGGAGTAGAAGAACGTATTCTTTGGGGATCCGGAACCCACTCCTGATCCGATGCAGGTCTACCTCGGTCAAGATTGAGGAGATATGATCCACCTTGGAAGGGTCCCTCGGATCATTCTCCTCGTATGACGGGGCCGTGCCCTGCGTCACCTTCTCCAACAAGTCCTCAGGGTAACTCCGCACACCCCCTACGCTGGATAAGGTAGACGGGTGCCGACCCAATTCTCTAGCCATCTTCGGATGCTCGACTACCATCGTCACCCCGATCGGCTCGGCGACCTCCTTCCCCTTGTTGTACCTAACCATCACCGCTCGGCTGACGTCTTGGTCCGAGGTGGGGGTCTCATCCTCAGAAGAAAACTTAACCATTTTCTAAGGATAAGGCAAGACACTAACCTTGAAGTGACGCGAGTGGCTGGAAAAGATCGTCGGAATCTAAAAACGCCTTGCCTCGACAGCTAGTAGCGCCACCCGAGAGCGAAAACTCCGCTTGTAGAAAGTAAAAATGAAAAGTGAAGAATGAGGTAAAAAGTGAATGGGGTGAAGACTTACAGTAAAAGAAACGATGCTTGGGCTTTGCAACGTAAAGACAGGACTTTTTGGGCCCCTCCTCAAGGCGTTATAAAAGCCCAAACGACTAAGTGGCGAAGAGCGGCGACCGTTCACGAGGAGTCACGACGGTTCGGTATGAGCCATTCCGCTCGGGTGCACCTCAAGCCCATGTCGCCGATGCACCCTACTCTGCAACCAAGAAGCACTCAGGTCGGCCAACGATTCCTCAGAAACCGAGCAACTGCCAATCCGAGCTGCGAATGGGAGAAAAATGACTTTCTCCCCAAAATTCGTGCAAGATCTCGATCAGACGGGTCAGATCATGCCACCTCCACAAAACGCCAAGATAGTGTTTTCTCGAGAACTGCGCCTACCTCGAGATCAGTGCCATAATCTGATGGTCCAGATCGTTCCACGTCCCTCGGAACCAAAGTCCGAGCGACTAGCGATCTGAGCTACAACGCTCGGAAACTGAGCAACTACCAATCCGAGCTGCGAATTGGAGAAAAATGACTTTCTCCCCAAAATTCGTGCAAGATTTCGATCAGACGGCTCAGATCATACCACCTCCACAAAACGACAAGATAGTGTTTTCTCGAGAACTGCGTCTACCTCGAGATCCGCACAATAATCCGATGGTCCAGATCGCTCCACGTCCCTCAGAACCAAAGCCCGATCGACTAGCGATCCGAGCCACATCGCTCGGAAACCGAACAACTACCATTCCGAGCTGCACATTTGAAGAAAAATGCAACCGAGCAACTCTAACCATCGGATTGTTGCGAAAATCGTGCCAAAAATGATGAACGGCTCAGATCGTGCTACGCCCACAAAATGACAAGATAGTGTTTTCTCGAGAATTGTGCCTACCTCGAAATCCGCGCCATAATCTGATGGTCCAGATTGCTCCACGTCCCTCAAAACCAAAGTCCGAGCGACTAGCGATCCGAGCTACATCGCTCAGAAACCGAGCAACTGCCAATCCGAGCTATGAATTGGAGAAAAACGACTTTCTTCCCAAAATTCGTGCAAGATCTCGATCAGACGGCTCAGATCATGCCACCTCCACAAAACGACAAGATAGTGTTTTCTCGAGAACTGCGCCTACCTCGAGATCCACGCAATAATCCGATGGTCCAGATCGCTCCATGTCCCTCGGAACCAAAGCCCGAGCGACTAGCGATCCGAGCCACATCGCTCGGAAACCGAACAACTGCCAATCCGAGCTGCACATTTGAAGAAAAATGCAACCGAGTGACTCCAACCATCGGATCGTTGCGAAAATCGTGCCAAAAATGATGAACAGCTTAGATCGTGCCACGCCCACAAAATGACAAGATAGTATTTTCTCGAGAATTGCGCCTACCTCGAGATCCGCGCCATGATCCAACGGCTCAGATCACCCCACGTCGCTCGGAATCAGCAGCCCGAGCAACCGGCGATCCGAGCTGCTCATTCAGAGAAAAAGAGCGCCGAACGACCACAGCCATCGGACCTCCTCAAAATGCGCGCTCAGACCTGGTGAACGGTTCGGATCACCCCACGTCGCTCGGAACCAGCGATCCGAGCTGCTCACGCAGAGAAAATGTCGCCGAGCGACTCCAGCCATTCGATCTTTCAGAAATTCGCGCCCGCACGAGATGGGCAGACTAGATCACGCCACGTCATAATTCGGTTTTAAAAATTAATTTTTATTTATGAAAATCGTTTTATTTATTTAAAAATTGCGAAAAAATGATTAAAATTCGGGAAAATTAATTAAAAATTTTAGGAAATAATTATTGCCTAAAATGGTTGATTGAAACCCCCGAACGACGAATCAACACTTCACAAAATTAAATAAGTGATCCGAAAAATGGATAAAAATTAAGGAAAAATGCCAAAAGACCAGAGCAGCTCAAGAACAACTTAGAGCACACAACTGAGCCGGAAAATCACCATACTACCCCACTTTAAGATTCAAAACCTCCCGTTTAAACTCCGATACGACTCCGCAAGCCATTAAAACAGTCAAACTACTCCTCAAAGGCTAATCAAACTCAGTCCTTTGGGAGTGGGGGGCTCGTGATATGGCTAAAAAGGGGGTTAAATCGGAACCGTCCAAATCGGGCACGAATCTTAAAGCCTGAGGGTAAATTACTAATTTCACCTATAAGTGGGTCTGAAGTGGGTACTGGGTCTTCTCTCCAGAGACTCGACAATCCGCGAACGGATCCATCTCGACTTGGTGCGGGTTTCAACCTGCTGCTGACCCAGTCCAACAGGATAGAATTAGGGTTTCTGATTAATCCTAATCAATGGCCCTGATTCGTATCTATCCTTTCACTGGGAATTAGGGATTACATTCCTAATTTGATCCCAAAGGCGGCTATAAATACCCTCCATCCACCACCATTAATAGGTTATCAATCTTTTGCCAATTTACGCTCTCTCATAATCATTCCTGATTACTGACTTGAGCGTCGGAGGGTACGTCACCGGGATCAACCCTGGTGTCTCGCACTTTTTGTAGGTGAACGGCAGGAGTCAACGGTCAAACTCCGGCGGAACAGGTTTCAGGTTCGCTATTCAAGTTTTCCAGAATCCACAAATACTATCTGTTTACTCCCATACCAGATTTAGCGGTAACAACTGCTAAGTTTAGCAAGCTACTGTTCATTTCTATCCAAAATTATGGGTGTTTAGCAAACGACTGCGAGACATATTTCTAAATCGATTTCCATTTTTTGAGTTTTTAAAAAAAGACAATGGATGCTCTCAGAAAACCATAAGTGCACTTATCGAAATTACATCACCAATGCAAAATGGAAAAATACTTCATGAAACATATCCAATATACATTGATTAGACACGCTCCCAATTGTCACATTTAAAAAAAAGAGCACTCGAAGAAGGAGGTGGAGGACCACTTCCTAGTAAAGATGTATTTTAATTTTATGTTGCTGAAAAGAAGTCTTCATTGTCTCTGATATGGGTCAGATGACGTGGCCCCTCCTGGACTGCCGAGAAAATGGGTCCCTTCCCTGATCATCATATCAACCCAGAGCCGGATGGGCCTCTTCCACTTCAGGCCCACGAGAAAACGGGTCCGACCTGGCCCAGCAGGATTTCAGACCCGTTTCCTCTGCCTATAAATACCAGACCCCTCCCCCACTGGCAAGGTAATCAAACTTTCTACCCTTGAACCCTAGCTACTGTTGCTTTTCCAAGTAACTGACTAGATCGTCGAAGGGCCTGTCGCCGGGACTTCTTCCGGTGTTTCTAGGCAGTGTGCAAGCACCCAGGACCTAACCGAGCCCCCAGATCCGAGCTGAGTAGCTGGATCCGAGCCGAACTGTTGGATCCGAGCCAAGCACTCGGTCCCTACCTCACTGCTCCTACTTCTGAGCTGGCTCCTGCTACTCGGGGTCGGACCAGGGCCAGTACCGCATCAGGACTTCCACTATACAAATTACAAGAACTCACACTTATTGCCCCCACACCCCAAAAACAAACAGCATTAGGTTGGCACCGTCTATGGAAAAGCCAGAGCTTTTAGGTACTCTCGTCCTTCCGAACCCAGCCAGAGTCGTCACCTCGGGTTCGAGTCCATCCGTGGCTCCCAAAGCCAGAAGGGTTGTCACCTCCGCATGACATCCGGACCCCCTACATCATGGCCGCGCTATTGACTAGGGTTCCAACCAACCTTGGGTCAACAGCGCGGCTCGACCATCAAACGCATCTAATTTGCGTTACGTCATCTCGGACAGGCAGGCCAGCCGGACGACGGGAGAGGCCGCTTCCAACTCGGTATCGAACCATCATCGACAGCCTTCCCAGGTGCGCGTTCCCCAGCCGAACCCGGTAGGGCAAGCCCCCGTCACAAGGGTCGAATTCCAGAATTTCCGGGACGAGATTCTCCAAGCTATCCGAGGCGGCCAGACTACCGAGGTCTACCACATTTTCGACCCCCGGTTAGGAACAGGAGCCGGCAAGTCTGGTGGATCGGCTCGTCCTCAAGAACAGGCAGATGCCATCTTTCGTCGTTTGGAGGAAATGGAGAACCGCCTCGCCCATCTCAGCGAGGGCAGACCAATGCCGGGTCATGGTCATCGTCCGACCGGACCCCCCTTTTCCCCCAGATCCTAGAAGCCGAGATCCCTTGGAATTTCAGGCCTCCCCAATTCGAGGCCTACAACAGCTAGGGTGATCCTGCTGATCACATGGAGGGATTTAAGACCCTCATGATGATTCACAGCGCTGCGGATCCCCTCTTCTATTGTGCCTTCCCTGCTACCCTCCGTGGATCGGCTCGGGAATGGTTCTCCAAACATACCCCCAGCTCGGTCTTCTCTTTCGAGCAGCTAGAGGTGGGCTTCCTAGCCCACTTCGTGACCAGCAGAAAGGTCGAGAAGACAAGCTCTTCCCTTCTGGACCTCAAGCAGAAGGACGGGGAATCCCTCCGGGAGTTTGTTCGGAGGTTCACCACCGAGGCGAGATCAGTTTCCTCCCTCGACGCAGGGGTCGCCTCTGCATCCTTCCAACACAATGTCCACCACGGCCAGCTCAGGCTTCTTTAGCCAAGAAGCCACCCGTGGACTTCCCCGACCTACTCAACAAAGTCGAAAAGTATATCCGGGCCGAGGAGGCCCTCAATCCCGATGGCGCCAAGGAAGCCACTTCCAAGGAGAAGCATAAAGCCGATGATGCTGAGCCTTTCAAGAGACCAATGAAAGAAGCAACTGGTCTTAAAAGGGTCCCCTCGGTCCCTCGATTTGAGAGATATATGTCCCTGACTCAGAACATCTCAGCAATCTTGATGGAGATCGAGGACAAAGGGATCGTCCGCTTCCCTTCCCGACAGATGAACAATGGTAAGAAGCGAGGTCAAAGTTTCTACTGCCACTTCAACCAAGACACCAGGCACGACACAGATCATTTCCAAGCCCTCAAAGACGAGATCGAAAACCTCATCCAACGAGGGTATCTGAGGGAGTTCGTCCGGACCAATCCCGAAGACCGAAGAGAACAAAGAACCCGAGGCCTTCGCCTCCTCCTCGAGCAAACAACCGCCGCACCGAGCGAGATCCTGAATCCAGGGAAGCAGGGGAACCGGCTATCCTCCACTACATCCATGGCGAACCCATTGGAGGGGACTCCAATACCTCTCGCAAGGCCTTCGTCTGAGAGGTCAATTCTATCTGGGACCATTCCTCCCCCATGTCCACCAGCTAGCCGTCTCCTTCTTGGGAGAAGACCTCGAAGGCGTCCGACTTCCGCACTGCGATGCCCTCGTCATCAACCTCGTCATGGCCAACTTTGAGGTCCGCCGTATCCTGGTGGACAACGGTAGCTCAGTTAATATTCTATTCTTAGAAGCATTCGAGAAACTCAAGCTCCCCAAAGAAAAGCTGAAGCCCGCTGGCTACACCCTTCACGGGTTTTCTGGCATCCCCGTACAAATTGAGGGATTGTGACACTAGAGGTAACTGCAGGCACGACCCCCATCCTCTGAACCGAGTCGATGGATTTCGTGGTGGTCAACGTCAAGGCAGCATACAATGCCATCCTCGGCCGACCCGGGCTCTGATCGTTCCAGGCCTTCCCCTCGGCCTACCATCTGAAACTGAAGTTCCCCACCGCCTCGGGGTCGGGGTCGTCCGAGGCAACCAGGAATCGTCATGTTCGTGATACATGATAGCGGTCGGGGGCGGTGTATTTGCCTTTGATGCGGTTGAACTCCCTCCCGAGAGAGACCATCTGGAGTCAGGACCAGCGGACGAGCTGAAGGAAGTCTTGTTCGAGGCAGATGACAAATCCAAACATTTTCGTGTGATTCGCACCTTGTCCGCATACTTGAAGCCGGGCCTGTTTGATTTCGTCCGCCGCAACATCGACCTCTTCTCCTGGACCCCGTCCGGCATGCCTGGGATTTCAGAAGATCTTATCACGCATAGACTGAGCATCAGCCCAGGCTCCAAACTCTTTCATCAGAAGCGACACAAGTTCGCTCCGGAGAGGAAACAAGCCCTAAAGGTTGAGGTGGACAAGCTGTTGTCCGCTCGTTTCATTCAGGAGGTCAGCTACCCTGGAGTGGCTGGCCAACATTGTTATGGTGAAGAAGGCCAGCAGAAGCTGGAGGGTCTGCATTGACTTCACAGACCTCAACAAGGCGTGCCCGAAAGACCATTTTCCTCTCCCAAGCATCGATGCCCTGATCGATGCGACATCGGGTCACGAGCTGCTGACGTTCATGGATGCCTTTTCAGGCTATAACCAAATCTGCATGTTCCCTCCCGACATCGCCAAGACGTCTTTCGTAACCGACCAAGGTCTATATTGCTACCGAGTTATGTCCTTCGGGCTCAAGAACACCGGAGCCACCTACCAGAGGCTCGTCAACCTGGTCTTCAAAGATCAGATCGGTCGCAACATGGAGGTATGCGTCGATGACATGCTCATCAAAAGCCGATGAGGTCAGGACCATGTGGGTGATCTTGAAGAAGCATTTGGCATCCTCCGAGCCCATAACATGAGGCTCAATCCCACCAAGTGCGCCTTCGGCGTCTACTCCGGGAAATTCCTCAGGTTTGTCGTCAGCCAGCGCGGCATCGAGGCGAAGCCTGAGAAGATCCAGGCCATTATCGACATGGCACATCCCTGAAATATTAAAGAAGTTCAGCGCCTAACGGGGAGACTAGCGCCCATCGGTCGCTTCCTCTCAAAATCAGGGGGAAGTCACTCCCCTTCTTCAAGGCTCTCCGAGGAGCCAAAGGCTTCGAGTGGGGGGACGCCCACCAGCAGGCATTCGAACAACTGAAGTCTTATCTCGCCAACCCTCCACTCATGAGTAAACCCCGAACCGGCGAGCCACTACAACTATATCTCTCGAGAGAGGGCCCTTAGTATCGTCCTCGGTTCGGGAAGAGGGCAGCATCTAGAAGCCTCTGTACTACATGAGCAAGGTCTTGCTCTCAGCAGAGACGAGGAATGCTAAAATGGAGAAGGTGGCCTATGCGCTTATGATGGTCGCGTGGAAGCTTAGCCCTTATTTCCAAGCACACTCCATTCAGGTCCTCTCGGACCAGCCCCTCAAGGTCGTCCTTCACAAGCCCGAGACCTCCGGCCGCTTGGTCAAGTGGTCGATCGAGCTGAGTCAGTACGACATCAGCTACCAGCCCAGGATAGCCATCAAGAGGCAGGCCCTTACTGAGTTTATCACGAAATGTACCATTCCCGAGCCATCCGACATGCGGGCGACCGACCCAATATGGGAGGTTTATGTCGTCGGCTCGTCTTGCGAAGGAGGAAGCAGAGCGAGCATCATTCTGAAAGGGCCCGATGATTTCATCCTTCAGTATTCCCTGTGTCTGAATTTCCTGGCCTCAAACAACGAAGTGGAGTATGAAGCTATGATCGTGGGGCTCACCCTTGCACACAAGGCCGGATCCAGACACATCAAGGCCTTTAGCAACTCCTAGCTCGTATTCAACCAGATCACCGGGGAGTATGAGGCTCGCGACCCCCGAATGGTGCAGTACCTGGCTGTAGTCCATCACCTCTTGGCGTCTTTTGAATACCACTCGATAGAATAGATCCCCAAGGAACAGAATGCCCAGGCAGATTCGTTATCGAAGCTCGCCTCATCATCATTCGAAGGGATCGACCACACCGTTCTGATCGAAGTTCTCAAGCCCAGCATCGACCTTCCCGAAGCTTCCTGCCTCGCCACCGATCTCCAACCAGACAACTGGACTACGCCCATTGGAAAATTTCTTTCGGATGGTGTGTACCCTCAAGATCGAGCCGAAGCAAGAAGAATCAGAGCTCGCACATAAAGATTCACCCTAATTGAAGGAACGCTCTTCAAGCACTCATATACGTTGGCCGACGGTAGGCCATACCTCCGTTTCCTAACTCCAGATGAGGCAAAGTATGCTTTGAAGGAACTTCACGAGGGGATCGGTGGATGCCACATGGAGAGCAGGTCATTCACCCGAAAGGCCTTAAATCACGGGTACTACTGGCCTTCAATGCTGCAAGGCTCTCAAGACAACGTCAAGCGATGTGGCCCTTGCCAAAGATTTTCGTCAGTGACGAGGCTTTCCCAGGACAACCTCCGATCCCTATCCAGCCCGACCCCTTTCGCTATTTGGGGGATGGACCTAGTCGAACCCTGCCCACAGGAAACGGGTCAAAGGAAATTTCTGGTGGTAGCCATCAGTTACTTCACAAAGTGGGTCGAGGCAGAACCCCTGGCCACGATCACCGAGCATCAAACTCAACAATTTTTCTGGAGGAACATCATCTGCCGATTCGGTATCTCGTAGGTACTCATCACCAACAACAGAACCCAATTTGTGGGTAAAAACTTTCGAAAATCCTGCGAAGACATCGGCATTTTCCAACGCTTCTCGTCGGTGTGCCACCCTCAGTCCAACGGCCAAGACGAAAATGCAAACTGCCAGATCTTGGTTGGCCTCAAGAAGTGGCTGGTTAATTCGCCAAAGGAACTATAGGTCGACGAGCTACCAAGCGTACTCTGGGCATACCGAACAACTAAAAGGATCCCCACGGGCGAATCCCCCTTTAACCTTACCTACGGTGCCGAGGCTGTTATCCCTCTCGAGATCGGCCTCCCCTCGCCCAGGATCATGGCCTTCAGCCAGGAGGATAACTCTTTGGACCTCAGAGCCAACCTGGACACCATCGACGAGGTCAGGGAAAGATCTACCATTCGCAGAAGCATATACCAACAAAGGATTGAAAAATTCTACAATAAGAAGGTCCGCCCGACGGACATCAAGCAGGGCGACCTCGTGCTCAAAAAGCTCTCGGTCTTCGACCCTAGAGGAAAGCGAAAACTTTTGCCTAATTGGGAGGGCCCTTACAAGCTCTCCGAAGTTATCCGTCCTGGCACAGTACCGACTTGCAGACCTAGGGGGGCAGGATTATCAAGAGGCCCTGGAAAGCAAAGCACCTCATTAAGTTCCTCGAAGGAGAAGGCTAAACTTATTTAACCTGATCTATTGTAATCGGCACCTACGTGCTATTTCATTTTGTAAATTACAAAGTGTGACTTTATGTCTTTATGTTTTCTTCAACACTTTTTTAATTTTTTAGAACAAGTTAAGGGGGATCGACTCTCGGCACTCACCTCGAGCCACACCCTAGCTTTCTCAAGCTAACAGGGCTTCACGCTCGGCAGTGCATTCAGAGCCGCAACCCGACATCTCTTCTCCCAAGTTAAGGGGCACGACTCTCGACACTCACCATCGAGCCACACTCTAGCTTTCTCTAAGGTAATAGAGCTTTCGCACTCGGTAGTGCCTCCGAGCCACAACCCGACAACCCTTCTCTTACGTTAAGGGGGCTCGACTCTCGGCACTCACCTCGAGCCACACCCTAGCTTTCTCAAGCTAACATGGCTTCGCGCTCGACAGTGCCTCCGAGCCACAACCCGACAACTCTTCACCCAAGTTAAGGGGGCTCGACACTCGGCACTCACCTCGAGCCACGCCCTAGCTTTCTCAAGCTAACAGGGCTTCGTGCTCGGCAGTGCCTCCGAGCCACAACCTGACAACTCTTCTCTTACGTTAAGGGGGCTCGACTCTCGGCACTCACCTCGAGCCACGTCCTAGCTTTCTCATGTTAACAGGGCTTCGCGCTCGGCAGTGCCTCCGAGCAACAACCCGACAACTCTTCTCTTACATTAAGGGAGCTCGACTCTCGGCACTCACCTCGAGCCACACCCTAGCTTTCTCAAGCTAACAGGGCTTCGCGCTTGGCACTACCTCTGATCTACAACCCGACAACTCTTCTCTTACATTAAGGAGGCTCGACTCTCGACACTTACCTCGAGCCACACCCTAGCTTTCTCAAGCCAACAGGGCTTCGTGCTCGTTAGTGCTTTCGAGCCATAACCCGATAACTCTTCTTCCAAGTTAAAGGGGGATCGACTCTCGGCACCAACCTCGAGCCACGCCCTAGCTTTCTCAAGCTAACAAGGCTTCGCGCTCGGGAGTGCCTCCGAGCCACAACCCGTCAACTCTTCTTCCAAGTTAAGGGGGCTCGACACTCGGCACTCACCTCGAGCCACACCCTAGCTTTCTCAAGCTAACAGGGCTTCGTGCTCGGCAGTGCCTCCAAGCCACAACCTGACAACTCTTCTCCTATGTTAAAGGGGCTCGACTCTCGGCACTCACCTCGAGCCATGTCCTAGCTTTCTCAAGCTAACCGGGCTTCACGCTTGGCCGTGCCCCCGAGCCATGACCCAACAGCTATTCCAAGGTACGGAGGCTCGGCCATCGGGATTCCAGCTCTCCTCCCTACCCAAAAGTTTTTATTATGATTTAGGATGCTCGCCTTTGGAAAATGCCCAGAGCCCCGAACCTCGGGTCGACACACCTCTCACCTGCTGACATTTCGGGGTAAACGAACTTTGGAGCTGAAACCCCAAATTGTCAGAGGGTGGCAGGGGAGCTACCGATCCGGGACTCTCGGCCAAAAATTCTGCTTTAGGACGTCCGCCTTCGGCAAGCACCTCGAGTCCCGCCCCCGGGATCGACCCATCTCACCCGCTGACAACTCGGGGTAAATGGCCCTCGGAAACGAAATTTCGAATTGTCAGAGGGTGGTAGGAAAGTCACCGGCGACGAGTTTTCACGATAAAGTGATACAATTCGTGGTGAACTTCTGGTGAAGGGGGAAGGCTTATATAGCCCTCCGAATTTATGACATCGGGGAGTCCAAACGACGAAAGGTGAAATATCCCCCATTAATAGTTATCGGAAGGTGAAACGTCCCCCATTAAGTACTATCTACGGGGGGTAATGTGTAATACCCTGGATTGTACAATAATTATATATATATATATATATATATATATATATATATATATATATATATATATATATATATATATATATATATATATATATATATATATATATATATATATATATATATATATATATATATATATATATATGTATGTATGTATGTATGTATGTATGTATGTATATATATATGTATGTATGTATGTATGTATGTATGTATGTATGTGTACATACATATACATATACATATATATATATGTGTATATGTATATATATATATGTATGTATGTATGTATGTATGTATGTGTACATACATATACATATACATATATATATATATGTATATGTGTATATATATATGTATGTATGTATGTATGTATGTATGTGTACATACATACATATACATATACATATATATATATATGTATATGTATATGTATATATGTATATATATATATGTATGTATGTATGTACACATACATACATACATACATACATACATACATATATATATATATATATATATATATATATATATATATATATATATATATATATATATATATATATATATATATATATATAATAAAACACAAAGAAAGCTATCAAGTGGTTCTCCTTCAATCTCCTTAAAAATCAAAGGCCCAGATCTAATCTCACAAAATATATTTTCCCCCCAAAACTCAAATTCAAACCCCCCCACCCAAAACAACTCCTATATTTATTTAATTTCTCTCTCTCTCCCTCCCTCCCTCCCTCTTCTATTCAAAAAATTAAGAAAATAAAAATTTTTAAATTTTTTTAAAAATAAAAAATTTTAAAACTAAAAAAATAAAAAATTTAAAAGCTTTAAAAATAGTTCAAAAAAATCAAAAAATAAAATAAATCATATATTATATTTTTTGCTGAACCCTAAAAGTTTCTCATATAAAATGTTTGCTACTTCAATTAATTTGCTCGACCTCCAAAACTATTTTATATGATCAAATAAGGTGCACCTTTCCGAAGACGTGCCGTAGGCACGTGTCAACGGACAAACCTAGTCTATATAATAAAACACAAAGAAAGCTATCAAGTGGCTCTCCTTCAATCCTCCCAAAAATCAAAGGCCTGGATCTAATCTTACAAAACATATTTTCTCCTCAAAACTCAAATTCAAATCTCCCACCCAAACCACCTCCTATATATTTTTTTCTCTCTCTCCCTCCCTCCCTCTTCTATTCAAAAAATTAAAAAAATAAAAAAATTTTAAAAATTAAAAAACTAAAAAACTAAAAAAATTTAAAATTTTAAAAACTTTAAAAATAATTCAAAAAAAAATCAAAAAATCATATAATATGTTTTTTGCTCTATGTTTGCTACTTCAATTAATTTGCTGGACCTCCAAAACTATTTTATATAATCAAACAAGTTGCACCGTTCCGAAGACGTGTCGTAGGCACGTGTCAACGGGCAAACCTAGTATATATATATATATATATATATATATATATATATATATATATATATATATATATATATATATGTATATATATATTGTCTGTATGCGTGCATATGATTACAGTATTTTGTTTGATTTTACTGTTTTTGGTATGCGGTTAGGTTTGCAGGGCGGTTCATGAAGATGGTTGTGTTCTAGATGGTGCACGAAATTGAGGAGGACCGATACTAGAATATACATTAGTTTTGGGTACAATACATATGCAATATATTATTGTATGATACTAAAAAGGGTATATTTTGCGTACAGTCGATAAAACCTCTCATCTCTCATCCAAGAACCCAAATAAGAGCTAAAAAGTTCATCCAACCAATATATCCTCAAACCATGAGCTAGACATGGTTTTATACCAAAAGCACCCTAGTCTACCCCTACCCCTACTACCTTAAATCTGCCCCCCCCCCCCCCCCCCCCCGGCCCCCCCTCCCCTCTCTTTTCTCACTTTTTTCCCATTAAAAATCCTCTCATTTCTCCTTCCAAGTTCTGAAATTTTTAGAACACAAACCCAAGAAAGAAAGAGAAGGAGAAAAGAAGAAGGATTGAAGAGGAGCTCTCTTTGAGTGGATTCTTGGAGAAGTAAAGCTCAAGACCATCTTCTACTCTCAAACCATTTTGCGGGGGGGGGGGGGGGGGGGGGGGGGGTTCTCTAAACTTTTCTTGTTAATTTTGTTGATTCTTGCATGCATGTATAGTGGTAGGAGTTTAGAATGATTGTTTAAGAAATTGGAAGTTGAATTTGAAACTAGAACAGAATATCTTGATCTGCATGTCATTTTATAGAATTTTCCGATAGCAAACCACACTAAATTTGATGATGATATTTTCAAAGATTGTTCCCTTACATGTCTAGATGATTCATTAATTATTTCGAATTTTTTTGAGGTGTTTTGGTATTTTAATAAAATTTGTTTTTGGAACAGAGCCGTGAGGCAGAAGCAGGATTTGTTTACTGTAATACCTGAGATTGAAGGATTTCTCATAATTAATTGGCACATGATATTATTCTGAAATTTTTACCATGATTTCTAATATGTATCTAGACTCTATGGAAAAATCAAGAAATTAATTGGAGAAAGTTACATTCATGTTCAAAATTAGTCTATCAACAGTAGTTAGAACTGTGACTGAAGAACAGTATGATCTTTATGCTTATTTGAATCATGAAGAACGCAGTGTATACTTGGAATTTGGAGATGAAACCTTTTGCATGTTGTTCATTATGATGTCTAGTTTCTTTACTATAAATTTGGTGACTATTGGACGAGTACATGATTTATAATAATTTTTATAGCATGTACTGTGCTGAGTTTAGTCAGATTAGACACCTTGATGAGATGACACAATTGAGGCTCTGTAAGAGCAAATTTTGAGGAAGTGTTCTCTTAGAGAATTGTAGTAGACATCTAGACCTTTCTAACAAGCCTTATTTGAGGTGATACCTGTGAGGGGTTTTGCAAATTGCATTAGTACTAGCAGACCATAGTCGAGTGTTGTACTTTCCTGTCGTAGGGATATGTTTTCGTTTCTCATGATTGAGTTCACGATCTCGTATCTCGATCGGTTAATTTCCAAAGATTTCCGGGGTAAGGAACGGTAGGGGGACTCCTGTCGGATAGGGGGATTTGACCCTCGAGTCCGTCACGTTCTTATGCACGTGGGTTTTATATGTGAATCATTGACGTCATTTTGTACCGGGTAGGTACACGGTCTTGTTACCAGAATTTGACAAGGCTTTCTGAGTGAGGTCTGTGCACGGGTACTGAGTGAAAAATGCGACCACCACTTAGGCACTGCAGTTGCGAAACTAGACCGACCAACTGCAACCTCCTTGGGCATGGATAATCTATTGGGAACAGGTTGAGTACAAGAGTAGGATGCATAGCAAGGGTTTTAATCCATAAATTGTGGAGAAAGTCGGCTAGAATTGGGGGCGTATGTAGTATGGGATGCAATCGTTCTCCAAAGTCTTGCTTGCATTAGATTCAGGCATATGAATTGTTGCATCTAGTCGTAGGATCATGGCATACCACTGCACTAGAACCCGAATCCATTATACCCTTGTTTGGCACATCACTTTTCTTTGCATGAATTTTGATTGTGATTATAGTTTAGAGGATCACTGTTATTATCAGCTTTACGTTAGTCGAAGTACTGACGTTCCCCACCTTATAGGTATCTGGAGCCGGTTTACTGATACTGCAGAGCCCGAGTTGGTCCAAGCATCCAAGGAACATATGCAAGTATTATTATATTGTTGTAAATATTGTAATTCTTATTGGATATTCTAACACTTGTAAATGTAACATTTATATGGAATAAAAGTTTTAAATTTTTTTTGTACTTTCTGTGATTGTGGCTATTTTGTAGTTCGACTCCTAGAGTAGGATCTCACATTTTCAGTATGGGGATTTGGGGCACCGCAGAAGTTGGTATCAGAGCAGACTTCAAATATTAGTCCAACACAGTAGGAAAATTAGACTTGGATGCATTGCGAGAGTTGGGTTTAGTCAGATAGTTGATGATTATAATTCATAATATTGCTTTTACAACTTATGGTTTATAATTTTTTCTATATCTGAACTGATTCCCATATTTTCTCTTGCAGATGTCGAGCTTAGACATTGGACACTCGAATGGGTGGACCAATGGACATGGTCCTGCACCTCCACTCCCACCTCCACCCCTGCAGCCCACGGCCATAGTGCAAGCTATCACCATGTTGTCCCAGGAGCTGGCTGCCTACAAATGGAGCCACGGTCAGCTAGAGGATCGCTTCGAGAACCTCGCACGGGCGTTGATAATCACTGAGAGGAGAGTGGCCAAGCTGGAAAGGGCCAAAAGGAAATGGAAGACGAGGGTAGTACTTCTGAAGCACCGGTACGAGGAGAGGCTGGGTCAGTTGCAGAGCAGATATCTGGCACTGAGGACTCAGGTCTGCGACATGCAGGATCTGTTAGACCAGATGACTGCCGGGGATAGCTCAGAGGTTGGCGACTTGCCAGGGGCAAGTGAGCAGTAACCTCCCTTAGTGTTATGGGATTCTTTTTTATGTGTATAGATGACAACCTTTCTGAATAGCTAGGCTAACATGCTATTGTTTTGATGGGTGTAATATGAACCAATGGGATGGTGATGTGATTGTATAATGGCAAATCACTTGTAAACCTTTTTTGAAATTAATGAAACTAGTATGTATTTCTGACCAGTACTAGTGTGCTATGGGTTTTGCATTGCTATTGTTGATTGATGAGGTCGGTATTAGCTTTTAGATGGAAGGAAGAACCAGAAGCAACCAGAGTGACCAGACTGAAGCCGAAGGCAGTGGAGCCAACGGTGCTGGCCTTGATGTAAGGGAAGAATTTGCTTTAGTATATCAGATGATTGGAGCATTTGTGGAGGCTAGCAGGAACCAAGCACCGCCACAAAGAGCACCAGGAGTTGCTATTAATGCTAATCCGATGAAGATGGTGGAATCATTTAGGATGATGAAACCGCCAGTCTTCGAAGGACATGCCGACCCCATAGCTGCTGACGACTAGATACGTCAGGTGGAGACGGTATTTGAGGTGCTGATGACTCCCAAGGACATCAAGGTATGTCCAACCACAATCTTGCTGGAGAAGGACGCCGGAATTTGGTGGCAGCCCGTGAAGCGTGGTCTTGGAGAAGGATAGATCACTTAGGAAGATTTCCATGAGGAATTCCGACAGCACTATTTCCCCTTGGAGGTGCAAGAAGAGAAAACAATGGAATTCCACAACTTGAAGCAAGGAATTATGTCCGTCAGAGATAATGTGACGAAGTTTTCTCAGCTGTCGAGGTATGCGCCGGAGATGGTCCAAGAGAAAGCAAAGAAGGCCTAGATGTTTGAGCAAGGGCTTAGGAATGGACTGAGGTCGAGGATGGTTGCGATGGGCATTCGCTGATTCGACAAGCTGGTGAGAAGAGCTGCGACAACAGAGGCAGACATGAATCAGAATCATGGAAGGACAGAGTTTTGGAGCAAAGGGAAGAGATCCACCGCAGCATCAAAGTTCAAGAAGCAGGGCAAGGGTCAGAAGTTCCAGAAAATCAGTACCAAGGTAGGAGAATTCAAGCTGGGAAGTTGCTTCCACTGTGGAGAGCAGGGAAATTATATGGATCGATGCCCCAGGAAGAATGCACTGAAATGTTTCCAGTGTGGGCTAGAAGGGCATATCAAGTCAAATTGTCTCCAAATTTCAAGGAACGGCCACAGGGTAGGGTCGGGAGCAACAGACAAAGGGAAGAAGGCCTATGCATCAGGGAAGGGTGTTTGCCTTGACCAAGAAGGATGCTAAAGAAGATGGAAGGGTAATTACTAGTATGTAAGGAAATGATGTAATAAAGTTCTAAGTTATATTTTGGTTTTTGGAAGTTGATGAAGGATGAACTGTTGTAACATGACATGTATATATAAATAGAATTTTGGCTACAGTCTTGTTTGATAGTGGATCGACTCATTCTTTTGTGTCAAAATCTTTTTTGAGAAAATTAAGATGCACACAAAAGGCAATTCCAGATTTAGCTTTGATGATGGCTACGCCATTAGGGGCAACCCTTACTACAGATTTGTGCTATAGGGAATGTAAACTCCAGATTAATGGAGAAACCCTAAGTATCGAATTGTTGGAGTGGGGTTTACCGGAACAGATGTCATTATTGGTATGGATTGGATGTCGAGACACAAGGCAAGCATCGACTGCAAGGAGAAAAGAGGTAGTCATCTCAGCCGAAGGAGTGGAACTTGTATTCCACGGGGAGAAGAGATCGAAGGCAATGACTATTGCAGCTGCTAGTGAGGTACGGGTACTTGAAGAGGTCAACAAGATACCAGTGGTGAGAAATTTTCCACTCGTGCTCTTGGAGGATTTATCTAGACTTCCTCCACACCGAGATGTCGAGTTTAGCATCACAGTTCGGCCAGGTAGCGCTCCAGTATCCAAAGCACCCTATAGAATGGCACCAATAGAGCAGAATGAGGTCAAGAAGCAGATCGAAGAATTCTTGCAGAAGGGATTTATCAAACCAAGTGCATCACCTAGGGGAGCACCAGTGTTTCTTGTTAAGAAGAAGGACGGGTCATCAAGGATGTGTATTGATTATCGGGAATTTAATAAGGTCACTATTCGGAACAAGTACCCAATTCCTAGGATCGACGATTTGTTCGATCAGCTTTAGGGAGCAGCAGTATTTTCCAAGATTGATCTACGGTCCGGATATCATCAAGTGCGAGTCAAGGAAGAGGATGTACCTAAGACAGCTTTTCGGACTCGACATGGACACTATGAATTCTTGGTAATGCCGTTTGGAGTGACTAACGCTCCAGCAATCTTTATGGACTTGATGAACAGAATTCTACGCCCGCTTATCGACTCATTTGTCGTGGTCTTCATCGATGACATTTGCTGTATTCAAGGATAGAAGGGGATCATGCTGAACATCTGACAACAGTCTTGAGCAAGATACAAGAGCATCAGTTGCATGCCAAATTATCCAAGTGTGAGTTCTGAAAATCGAAAGTTGCATTCCTAGGCCATATCCTTTCTAAGGAGGGAGTGGCAACGGATCCTCAGAAGATAGAAGCAGTCAAGGGATGGCCACAATCAAAGACGGTGAAAGAAGTAAGGAGTTTTCTGGGTATGACTGGGTATTACCGGAAGTTTATCCAGAATTATGCAAAGATAGCTGTACCCCTTATAGCTTTGACCAAGAAGAACCAAAATTTTGAATGGACGGAGATGTGTGAAGAGAGTTTCCAAGAACTGAAGAACTGTTTAATCTCTGCACCTATATTGGTTTTACCTCAGGAAGCAAAGACTATGTCATCTACAGTGATGTGTCGTATTTGGAGTTCGGATGTGTGCTGATGCAGGAGGGCAAGGTTATAGCTTATGGTTCAAGACAGCTATGACCACATGAGAAGAATTACCCAACTCATGATTTGGAACTTGCAGCCATAATCTTCGCTTTGAAATTATGGAGACATTATATCTACGGAGCAAAGGTGGAAATATATACTGACCATAAGAGCTTGAAGTATATCTACCAGCAGAAGGACCTTAATTTATGGTAGAGGAGATGGTTGGAAGTGCTCGGAGACATCAGGCCTGAAATCATATATCATCCAGGGAAAGCCAACGTGGTAGCAGATGTGCTCAGCAGGAAGAGAAGTGTGGCTACATTGGTAGCGACCCGGAAGGAACTAGATGAGGAGATCAGACATGTAGGCATTGAAGTAGTCGCTCAGCACTTAAGTGCAATTTTGGCACAGTTGGTATTACGGCCAAGCTTGAATGAGGAGGTGAAGAAGGCTCAGAACGATGACCCAGAGATGGAAGACATGAAGAAGCAAGTGTACAAAGGAAAATTGCCCGAATTTAGCATAAGAGAAGGTTCACTATGGTTTGGTAGCAGACTGTGTGTACCAAAGGATGAGGAGTTGAGGGAAGACATCATGAAGGAAGCTCACTCCACATTGCTTGCGATTCACCCCGGAAGCACCAAGATGTATCGTGATATAAAGCAGCATTATTGTTGGTCAGGGATGAAGCGAGACATAACAGAATTCGTGGCCAAATGTCTGACATGCCAACAGGTTAATGCCGAGAATCAGAAACCAGGAGGATTACTACAGCCTCTACCCATTCCAAAATGGAAATGGGAGAACATCAGTATAGACTTCATCGCTGGATTACCCAGGAGCCCTAAATGAAATGACTCGATATGGGTGATTATGGATCAATTAACAAAGTCAGCACATTTTCTTTCAGTAAAGATGACCTGGTTAATCGAGAAGCTGGCCGAGATCTATATCGAGAACATAGTGAAGCTACATGGAGTGCTAGTGTCGATAGTATCCGACCGAGATGGAAGATTCACATCTCGATTCTGACAAAGTCTACAGTCAGCATTGGGAACTAGAACATACTTCAGCACAACTTTTCACCGACAGACTGATAGACAGACAGAGAGAGTCAACATGATTCTTGAAGACAAGTTGAGGGCATGCATTTTGGACTTCGGAGGAAGTTGGAAGAAATACCTAACCTTGGTAGAGTTTGCTTACAACAACAGCTATCAGGCGAGCATTGGCATGGCCTCGTATGAAGCTTTGTATGGCAGAAGATGCAGAACACCAGTTTGTTGGTTCGAGGTAGGAGAGCGGCAGATGTATAGGCCAGAAATCATACAGCAAACGACGGAACAGATCGAGCTTATTCAGAAGAGGCTGCAAGGAGCACAAAGCAGGCAGAAAAGCTATGCGAACAACCGCTGAAGAGAGTTGGAATTTGAGGAAGGTGACTCCGTATTTCTCAAGGTGTTGCCGACAAAAGGAGTTATCTGATTCGGAAAGGGCAGGAAGTTAGCTCCGAGATACATTGGACCATACAAGATTCTGAAGAGGATTGGCAGGATGGCTTATAAGTTGGAGCTACCGGCCAAGTTATCTCAAGTGCATGACGTGTTCCACGTCTCTATGCTACGGAAGTATGTGCCGTCAGGATACTTGATCATCAGGACAAGGTACTGAGAAACAAGTTTATCCCAATGGTCAAAGTTCTCTGGAAGAACCAGTTCGTGGAAGAAGCCACGTGGGAGCCAGGGAGCCATATAAAAGATTTGTATCCGGATTTGTTTTAGATATTTTTGTCTTTTCTTTTCTCCCACTAGGGATGTTCTGGGGACAGAACGATTCTAAGGATGGCGTAATGTAATACTTCGGATTGTACAATACCATATATATATATATATATATATATATATATATATATATATATATATATATATATATATATTCTGTATGCGTGCATATGATTGCAATGTTTTGTTTGATTTTATTGTTGTTGGTATGCGGTTAGGTTTGCGGGGCGGTTGATGAGGGTGGTTGCGTTCTAGATGGTGCACAAGATTGAGGGGGACTGATACTAGTATATATACTAGTTTTGTGTACAGTACATATGCAATATATCATTGTATGATACTACAATGGGTATACTTTGCGTACACTTGAGAAAACCTCTCATATCTCATCCAAGAACCCAAATAAGAGCTAAAAAGTTCAGCCAACCATTATACCCTCAAACCATGAGCTGGACATGGTTTTACACCAAAACCACCATAGTCTACCCCTACCCCTACTACCCATAATCCCCCCCCCCCCCCCCTCCCCGCTCTTTCCTCACTTTTTTCCCATTAAAAACCCTCTCGTTTCTCCTCTCAAGTTCTGAAAATTTCAGAACACAAACCCAAGAAAGAAAGAGAAGGAGAAAAAGAAGAAGGATTGAAGAAGAGCTCTCTTGGAGTGGATTCTTGGAGAAGTAAAGCTCAAGACCATCATCTACTCTCAAACCATTTCCGGGTGGGGAGTTTCTCTAAAATTTTCTTGTTATTTCTTGTTGATTCTTGCATGCATGTGTAGTGGTAGGAGTTTAGAATGATTGTTTAAGAGATTGGAAGTTGAATCTGAAACTAGAACAGAAAATCTTGATCTGCATGTCATTTTATAGAATTTCTCGAGAGCAAACCACATGGAATTTGATGATGAAATTTTCACAGATTGTTCCCTTACATATCTAGATGATTCATAAATTATTCAAAGTTTTCTGAGGTTGTTTGGTATTTTAATAAAATCCATTTTTGGAACAGAGTCGTAAGGCGGAAGCAGGATTTGTTTACTGTGATACCTGAGATTAAAGGATTTCTCATAATTAATTGGCACATGATATTATTCTGAAATTTTTACCATGTTTTCTCATATGTATCTAGACTCTACGTAAAAATCAAGAAATTAGGTGGAGGAAGTTACATACATGTTTAAAATTTGTCTATCAACAGTAGTTAGAACTGTGACTGAAGAACACTATGATGTTGATGCTTGTTTGAAACATGAAGAAAACAGTGTATACTTGGAATTTGGATATGAAACCTTTTGCATGTTGTTCATTATGATGTCTAGTTTCTTTGCTGTAAATTTGGTGACTATTGGACGCGTATATGATTTATGATGATTTTTAAAGCATGTACTGTGCTGAGTTTAGTCAGATTAGACACCTTGATGAGATGACACAATTGAGGCTCTGTAAGAGCAAATTTTGAGGAAGTGTTCTCTTAGAGAATTGTAGTAGACATCTAAAATTTTCTAAAAGCCTTATTTGAGGTGATTCCTGTGAATGGATGATTTAATATGATTTTTACAAGACTGGACAGAAACTAGGATTTGAGCTGAGTGCTCTGTTTGAGTAAGACTTAGTGTGTGATTTGGTACACCTGAGAGTAATGTGTGTTTTAGGGTGATCTAATGACATATTTTGGATTGGTGATCAACTAGGGAGTTGTAGGGGACAACTACACCCTTCCATGAAACCTGGTTTGGTAGTATTCTGATGACTGAGCAGTGTTTTAGGCTACCGGTAAGTTGCAGCCAGTGTACGAAAAGTACACAGGCTGAGGCTTGAGAGGCCATTTTGGGGACCTAAATGATAGAATCTGAGGTTATAATCAAGTAGGAAGTTGTAGCCTAGGTCTTTACCTTTTCATATTGGGCTTGAACACCCAAATCTGAGTTGTATTGTAGGAGTTATGATCTTTTTAAGTTTCGAACAGAAACACCATTGGTTGCTTAGTCTTGGGTTTTGACTAAGTATTGAGTGGACATTTTCCCTGTGTACATTAGAGTTGATAAATCACTATTTGGGGACGATGGGTGCCTATTACTGGTTTGTTTGACTCCCATGGTAGATTTTTTGACTCGAGTTAGTCACTAGGGTAAGGTGATGCTCTACGTCTGTCGATCCTAAGTTATGAACTTCCACCGAGGCGTAGGATGTCTGAGCCATGCCGTCAAATTAAGCTCATTGCCCGGTTAAGGTCAAACACATAAGTTCATTGCCCGGGTAGGGATGAATACATAAATTCATTGCCCGGTTAGGGCTAAATGCAGGCCATGCTGCTGGACAATTCCAAGCTAGGGAAAGTGGCGAACAGAACTGTGTTACCAGGGTCAGAGGTCGATAAGCAGAATTTTGGAGGCAATTATATTTTCACCCGAATGATTAGAGTAAGGCTGGGTCTAGAATGGTGTATTAGGGGTTTTGTAACTTGCATTAGTACAAGCAGACCATAGTCGGGTGTTGTACTTTCCTGTCATATGAATACGTTTTCGGTTCTCGTGATTGAGTTCACGGTCTCGTATCTCGATTTGTTAATTTCCAAAGATTGTCGGGGTAAGGAACAGGAGGGGGACTCCTGTCGAATAGGGAGATTTGACCCTCAAGTCCATCATGTTCCTATGCACGTGGGTTTTATATGTGAACCATTGACGTCATTTTGTACCGGGTAGGTACCCGGTCTTGTTATCAGAATTTGACACGGCTTTCTGAGTGAGGTCCATGTGCAGGTACTGAGTGTAAAATGCGACCACCCCTCAGGCACTGCAGTGGCGGAACTAGAACGACCAAGTGTAACCTTCTTGGGCACGGATAATCTATTAGGAATAGGTTGAGTACAAGAGTAGGATGCGTGGTGAGGGTTTGAATCCCTAAACTGTGGAAAAAGACGACTAGATTTGGGGGCTTATGTAGTATGTGATGCATTCGTTCTCCAAAGTCTTGCTTGCATTAGAGTCAGGCATGTGAATTGTTGCATCTAGTAGTAGGATCATGGCATACCACTGCACTAGAACCCGAATTCATTAAACCCTTGTTTGGAACATCACTTTTCTTTGCATAAATTATGGTTGTGATTGTAGTTTGGAGGATCGCTGTTATTATCAGCTTTGCATCAATCGCAGTACTGACGTTCCTCACCTTGTAGGTATCGGAGTCGATTTACAGGTACTATAGAGCCCGAGTTAGTCCAAGCATCCAAGGGACATATGCAAGTGTTATTATATTGTTGTAAATCTTGTAATTCTTATTGGATATTATAAAACTTGTAAATGTAACATTTATATGGAATAAAAGTTTTAAATTTTCTTGTACTTTCTGTGATTGTGGCTATTTTGAAGTTCAACTCCTGAAGTAGGGTCTCAGATTTCCATTATGGGGATTTGGGGCGCTACATAACGGTTTGGCTCCCGAGCAAAGCAGGGGGTTTGGAGTCCGGTTCGAGGGGCAGTCACCATCGTAATTTTGCCAAGTCAATAAGGGTCGGACAAATCAAGTCTTATTCATAAATGCCCTCAAAGGCTACGGTGCAATTAAAAAACGTTACAGCGTTCTTCCTCTACTTATACATAAGGGTCCCTCCCTAGACCCTCCGGACTCACAAGAGCCGCCTCGAGCCCGGCGAAATGGCTCCGCCCTCCTGCAATCTCATCCCCCAACTTGGGCATTGCCATTGTCGACGTCCCCGCAACCGAGCTCTGCGCGTCAGCGGGCCTCGCCATCTCCAGATACAAGGTCAGCGAGGAGCCTAAGACAAAGTGGCCTGCTGTCTCTGGACGGCCGAATCGAGGTCGTCCGACGCCTAGTAGCACCTTCAGCCTCTGAATCTCTAACTCATTCTCAACGACGACCTCACGAAGAACGGATTCGGAGGTCGGATGCCTTGTGGAGCCATCAGATAGAGCCCAGTTCGTCTCAGCACTCTCCCAATCGCGGTCGGCTAGGGCCTTCTTCAGATGAGCTGCCTCTTGGCTGAGCTCCTTGGACTTGGTCGTAAAATAGTCCACCGCAGCTTCTCAGTCGCGAGCCTGCTTAAGATAGCGAATCAGCACGCTCTCCTTGGACTCCAGCTTATTCCGAAGTCGCCGGACCTCAGCAGAACTAAGGTTGGCCCCGACAGTTTTGTTCATCTAGCAAAAAAAGGAGAGGGGCAACGGTTCACTAAGAAAGCTTGCTAAAAAATGACAAGTCACAGAGGGTTGGCCAAAATTTTGTTTTTATAAATTCAAAATAAGTGTTACAAAAAGCGGTGGCCAGTCTGCACAAGGCAAGTACAAAGAAAAAAGAAAGTAAAAATCCTACACTACTTTGGCACCTCTTTGTCAGCCGGGCTATCCCCTGCCTCCTCCTCCAGACAAGCCTTGTCTTCTTCACCCGCGGGGGTCAGCGGAAGCACGGGAGGCGCCCACCCGTAATTTAGGTGGTCGATCTTGGCCTCCGGGTAGAGGTGCAGGAAGTGCTCCTTTGCCCGATCATATGCGTCGTCTTGAGCTTGGATCAGCTTGTCCGCAGAGGACATCTCCAATGCATCATACACCATCTGGGCCACGGCCCGAACCGCCGCGATCTCGCGCACGTGCTGATCCTGCAAAGTATCCATCTCTGCTTGGAGGACCATATGGGCTCTCTGAGCCACCATCAGCTCGTCCTTTAGCTTTTTTCCCTCTCAGAGGTACAGCACGGCATTTCGCTTCTCGAGAAGAACCTCCTTCTCCAAGCACTTCTTCATATGTGCCCCGTGCAGCATCGCCTAGCCGAAGAGAATCGAGTTAGATGCAAAACTCATAAACATTAAACACAAAGCAGATAAATAACAGACACTTACCGCGACCTGCGCCTAAGCCCACTTCATGTGGGCCACCTCGGATGTCTCTGATGCCAGATTCATCCGGTCACGCTCGGTGACAAGCTTTTCCGTCACCTCTACAGCGATCGAGCCCTCCGTCATGGTGTTGCCCTCCTTCATCGCCCAATCTGGGGCAAACGGCCTTAGTCCCTTTTGGCCCACCATTTCCCTAGCATCAGGGCGGAGTGCTGGGGTCCTTGCCATTAAGACCTCTGCCACCTTCTTGCTACTGTAGCTCGGCTCCGCATCCTGTGGCCCTCTAGACGAGTGGCTCCTCTTTCAACTTCTTCGGAGGTGGCTCCGAAGATCCTTGGGCCACCTCCTTGGTGGGCCCGACTGCCGGGCAGCCTTCTTCTTGGCAACCTTCTCCCTGTCGGCCCTCCTCTTCGTGGCCAGGGCCAGGAGAGCATTCCTGTCTCGAGGTTCTTCGCATCCATAGCTAAAGAAAGAGAAAAATATTAAAGCGAAGGCAGAAAGTTAAGCAAAGCAGAAACAAAAACATACAAGGGGGCGATGGGCTTAGTCCGGCTCGGGCCAGATGTAACTCTATGACGCCGGCCAACTGATGCTGTGCCCCTCTACAATTTTGTCCACTTCGGACCACTCCTTTTCTGTCAAGTCCCTCCGCCTCGGGGGTTTTTGGTTCGGCCTGTAAAAATTCCAGACTATGGGGATTTCCCAAGGCATCTCGCTCCGGACAACGAGGTACTTCTCCTTCCACACCTTTATCGAGTCCGGATGTCCGTGCATCACTCTCTTGTGGGGGCGTGGTGACATGTAGAAGATCCCCTCCAAATCTCCGAGCGAGCTCACCACCAAGACGGTGCGGAAATACTTGAGCTTCAGCTTGACCCCCCTTCTCCTGGCACTTGAAGATAAAACAGACCAGGTGCTTCCATGAGTTGGGCCCATACTGCATCGGACTCAGCTCCCCCCACCTTAGCACCCTTTTGATAAACGGGTGCAGCGGCAACCTCAGTCCCGAGATGAACGCATCCTCAGGGAACATGCAGAAACTCTTCTCCAACTCAGTAGTTGGACGAAGACTAGGGCTCGGAATGAGTAGCTCAAACTCCCGAGGAATGAAGTAAGCCGCCCTTAATATCGGCAAGTAGTCCGACTTCAGCGCACGCTGGATGCTGTCATCTTTATTATCGTCCGATCAGAGGCACGCTCAGCCGCGACAAATTGGAAAAGTTCCTCAACATCATCAACATACATCCTGAACGACCCTGGGTTCTTATTGGTCAGGGGAGGAACCGCAAGCCCTTTTTCGAGCCCATCCGGCGAGCTCGGACTATCCGGCCGAACCCACTTTCTTATCCTCCTACGAGGGCGAGGCTTCCTCTCTGGAGATGGAGTCGACAATTGGGGGGAGGGGGGGGAGACCTGTTTATTCATCCTCTACCACTCCCTCGGCTCCTCCTTCTCCCCCTCCTGGGGGCCCTCTCCCTCGGTTCCTTCTTCACCCCCCTCCTGCTCACCCTCTTCCTCGACAAGCCCCTCCTCCGAGCCCTCGTGGGTGTCCCCTCCCGACGACCCATCTTCAGGCGGGGGACTTCACAGAGGGGCCACGTCCAAAACCACGTCACTCGCGCCACCGGATACCGTATCCGACTATTCTTCCTCCTTCGAAGTAATGTCGTCCAAAAACAAAATGTCGACTCTGACTCGACCTCCACCACATTGCGACCCAAAAAGCTCGCCTCGGAACTGGACTAAGAGCGCAACATAAGAGAACAGAATACTAACCTGATTACCGAAAAATGGGAGGACCACTGGAAAAAGTCGTTGACGGCAGTAAAATGGTGAAAATTCCTATTGTAAAGAGAGAGTGCGAAGTGAAGAAATGAAGGGAGAGGTGGGGGACTTATAGAGTGGGAAAGACTCCTCGAATTCCATGAAGAAATCCCGACCGTCCAATCTTGATCATCAAGATCTAACAGCCACTAGAAACTCAGAAGCCTCGATTTTCACTCCCATGACGTCAGCCTAACACATCAAATTTTAGTTTTCCCCTCGGCCTTGTCAGCTGGAACAGTAGCTCTTTGCCCCTCCTCCCTCTCCCGGTAGAGGAGCAAGTTAAACTTTGATTCACACCAGAGCATTTCCAACAAGTTTTGGGGCTTGACGCTCGATAGTAACCTCAAGCCATACCAAAACTTTTCCAACAAGTTTTGGGGCTCGGAGCTTGGGCGTAACCTCGAGCCACCCTAAAGCTTTTCCAATAAGTTTTGGGGCTCGGAGCTCTGTTGTAACCCCGAGCCATACAAAAGCTTTTCTAACAAGTTTTGGGGCTCGACGCTCGGTAGTAACCTCGAGTCATACCAGAACGTTTCCAACAAGTTTCGGGGCTCGGAGTTTGGTAGTAACCTCGAGTCACACCAGAACATTTCCAACAAGTTTTGGGGCACAGAGTTCGTTAGTAACCTCGAGCCACACCAAAGCTTTTCTAACAAGTTTTGGGGCTCGGAAATCGGTCGTAACCTCGAGCCACCCCAAAGCTTTTCCAACAAGTTTTGGGGCTCGAAGCTCGGTTGTAACCGCAAGCCATACCAAAGCTTTTCCAACAAGTTTTGGGGCTCGACGCTCGGTAGTAATCTCGTGCCACACCAGAACTTTTCCAACAAGTTTTGGGACTCGGAGCTTGGTAGTAAGCTCGAGCCACACCACAGCTTTTCCAACAAGTTTTGGGGCTCAGAGCTCGGTAGTAACCTCAAGCCACACCAAAGCTTTTTCCAACAAGTTTTGGGGCTTGGAGCTCGGTCGTAACCTCAAGCCACACCAAAGCTTTTCCAACAAGTTTTGGGGCTCGGAGCTCGGTCATAACCTCGAGCCAAACCAAAGCTTTTCCAACAAATTTTGGGGCTCGGAGCTCGGTTGTAATTGCGAGCCATATAAAAGCTTTTCCAACAAGTTTTAGGGCTCGATACTCAATAGTAACCTCTAGTCACACCAGAGCTTTTCCAACAAGTTTTGGGGCTCAGAGCTCTGTAGTAACCTCGAGCCACACCAAAGCTTTTCCAACAAATTTTGGAGCTCGAAGCTTGGTCGTAACCTCGAGCCACCCAAAAGCTTTTCCAACAAGTTTTGGGGCATGGAGATCGGTTGTAACTGCGAGCCATAGCAAAGCTTTTCCAACAAGTTTTGGGACTCGACGCTCGGTAGTAACCTCGAGTCACACCAAAACTTTTCCAACAAGTTTTGGGGCTCAGAGCACGGTAGTAACCTCGAGTCACACCATAACTTTTTCAAAAGGTTTTGGGCCTCGGAGCTCGGTAGTAACCTCGAGCCACACCGAAGCTTTTCCAGCAAGTTTTGGGGCTCGGAGCTCGGTCGTAACCTCGAGCCACCCCAATGCTTTTCCAACAATTTTTGGAGCTCGGAGCTCGGTTGAAACCGCGAGCCATACCAAAGTTTTTCCAATAAGTTTTGGGGCTCGACGCTCGGTAGTAACCTCAAGCCTCACTAGAACTTTTCCAACAAGTTTTGGGGCTCGGAGCTCTGTACTAACCTCGAGCCACACCAAAGCTTTTACAACAAGTTGTGGGGCTCGACGCTCGGTAGTAACCTCAAGTCACATAAGAACTTTTCCACCAAGTCTTGGGGCTCGGAGCTCAGTAGTAACCTAGAGCCACACCAGATCTTTTCGAACAAGTTTTGGGGCTCGGAGATCGGTAGTAACCTCGAGCCACTACAAAGCTTTTTCCAACAAGTTTTGGGGCTCGGAGCTCGGTAGCAACCTCGAGCCACACCAAAGCTTTTTCAACGAGTTTTGGGGCTCGGAGCTCGGTCGTAACCTCGAGCCACACCAAACATTTTCCAACAAGTTTTGGGTCTCGGAGCTCGGTTGTAACCACGAGCCATAACAAATCTTTTCCAGCAAGTTTCGGGGCTCGACGCTCGGTAGTAACCTCAGGTCACACCAGAGCTTTTTCAACAAGTTTTGGGGCTCGGAGCTCGGTAGTAAACTCGAGCCACACCACAGCTTTTCCAACAAGTTTTGGGGCTCGGAGCTTCGGTTGTAACCACGAGCCACACCAAATCTTTCTCCAACAAGTTTTGGGGCTCGGAGCTCGGTAGTAACCTCGAGCCACACCAATGCTATTCCAACAAGTTTTGGGGCTCGGAGCTCGGTAGTAACATCGAGCCACACCACAGCTTTTCTAACAAAGTTTGGGGCTCGGAGCTCGGTAGCAACCTCGAGCCACACCAAAGCTTTTTCCAACAAGTTTTGGGACTCGGACCTCGGTAGTAACCTCTAGCCACACCAAAGCTTTTCCAACAGATTTTGGGGCTCGGAGCTCGGTCGTAACCTCAGGCCACAACAAAGTTTTTTAAACAAGTTTTGGGGTTCGGAGTTCGGTTGTAACCACGAGCCTTATCAAAGCTTTTCCAACAAGTTTTGGGGCTCGAAGCTCGGAAGTAACATCGAGTTACACCAGAGCATTTGCAACAAGTTTTGGGGCTCGGAGCTCGGTAGTAACCTCGAGCCACACCAAAGATTTTCCAACAAATTTTGGGGCTCAGAGCTCGGTCGTAACCTCGAGCCACACCAAAGCTTTTTCTAACAAGTTTTGAGGCCCGGTGCTCGGTAGTAACCTCGAGCTACACCAAAGCTTTTTCAACAAGTTTTGGGGCTCAGAGCTTGGTTGTAACCTCGAGTCACACCAGAACTTTTCAAACAAGTTTTTGGGGGCTCGACGCTCGGTGGTAACCTCGAGCCACCCCTAACCTTCACCACAAGCAGGGGCGCATTTCCCGACCCTCGGCGCTCGGCGAAGCGACCCCCTAATTTTGGCTCTCGACGTCCCCATAGCTTTTCCAACAAGCATGGGGGCTCGGGGCTCGGTGGTAACCTCGTGCCACCCCTATCCTTCACCACAAGCAGGGGGGCTCGTCTCCTGGCCCTCGACGCTCGGCGAAGCGACCCCCCTACTTTCGACTCTCGACGCCCCCATAGCTTTTCCAACAAGCATGGGGGCTCGGCGCTCGGTGGTAACCTCGAGCCACCCTTAGCCTTCACCACAAGCAGGGGGCCTCGTCTCCCGACCCTCGACGCTCGGCAAAGCGACCCCCCTACTTTCGACACTCGACGCCCCCATAGCTTTTCCAACAAGCATGGGGGCTCGGCGCTCGGTGGTAACCTCGAGCCACCCCTAGCCCTAGCCTTCACCACAAGCAGGGGGGCTCGTCTCCATTCCCTCAACGCTTGGCAAAGCAACCACCCTACTTTCGTCTCTCGACGCCCCCTATAGCTTTTCCAACAAGCATGTGAGCTCGGCGCTCGGTGGTATCCTCGAGCCACCCCTAGCCCTGACCACAAGCAGGGGGGCTCGTCTCCCGACCCTCGGCGCTCGGCTAAGCGACCCCCCTACTTTCGACTTTCGACGCTCCCATAGATTTTCCCACAAGCATGGGGGATCAGCGCTCGGTGGTAACCTCGAGCCACCCCTAGCCTTCACTACAAGCAGGGGGGCTCGTCTCCCGACCCTCGATGCTCGGCGAAGTGACCCACCTACTTTTGACTCTCGACGCCCCCATTGCTTTTCCAACAAGCATGGGGGCTCGGCGCTCGGTGATAACCTCGAGCCACCCCTAGCCTTCACCACAAGCAGGGGGGCTCGTCTCCCGTCCCTCGATGCTCGGCGAAGTGACCCCCATACTTTCGGCTCTCGATGCCCCCATAGCTTTTCCAACAAGCATGGGGGCTCGGCACTCAGTAGTAACCTCGAGCCACCACTAGCCTTCACCACAAGCAGGGGGAGTCTCTCGACCCTCGGCCCTCGGCTAAGCGACCCCCAACTCATCGGCTCTCGACATCCCTCATACTCTCAAAAGGATCCTCTTCATCCTACCCCGTTGGCCTCTCTAGGAAGATACGAACCACATTTTCGCCGTACATACTGCTCCGGTCTTCCTACAGAGGCAAATCACTCCTACACAGCTGGGTTACCCAGCCCTCTAGGAGTGGGGGGCTCCTAATATGGATCAGATGATGTGGGCCCTCTTGGACCGCCAGATCTCCTCAAAATCCGCTCTTCCCTGATCATCATATCAACCCAGAGCCGGATGGACCTCTTCCACTTCGGGCCCACGAGAAAACGGGTCTGACCCAGTCCAGCAGGATCTCAGACCCCTTTCCTTTGCCTATAAATACCAGACCCCCTCCCCCACTGGCAAGGTAATCAAACTTTCTACCCCTGAACCCTAGCTACTGTTGCTTTTCTAAGTAATTGACTAGATCGTTGGAGGACCTGTCACCGGGACTTCTTTCGGTATTTTTAGGCAGTGTGCAGGTACCCAAGACCGAGCCGAGCCCCCAGATCCGAGCCGAGCAGCTGGATCCGAGCCGAACTGTTGGATCCAAGCCAAGCACTTGGTCCCTACCTCACCGCTCCTACTTCCTCTCCCGCTACTCTGGTCGGACCAGGGCCAGTACCTCATCAAGAACTCACACTTGTTGCCCCCACACCCCCAAAACAAAAAGCATCAGTCTCATTAAGATACATGTTATCATTAGTTGGACAATGTAAATTTAACAGAAAATAATCTCAGTACTGTAATCTTTGAACAATGCAGAAAGATTTTGTGACACAAATACCAACAATCAGTTTCAAAAGACAAACAACATTTTCTTCTTATAGTCCTTACCACTCTCAAGATAATATGTATGTGCTAAAACTTGTTTGCTTTCAACTTAACACAAATTTACCAGGACTTCCCATCTTACTATCATACTTCCTTCACTTTTTTTGCTTTCAAGTTTCAACTTACAGAAATTTACTAGGACTGTCCATCTTATTGTCATACCTCTACTTTATTTAGCATGACTTTGTGAATGGTTAATGAAATATTCTTTGCTTATATGATAATTAATTAACTTAATTATCATCTGCTGCTAATTGTCCAAAATTGATGGGGCTGACAAACTGCAAGGGGCCCGAGAAGAGTGTTTCGATTGCCAGTTTAGAAGCTGCCTGGGTTAGATGGAAATCGTCCCAGAATAGAAACGCGCTGCGATTCGTGCAGACGGTAGAATTTGGACGGCATGGCGTCTCCCCGTTGAACCTACCAGTTCCACAACATGCAAACTCCAGCTCCGTAAATCCTGCACATATTTGTAGTACGTGCATTACATATGTTTTTCTTTCTTAAGGGGTGAACTATTGATTTCCTACAAGAACTACAAATCGGTATAAGCGTACCAAAGGAGGTCGCATTTTGGTGGAAGGTAGTGAGCATGGCAAAGAGATTCGCAAGTGAATACTTGAGTTCTTTTAGGTCATAGCTGAGGTTCTTGAACATAGCGTTGGTAGCTTCATAGAACATCAAAGCCAAGTCATTGAGGCCATTGAGACAACCGCCAGTCGCATTGAAACCTCGTTCTTGTGGACAGCAGCCAACCGCTGTGGGGCTGATCATGGCAATCTTCCTTGCTCCCAGTTCATATAGCCTCTGTATCAGTTTATGTAGATAATGTTAGTTCCAATTACACATGACACAGTGCATGTCCTTCGTACTCTTATACGGGTGAATCGATTGTCACTTGGCGGATTGTACGTTTCCCTATGAGGGGCAGTTCTAGTAGAATGCAAATGGAAATATGTTTACCCGTAGTTGGAACTCGAAGGTGTTGACAAGGGATTTGATGTAGGCTTTCGGTTCAGGAATGCCGACAACATTTGTGGCTGTGAAATTGTCTTTGAGATCATTCGTTCCGACGCTGATGAAGAAGATGGACTTGGAAAGTAATGCTTCTGTCTGTGCTATTCCCAGGCTGTCGATAAGACTTGCACGCACAGTTTCAAAGTTATCAAGTTGATTCCACAACGGGATTCGCTCACCCTACTCCAAATTTAATTGAAAATGAAATTAGTACCATATTATGAGGGGCTTTTAGAAATCTTTAAAAGTAAAAAATGAAAATGGGGTGAGTTGAATGGTAGCTTACAAATTTAGTTCCAGTATTCACAAAGATGCCTGCACCAGCAGAGGCAAAATTGACTCCTTTAGGAGCATGCCTTGGTAGCGTGTGGTTTGTGAGAGAGAGAAAAGCATAGGGGCTCCTCCGAAATCCCAACAACTTAGCTGCATGTATCAGAAACAAGTGACTAATGATTGAAAAGTAGTTGCAGTTCAACTTGCAAGATTTTTTTTTTCTTTTTTTTTACATTTTGTAATAGTTATATTCTATTTGCAGGTTGGGTGCAAAATTCAAAAGCCAAGCATGCAGTTCGTATAGATTACCTAAGAAATCGGCGCTGTTAAGGCCGTTGCTGAACCTGCCCGTCGGTCTATGGTTAACAAAATCTATCCCGTTTGGCAGGAAATTGGCCCTTGCCAAACTCGATGGTAAGAAGTTGTTATTTCCAACATCTACTGACGAATCGCCAAAAATATACATGGCTGGAACACTAGCCATCGTGCTCCCAATTACCAAACAGAGCAGTGCAACAAGAAAATTGAAGGTGAAGTTTGCCATATTATTGTCTGTTTTATTTCTTACTTGATTTGCTTTCTTGAAAGCTTTGTGAACTATTTATAGGCCTAAAAGTTGAAAACTAGGTTGACAGAGTAAACCCGTTAGCACTTTGCCGAACAGAGGATAATTGTGTTAAAAAAATGGAAGAAGATACCGAGGAAGTTTTTCCCCGCATTTTTTTTTTTGGTGTTGTTGATATAATAAATAGAGTCCTAAAATATTCCAGCCGACAAGTTTAAAATAAAACATAAATTAGCTACAAAATAGCTGGGGCAATAACAAAATTGTGATCTATCTAGAAGCTCACAAGCTCACAGCAAAAGTAGTACGCAAGAGATGGGAGTAACAAAAGAAAGGACAAAAATTTACCGACAGGTGTGCTGAGTAAAATACAGAATGCAGGTTCGTTGAGATGATCGATTTTCTTTTTATTTTTTACTTTTTCATAAAGTAAAACTTTGTTCGATGTTTTTGTTTCTACTGTTGTATGTTTCTCTAGATAGTAAATTTAATGACTTTTAAAAAGTTAAAGCTGATACTCAAAAGTAAAAAAACCTAATGGGGGCTTCAGAAGATTCTGAATTAATTAAATACGATAGTTACTAATATTTTCGGATTGTTTGAGGAGATCAGATTACATGAGAACAACCCAGTTCGAGAAAATTAAAAGAGTTTTTTTACATATATGTCTCTAACAAATACATGAATATCATATATGTCCCTCACAAATATGTATTTTCATATTGTCCCCAACAATATATGTCACTTCTCTTAATTACCTCTCTAGTTAAAAAAACTCAAAACTATAAAGAAATTTCAGTTACTTTTATAATAGACTTGATGAAAAATGACTGAAATATTATCTTCTCTATCATTCGAACTTTATCTTCTTTATCATCATAAATCCGAACATTTGTTAATCCAACTGAGACTCATTAATTCTTCTATAAAAAATTCATTTTTTTTTTCAAGAAATTGATAAACTAACAGTGCATCTGTGCATATTTGAGAACTACATATTTTTCCTCACGTTACTTCCCCAAATTTGCCATCAATCTTGGTTTTTAATGATAGATTGCAAGCTTTCTCATTTATTTTCTTTAAAAGTCTTAAATTTTTACCCATTTGATTGTCTAATTTCATCTTTTTAATTTGATTTCTATTTTGTCTCGTAAGGGTAAAATGATGATTAACTTGGTGATATCTAACATAGGGGTAAATATGAAATAAAGTCCAAATTGTTAGCGGTATATACGAAATACACATTTGTAAGGGATATATATTATATTATCATATTTGTTAGGGGTATACATGTCAAAAACCCGAATAAAAATGGATAAAATTAGCATATTCCCTCAATAAGCTCCTAAAAAATAAGCTCATATAGTTAATGTTGTGATTAGGGATGACAATTAGTCCAAACCCGACGAGTCCGATGAGCCTGACAAGCTTTGGGGCGGGCTTGGGCGAATAATGTGATATCTAATTGGGCTTGAACTTACCTTTTGAGCCCATGTATTAAATGGTTTGAGATTAAAATAATAATTCCGATGGGTCCATATACCCTATGTATATTAGTTTTTCCCTAGGTATAAAAGCCTAATATATGGGCTTTTGAGCCCATATATTAAATGGTTTGGGATTAAAATAATAATTCTGATGGGCCCGTACACCCTATCTATATTAGTTTTTCCCTAGGTATAAAAGCCTAACAATTCTCCTTTAAGCTATCAATTATGTTATTCATTAACTATTATTAAACTAGTAGTTTACACGTGCGGTGCAAATTTTAATAAATATAGTTTTTTAAAATAAAAATTTAGATGTAGTGTTGATTTGAACCTAAAACCTCCTTTATAATAGTTATGCACATGTATTACACGGGTTGGTAGATTGACAAAACATTTACAAATGACACTAAGACCTTCTCCCATTATAATATTAGAGATAAACTATTCCTTTTCGACACTTAAATTATTGTCTAAAATCCTTTGACTAGTATTTGACACAATTATTCTTCTTTCATGAGTCATATCCCCTTTTAAATGCTATATATATATATATATATATATATATATATATATAAAAGAAAATCTTCCATTGTGCGTCATCCCTCCGTGTGCACTTGTATGCACTCGGCCTTCCCGCCCTCGTATCGACGATCCGAACAGTTCACATTGATCTACACACCTAAATTTGTCTAAATATGTAAAATCAAATCATTTAAAATTCATTTGCCCATCCATCATGTGACTATAAAAAATATTGATTTCAGCCATACAATTTTGTAACACTTCAATAGATGGGAAAATGAATTTCAAATGATTTGATTTTACATATTTAGACTAATTTAGATGTGTAGATCAATGTGAACGGTTCGGATCGTCGATACGAATGCGGGAAGGCCGAGTGCACATGCGCATGTGCACCATAGGTGGTGCACAACGGAAGACTTATATATATATATATATATATATATATATATAAATAATGGGAGAAGATCTTAGTATCATTTTTCAATCTATCGACCGTGTAATGCACGTACATAACTACTATGAAAGAGGTTTCAAGTTCGAGTCCTCACTATGTCAGAGTTTTTTATTAAGACGCGCATTGTCCGTGCATAACTAATATAACAGAAGTCTTAAGTTCAATGCAAAACTACGTCGAAATTTTTATTTTAAAAAATATATATTTATTAAGACATGCATCGCACGTGTAAATTACTTGAAGAATAATAATCTCTAATCTAATATTAGAATGGAAGAAGGTCTTAGTGTCATTTGTATATCTACCAACGCGTGCATTGCATGTGCATAATTAATATGAAGAAGGTCTCATGTTCGAGTCCTCACTACATCAGATTTTTTACTTTAATTTTTTATTTAATATATTAAATGTGCATCACACGTGTAAATTACTATCTATTTATTTATCTATCTATTTATCTATCTATCTATCTATCTATCTATCAATCGATCTATCTAGCTATAATATAATATGTAATCTCTAATATTATAATGGGAGAATGCCTTACTGTAATTTGTAAATCTATTAACGCGTGTGACGCATGTACATAACTAATATGAAGGAGGTTTCAGGTACGAGTCCTCACTACGTCAGAGTTATTATTTTAAAAAAATATATTTATTAAGACGTGCATTATCCGTGTATAACTAATATAAAAGATGTCTCAGGTTCGAGGCCAAACTACGTCGAAATTTTTATTTAAAAAATCTATATTTATTAAAACATGCATCGCACGTGTAAAATACTAGTAACTATTATAATAGAAGAGTTGGAGTTGTAAGTCTACCTACTTACGTGCAACACACGTGCAACTCCAACTTTCCCATTATAGCCTTCACATTTACTTTTAAAAATATATAATCCTATTTATTAAGACATGCATCGCACATGTAAATCAGAGTTCTTACTTTAATTTTTTTAAAAAATTAATACGTGCATTGCACGTGTGTAGTACTAGAATATATATATTATTATAATGGGAGAAGGCCTTAGTGTCATTTGTAAATCTATCAACGCGTGTGACGCGCGTACATAACTAATATGAAGAAGGTTTCAGGTTCGAGTCCTCACTACATCAGAGTTTTAATTTTTTTTTTTTAAAAAAGTTATTAGAACGTACATTGTCTGTGCATAACTAATATAAATAGTTATTTGCATATATAGGATCTTTTAGAAAGTATTTGCAAATATAGGACACCCCTAAACTATTTACAATAATAGGACAGTCAGAAGTAATTTTTTTTAAAAAGGACCCTACCTTTGAAGATATTTTCACAACATTAAAAATAAAAATTTGCATAGCTCACTACCATATTTAAAAAATTGGATATTTCACAGAAAATAAAGAAATTAAGATTAAAAAATCTTATAAAATTTAAAATAAGATACGTTGATAGTAGACTAATAGAAAGAAAATATACAACCGATAAGGAAATATTAAAATATTTAGTAATAACAAGTAAGGTAACTCAAAACCTACCTAAAGAAATACAAAAGGGAATAGCATACAAGGTATTAGATTATAGAAACAAATAAGCAAGTTGGTATTACCAACACCTACTAGCATATAGAATTTTAAGATATGCATGATTAATAGTCCAAAAGTAGAAACATCAATAAACAAATTAAATTCAAACATAGTGTAGCGCCCCGAATTTTCAATAAATAAAATTAGAAATAAGTGGCACAATTCCCCGCTTTAACTTCAATTGCAATTATAAACATAGTACAAACGCTGGAAAAATTAAAACTTTTCATTTCATTAACTCTCTTTACAACAGCACAGCGGAATTTAAACACTTTAAATTACAATTCCTTTTACAACACAACGGTATTTAAAAGCAATATAAATACAACTTTCTTTTTACAACCATTCCTTTTACAAAATATGCATAAACATTAACTATTCTACCACATGCTCCCAACTCCATGCGAATGGTACCTACCTGTAAAACATGAGGCTAGAGATATCCCTAACCCCCAAAACTACAAGAGTCAGCCATAACGGTGTGAGTGATATTCAAGAAAATACAAACTTAAATGGAAACATAAAGAATAAAATCATAAGTCAACAAGTGAAACATATTATCACAGTAATAACAGATGGAACATGAAATAACAATAAATAAAGCATAAATCATCAAGTGAAACTAGGCTATGTGTCAAGTGTAAGAAAACAAAAAACAAGCATGCATAATACATGTCAGGAAAAACACAAATGCACATGATGATTACTAATGCATACTTGTCGAATTCTATGCATCCCATTCCACATAGGTCCAGTGCAAGCCCTTATCGTTCTCCACTTTATAGGGTTTAATCTTTCGTTATGCAACTAATCCTACTACGATGATTACTTTAAGATTTAGATTATTTTGTGAGTATCTAGCCCATATCCCGATAATTCCGGGGGTCAATCTCTATCCACAGATAATTCCGGAGACTATTTCACTCACACCTGAGAATCTTCGAGAATACCCCACACCGCAAGCAATGACACATCATCACACAAATATCCCATGAGCATCGCCTCGATCCCGATAATTTCGGAGATCAATCCCACACCATAAGTAATTTCAAAGACTATTTCACTCACACCTCGATAATTCAAGGGATTATCTCACACTGCAGATCATATGAGGCCCCCCTACCCATATTTGCTATCATTTTATCACAACTTCAACTAGTGTCTGTCCTTAGATTTATTATTATTAGTTAAGTCACAATCTCCCTAGAGTTGGTGTACCCTACCGGACTTAACTTTTATAAAATCAACAACAAAAGCCCCACTGGCCAAAATTCCACAAAATCTCGTTTGCCGGCATGCTCCACAAAATCTCGTTTGCCGGCATGCTAGGGTCCCACTCAACCTCTAGAGTCTTATAACTCCACATATCATCAACAATCTTTCGAGGATCCACATCATAACCGCAATCCTCAAATCAAACTCAACTTGGTTTAACTATACAAACTACCCTTCATTAACCACATTCCTTTTAATCAACCAAAATTTTCATGAGAACTTGTTTATATGTATGGAAGCACATTTCATCCACGAAAATATAGATTTTTACAAAATCTGAAAATTATACGATTTTTTTCATTCAAAATAGTACACTCTAAAATCAATATTAAATTCTGGAAAAATTAACTTAAATCCAGCACATATCAAGCAATCCACCATAAAAATCTGGACTCAAATTGATTAATTTAAACGGTTGATATTAAATAAATTCTGAAAAGTATATTTCATAAAAAAATATGAAATTTACAAGATTTCGTTTCTCAAAACTGTACATTCTATAGTCGATATTAAATTCTGAAAAAAATCAATTTAAATTCAGCACATAAAGAGGAATTCACCATAAAAATCTGGACTCAAATAAATTAATTGAAAGGGTTCATATTCAATAAATTCTGAAAACTAACCGTTATTTTAAAAATCTGAAACTACGACAGTATAATGGTAGAAATTTCATATTTTACAATCTATGAGTCGGATTGAGGATCTGTCAGATGTTCTGGAAACTAGACACAGTGGGCTACAATTTCTATTTATGATTTTTAGGTAATATCATCAGCAACTATATCGAAATCTAGTTCCAATGTAGAATATACAGCAGTCCAGACCATACTATGGATTAAAATTCTCATCCAAACTGGATCAAAACACTCATATATATTTGTTTAAACCCATATATAGATTCTTATATATGTATACTAGAGTCCCCCTAACATAGCATGCAAGACACACACAAAACCACTCGAAAACACCCCAAAAAAATCCAACCCGAAAGCAGCCAAAAATTAAAAAAAAAATAGCAACCTCGGGTGAACAGTAAACAGGGGTTACTGTTCAACCCCACTACGTCAGAACAGTAACCCTCGGTTACTATTCAACCCCCAAACCGAAACCTAACCCAAAATTTTGATTTTGATTATTTCCTTTTATGTATATTTCTTGCCAAAAATACTTCTACATACACAACAAATACATAGAATCATACAACTTTATTTTAATATTAGAACAATGAATAATCTCATCTTTTAATCATCCCAAAACATGTTTCTTGAATCATACACCATGATCTAACATCTACAATCACATATATTCTCATTAGATTTATTTCTTTAAGCCAAATATTAATCTTGCATGCCTAAACCACTTTATTAAAAATAAATTATTTTCGATCCATACAACAATTATCCAAACTTTAATATTTATTTTCAATTTTCGATGATTAAAAACAACGAATAACATGGAAAGATCTCAACTTTATAATCAATCAAACATGAATTCAAGGGCATATAACAAGTTCTAATTATCTCTACATGTCTTTATCATCTACAATTAAATATATAGATCCCAAGTTAGATTTTTCATTCATCATCAATATTTAACATTCAAAATTAATAAAACAAGATCATCAATCATAAAAAAAAATCTTTAGTTCGTGTAAACATCTAAAAGTCCATTCATCATGATAATATAAGTGAAATACATCAAGAGACGAGACGTATCACTCACCTCAAAAAATATCAACTTAAAGAACAATAGTAGTAATAAAGAAAAACATTCTCTTTGCAAATGTCCAAGATCCCAGCTTTAAACTTCAAGAAAATAATGAGAAAATATGTTTTGAGTGCTCATAGAGATAGGCAGTTGCTGCCCCTAATATAGCCCATGATTGACCTTCAAGGGTTTCACAATGTTTACAAAATTACCCCACCAAGAAGATTATTTATTTACATATATGGATCCCTTCAAATTATAGTTAATCAAATTAATTTAAAAATAAATAAAATTAAATCCCTTCACATCTCCAGATCTGGCTGACCAACAAATGTAGCCCAAAATTTCGAAATCTAGAGTTTTTTTACTCCAAGTGACAATTTTGCATAAAAGTCCTTCATTTTTAAGTATTTGCAAACAAGCCATAAAATATTTGTAAAAATCCAGAAAAATTAGAATTATTGTCTACTAATAAATATTAGATTTTCCAAATAAATTTTTCTGACTTTTACTCTCCAGAAAGAATATTTGCAATAAAGTCCCAAATAATCTCAAAATTGCATAATTATATATTTATTCAATTAAATCAATAAAAATCAAACAAATATGGATATAATATAATTCCTTGAACCCTTCTACTGAATAGCCGGCCCTAAATGCATTCAAAGAATTTTAAAGTTCAATTTTCACCCATAAATGACTTTGTACAAAAAAAACCCCTTTCTTTCAAAAAAATTACAAATGTAGTTTTCTTTATTTAGAAAAATCCAAAAAATTCAAATATACCCAATAAAAAATAATAGAATCATCAACTCATAACTTGCACGTGTGAAAATGTCAATTTTACGAAAATTCAAAATAATTAAATAAATTAATTTTAAAATTATTCTTTAATTTAAAATATTTTTAAAAAATTATGGGGCATTACACATAGAACCAGAAATTTATATGAAAAACATTCAAGAATTGGAAGAAGATTACAATGGCCCAGAATTTTTAGGAACTATAAAAAAATATTTTAAAATCGTAAATAAGAACATAAAAGAACTAAGTAGATATATAACCGAAGACATAGAAGAAGAATTATGCATAATAGAAGAAGATATGAAGGAGTTAGAAGCTATAACAAAACATAATACAAATATTTTAGAAATAGAAGATTTAATGGAAAATCCCAATTCAGGGGAAGTAGAGGAAGCCTTAAAATATCTAGATATAACAAACGAAGAAATAAAAATGGGCCAAGAAAAAGACAAGATTATAACAAAATGTACAGAAAATTCAATTGATATGAACAAATGTTTAAGAACACAACCTCATAAAAAACTGTATAACCTACCATGGAAATGACAAAGTAAAGAAAGAAGTAAGTTATGGAAAGAAAAATAAAAAGAATCCCAAAATATGAACTCACAAAACACTATGAAAAATGAATAGCAGGAAATGTTGAATGACTAGATCTAGACTATGTAAAAGATGTAGATATAGAATAATAGAAGAATGGGTAAAAGCATCCCTAAGAGCATCCACAATGGTTTCTTATTTTGCCATATTTGCCATATTTTGAGAAAGATTTGCTTGCAACAGTTTCTTATTTTGCCATATTTTGAGAAACAATGAACAGTTGCTTCTCATATTTGAGAAACGAAATGAGGATTCTCAAAATATAGGGGACACATGTTCCGTCCCAAATATATATATATATATATATATATATATATATATATATATATATATATATATATATATAATCTCATCGGACGAAACAAGTAGTATCGTCCCCATTTTTTTACTTTTTTTAAAAAAGTATTGGACGGAAACATGTTGTTCCGTCCCAAAAAAATAAAATGTATCAGACGGGACATATTGTCCCGTACGATCTCAAAATATCGACAAACATGATAACATGTCCCGTTTGAGAAGAATGTCACTTTCAACAAGTTTTAAACCATTAATTAACACCCTAATCACTTTTAGGAAGTATTTAACAAAGATTTAGAATTATTTTAATCAATAATTAATTAACTAATTACTATTTAATGACTAACACTTTTTTAATTTTACTAAAAATTACAAAAATACCTCTCGGACGTTCCATCCGATAAAAAAAAAGTTCTTTCTCAAAATTTGAGAAACGCACCAGTGTAGCGATTTCTCATTTTGCTAATTCTCATTTTGCCATTTTGCCAAAAAATAGAAACAACCATTGTGGATGCTCTAACAGTAGAATTTAGACAAAATCTCTTAGGAAATACATTTGAGAAATTTATAGAAACTACTTTTATAAGAGTAGTAGAAAAATGATGGAACGGACTAACAGAATAAGAAAGAAGTAATATAAGGAATCCAAAACCAATTGATGATAAAGAAACACAATAAATTTTAGCACAAAGAACCGTAGGATTAAAAGAAATAATCACAAATTATGAGAAAGCAATAAGGACAGAATTTAGTGTTTACGAAAAAACAGAATGACATAATATATATAAAAGAACCAAGCAAGATGGAGACTAAGCAATTTAGAAATTTTTGATATGTGTTATTTTGATAACTATGCATGTGAATTCAGAAAATATTTTCAAGATAGCTATTACACAAAAGTAGAAAATGTTCCAATCCTTGACTCATTTTTCCTAAAATTACTAGACCCATGGAGTATAAATATATATAGTGCATACGTAAATGAGAAAGTAAAACCAGAAATTGACACTTTAGGATATATGACACAATTTGTAAAAGATTATAGAGGCAAAGTATGCTAAGAAGATAAATCAACTATTAAATATTATAGAACATAAAAACAAATAATTTGTTGTGATGAAGCAAGACCAAATCATTGGGGATGTAATAATAACTATAATTATACAAAGACGCGTAAACAAAAAATCCTAAAATATAATCCAAAATACAGAAAAACTTTTAAGATATATAAAAAACTCTATAAAAGATACTTTAAAAGAATAAATAGAAACAAACAATATCAAAAAACCCAAGGAATTGTAATTGTTATATATGTGGAGAAGTACGACATATATTACCAAATTACCCTAAGAGAATGAAAAAAAAAATGTAAAATACTTAGAAGAAATTGAAGAAATGAATAACATAAACTATGAACCCATAGAATATGAGGAAGTTTGGTCAGAAATTAGTGAAGATGAGGAAATAATGGTAATGGAAAAGATAGTGGAAGTAGTGAAGATGAAACAGAAAAGTTTGAAATAAAAATGATGACAAAAATAACAGAAATAAGAGAACAATTAAAAGATAAGAAAATTATGAAGAAGTAAGAAAAAGAATGAGCTTTGACATACATAAATACGATAAAATAAGAGCAACCAAATTAGACATAAACTCAAAAGAGATACTTAAACTTCCAATATTTGAAAGCAAAAAGAAGACCATCATAATAGCCAAAAATAATGAACAACCTATAGACACTGAACAAGCCCAAGGATAAAACAATAATTCATTTAATAACATAAAGAATAATAAGACAAGAAATAGAAAAATTAGTGAGAAAACTAGAAAAATATTAAGACATACATTTAGGAGCAGTACAAATAATAATAAAAGCATATTTTACGAAAGAAATAAATACACCCCTAGAAATATATTTAATGGATGATAGAATAATACCAACTACACAAGATACCTTAATAGGAATAGTTCAAGAAAACCTAATGTATCAAAAAATAAAATTTACAATAAAACATAATTTCCAATAAGTATGGAAGAAAAAAATAATAACAAAAGTTTAGTCATGTACCACAGATGATCAGGAATAAAAATGAAAGAGAAGAGTAAAGTTATGATTATACAAATAAGAAATATTTATACTTTCACTTGTAAGCATGGAGTAAAAAACAGAAATGCAGATAATTTTAAGATAGAACCACTATTCAGAGAAATTATAAGATACAAACCAGCTAGAGACAACCCTTAAATGACTTACTAAATTATATATAATTTGACTTTAACAAAGCAAAAGATATTACAAAAGAAAAAACACCACAAATAACGTTTGGAATGATATGGCTATCAATAAGAAACAAACAACATGCATTGAAATTAATACCAATAATAAATACATTAGACAATCAAAATTATAATCAATTTAAAATAGAAATAGAATATTATGACAGTGGAAAATAGAATAAACAAGTACCCCTTTTGAATTCAGGATCTACTAATTCACATATTAAACAAACAAATATAAAAACAACTGAATTAATACCATTAGAGAATCCATATTACTATTTAGACTATTATAATAATAGACATCCAATTGTCCATAAAATAATATTGCCACTGAGGATAAATGGTGGAATGAAATATTATTACATTTACATGTAGATGCAGAGCACAATGTTATTGAAATGTTATTAGGAACTGACTTCCTTATATCAGTACAACCTCACTTAATACAAGAAGAAAAAAAATCACAATAACAGTAAACAATGAAAGTATGGTAATAGATAGAATATTGTGTAAATGAATCCATTAAAAGCAACAAAAAATACATTATACATACAAATAGAATTTGTCTACGAATGATGCAAATTAAGAAACGTACTCTAATAGACACTCGAGTGGCACTAGCTTATGTCATGAAAATATACTACCAAAATGGAAACAAGATGGATATAATAAAAAGGCGATAACTGGATTACCTAGACAAACCGTCATACTTGATAGGTATCAACAAAATGTTACTATAAAAGTAGGAAATTACATACGTACTAAAAATACAAATAATATACCAGTTTGATGATATGAATAATGATGTACTATTAGGAAATGAATTTTTCCAACAATACTATCCTATAACTATATCACATAAATCAGTTATATTTACAATACCTTGTCAACACCAAACAATAGCAATTAGAATAACACGGCCTTATTCTAGAATAGACCTATCACATATCAGAGTATCTTCAGCTCAGCTTGGTGAATACCAATATTTATCAAATAAAACTGAATACAACAAGTACAAGTAAATATTACCCAAGAAATTTTATAAAAATAACTAGAAGATCTCTGCAGAGAATACCCTTTAGCAAAATGACATGTAAACTCATAACTCATATAGAAATTAATAGATAAGAACAAAATAATAAAAATTAAACTCATTAGACATACTCCAACAGATTTAGAATAATTTAAAATACATATAAAGGAACTAATTTAAAATAGTTACATAAGAAAACCATAAATTCCACATTCATCACCAGCATTCATAGTAAGAAAACATTTAGAAGAGAAAAAAAAATCTCGAATGCTAGTAAATTATAAGGAATTAAATAGAAAAACTAAAAGATTTGGATATCCACTACCAGATATGCAGATACTACTAAACACAGTAAGAATAAGAAAAATATATTCCAAATTTGATTGCAAATCAGGATTTTACCATGTAAAACGAACAGAAGAGTTAAAATAGTTAACATTTAGTACACCAAAAGAATTTTATGACTGAAACGTACTACCATTTAGATATAAAAACAGTCTAGAAGTATTTCAAGAATATATGGATAAGATATTTGAGAAATACAATAATATTGTAATAGTATATGTAGATGATATTCTAATAGGATCCAAAAACGAATAACAACATAAAGAGTATTTACTAAGATTCGTAGAAATAGTAAAAAAATACAGGTATTATACTATCAAGAAGGAAAATGGAATTATTCAAAATAGAGATAGAATTCTTAGGTGCAAAATTATAACATGAATGAATAGAACTACTGCCGCATATAGCAGAAAAAATAAAGATATTTCCTAATTTCCTAAAAGAAAAAAGAGAAGTACAAGTCATAATTGGAGTACTAAATCAAACAAAATGATACATACCGAATTTATCAGCAAAAATAATTTGGTTACAATAAAAACTAAAAAGTTTGAGAAATGGGAATGGACCCTAGAGGATGAAGAAAAACTTAAAATATTGAAATTACAAACTTCATAATTAAATAAGCTAAGATTACCGGTTAAAGAATGTTCATGAATAATAGAAACAAATGCATGTAAAGATAATTGGGGAGCAATATTAAAATTTATTGAAATAAGTGAAAAAGATAAAAGACTAGCTAGATATACTAGTGGATCATTCACACAGACCCAACAAAATTACCACATAAATGGAAAAAAAAACTATAAGCAATCTTAAAAGTTATAAATTTTTTTTTTAATTATTTATAATACATACAAAATTCAGAGTAAGGACAGATAATACACAAACAAATAGTTGGAATATCAATAATAGACCCGACTAGTTTATAAAATACTGATAAGATGGCAAATGAAGTTAGCACATTATGACTTCTCAATAGAAAATATAAGAGAAAAAGATCACATTTTAGCATATTTCTTATCAAGAAACTAACAATTTTGCTTTTACAGGATGAAAAATAGAGTCTAACAAATAGAATAGGATATAGTCTTCCTAAAGGAGACTGTGGAGCAATTAAAAGGAGCATGTAACCAATTACAGTTGCAAATATGTGGTCTTCATAGTATATTTTACAACCATATAAATGCAGAATATATTGAGAAAATGAGTGAAGAGAGTGAACCTATTAATGCACAAAATACAAGTGAAATCACAAAAATGGCCACACAAGAGGGAAGCTCCACATCCATACAACCAACTACCTACAAAGTGAGTTTACTCTCAGATCCTCCAAAATATTCCAAGAAGGATTTTTTTTTACAATATATTGAAAAATTATGCCAGACCACCCAGGTCAATCAATTTATTAAAACTATTTTGCGGCAACATATGAACAAATCAATTATACTACCAGGAGCAAAATTCAAAGACGGTAGGAGTATTATTCGAAAGAGGGCTTATCCACTGCATATATCCATCCAGAGAATGTGAAGAACTTAGCCAGCTACCAAGAGACGTATATAAATCTGCTAAGAGTTATTTTGGTCATACAAAGGCTTCCAAAATATATGTCCGGGTATTTTTAGCTATTCCAGAATTCCTTGAAGATGACTAAGAATTACCTGTTGAGCATATTATAAAGACAGGGAAGACTACACAAGTCCTGTTTGGAGCAACTAATATCATACCATATAAAAATGAAGAATTTGAAAAACTAATCCCAGAAAGAAGAACTATGAGATTTAAATTAATGTATTGTGAACTGAAAGACATACAAAATAGAGACAGTAACATATGGATCTATAATAGCCCTGACCCACAAATAATGATTTACAGCATAACAAAGATTAAATAACCACAGACAAAGAAAGAAGTCTTTGACAGCTGGTATCAAATTCTAGATAAAGGAGACATGACAATGACAGAAGAGACAGCTGTCCACTATTGTAGATTGATAAGGATGGAACCACAACACAAATGCGTACAATGTGGAAAAGAACAAGATAAGGTTGACGAGTTATTTCTGATGTAAAGCACGTAGAGATGGTGACTAGAAAAGAATATCCAGAAACGTAAGCAGTGACATATTAGACTCAATTATTTACCTATGATGTAAACAGTGCTGTAAACAGAACAATAATTGTAACTGATGTAAAGTCATCTCTTCCTATATAAAAGGGAGTAAGGGAGAAGGCAAAAGATCTAAGAATGAGAAATTTCATATAATCTTGTAAGAAGAGTTCGTTAGTAAGAAGTATTGAACCAATAAAGACTATCTTTCTTAAGCTCTTGCACAATAGAAGGTATGAATAATTAGTCTCTTATCCTCAGGAAAAGTTTTGTAAGGCTGTACCTGAAGGATCTTGCAAAAAGACCCATTTGTAACCCTCTACAGTTAGACTATACACCTAATAGCACGAAACAAGCTAGGTTGTGGTTGCCTGTGCCGAGTACTACTAGTTGTTCCAAACGTATTTCTTGGATAAAGCTCTCTTGAAGAGCATAGTAATTCTGAGATGAGAGGAACATAAAAGAAGCACTGAAATCTGGGTGCATAGCAAATGTATTTTATCCACTGGTAGTAACTGATATAGAGCAGCTCAAAGAGTTTTAATTAGGTCAGAAGCATGATAGGCTTTTTTCTTTAGATTCTTATGGTATCCTTAGAAATATCTCCCTACTTCTGATTTCATACTTATTGTTTTAAATCACAAAATTGCTAAAAAGAATAATGGATAATAATAGTTTCTGTCTTGCCTCATAAATTTATGAATTAATGACTAACAATCAAGAAAGTGATAGATAGTTAGTTTTTATGTTTATTATCCTCACAGAGTAACAAACATGTATGATTTTTATGAGTTCAAATTATTTTTCGTTAGTGTACAACGAGTAATAATTATAACTATAAATCAAATTAATCCTGGAGAAACTAGTAATATAAGTGTTCAAATAATTGATGACTTAACTTTTTACGAAAGATCTTATTATTTTATGAAAATGGAGAATTTTGGTAACTATATCTGGAGTCCTACAACAGCATATAGACAATTTCTAGAAGAAAATGAACATATGAGAGAAAAAAGGAATATATTGAGGAAGAAAATGAACATATGGAAGAACCAGAAAACCCCCCCATATGATAGTGAAGTATCAGAAACAGAATAAGAAGGTATGAGAGATCTAGAACTTATACTTGATTACTTCAATATTTTTGAGATTGATAATGCACATTATTTTCAAAAATATTATTTTACAGAAAACTATCATTTTTGAAGATTTTGATACACTTTAGTTTCTCTTTACAGGTAATTACTATTATTTCACTCTTCGCATCTAGTTGGTATCAGAGTCTTGTTGCTAAGTAAGTAACTCTTACCTAGTTTTCTAAAAATATTTAATACAATTTAAGTTGATAAAAAATTGACTAGATAGGATAAATAGAAAATATTACAAAAACAAATTTTAAATTTGCAGAAATGTCACACATCCTATAGATTATATTATAGGACAGGAAGCATAGAATATTATTTAGAAACTATCCCTCAGTTACGAATTTTTTGGTCACTGTCCCTTTTTTGCAAATAGTTTTAAAAACTATCCTATAAAAATAGTAAGCTCTAATATAAAAAAGGTCCGAGGTTCGAGGCCAGACTACGTCGAAATTTTTACTTTAAAAAATATATATTTATTAAGACGTGCATCGCACGTGTAAATTACTAGTGTGTGTGTGTGTGTGTGTGTGTGAGAGAGAGAGAGAGAGAGAGAGAGAAAGAGATCCAATGAGAAACATTCTTATAAACCATTAGATCTAAGTACCCCTTAATCAATGCTTACAATTAAAAGGGATAATTTAGCAAACACCCCCATTCAAAATGCGGAAACTAGCATATAGCCTCACTATTTTTAAAAATTAAGAAATACCCTCAATTTGGACGGAACCGTTAAGTAAACTCATGTGTGTCACACGTGATATGTAAAATAACATAAATACCTACGATAAAATGTATTTTAGCAATTGCTCCTGATCGTGTAGCGCCCCGAATTTCTAATATAATATCTTAAAAAATACGTGGCACAATTCTCTTTTCTTTACAACACTTTCTTTTACAATTACATAAATCATTACATCACTTGAACTTAAGCATCCAAATCCGAGCTATAGAAAATCACCTGTAAAATATGAGGCTAGAGATAACTCTAACCCCCAAAACTAAAGGGGTCAGCCATAAAGGTGTGAGTAACATAAAAACAAACAATATAAGTAAAGCATAGATTCATAACAACAGGAAATAACTGAAGTAGGTGAAAATAGAGAAATCACGAAATGCGGAAACACAACAAGTGAAGCTAGACTAAGTGTCAAGTGTAGAAAACAGTAAAATACATGCATGAAACCAAATCAAGAAAACACAATTCTATATGCTGACTCTCTAATGCGTACTTGTCGGAGTCTATGCATCTCACTCTACATAGGTCCGGTGCAAGCCCTTAACGTCTCCACATTATAGGGTTTAATCCCTCGCTATGCAACTAATCCTAACACGATGACTACTACGAGATAAAGATACACTGTGAGTATTAGCCCATGCCCCGATAATTCCAGAGGTCAAACTCTATCTACAGATAATTCCGGAGACTAATTCACTCACACCTGAGAATCTTCGAGAATATCCCACACCGCAAGCAATGGCACCTCATCACACGAATACCACATGTGCATCGCCTCGACCCCGATAATTCCGGAGATCAATCCCACACCACAGGTAATTCCGGAGACTATTTCACTCACACTTGGATAATTCCGGGGATTATCTCACACCGCGAGCCATACTGAGGTCCATAACCCATGTTCTCGTTCATCATATTACCACTAGTGCCTGTCTTTATCATTTTGGTTGTTTAATTACTTAACGAATCTCCTAGAATTGGTGTACCCTACCGGACTTAACTCAACAACTGATCAACTAAAATTGCCTCAACAGGCCCAAGCATAAATAACTCAACTGCCGGTATACTAGGGTCACACACACCCTCTAGAGACTCACACTCAAATATCCAACCCAACCTTCCAACATAAATTACGCAGTTAAACCACTTGAAAACGTATGTTCAATAGAAGATAAAGTATAGAATAGTAAATTATAGATTAAAACATTTAGAGAATAAATCATTTGAAAGAACATTCAGAAATATTAAGATACATCAGTATCAGTCGACTAATAACAAGCGTAAGTCGACTGTCCAGACAGAGAATTTCATGGTTTTAAGAAAATAGTCTAAGGGTTATAAGTCGACTATGTAGGGTCATAGGTCGACTGTCCAGAACGAAAGAATACAATAACTTGGGAAAATAATTCTAAGTAATACCAGTCGACTCAAAAGGTTATAGGTCAACTGTCCAGAGAGAAAGAATACAATAACTCGGAGAAAATAATTCTAAGTGGTACCAGTCGACTGTAAAAGTCCTAAGTCGACTGTTCAGAATGGGTTTTCAATAAAATCTAGAGAACATAGCAGCTGGGTCGTGTCGGTCGACTGAGAAGCCATGCCAGTCGACTGTCGACCTACAGACTGCATACTTTTAGTTGTGCACATTTCAACCGATACTTAGTTTTACTTTATAAAAAAGATTTCTACGAAAAACTTATTTCTTGTATGATCAAATAATACTTGTAGGATTTATAATAATTCATAAACTGAATCAAAACTACTTGAATTTATAAAAATAGATATTTTGTTGATTTCTTTCAATCAAACATGAATTTGTGCATATAATCAAAATAAAGTTTCTTAAAATTTATTGATCACTGAAATAGTTCGTATTCAGATCCAAACCATCTAAATATCAAAATCTCAAGAGAATCCCCAATTTGGGTATATTTCCTCAACTCAACTAATTTCTCAAATCTCGATTTTCATGTCAAGATCTCTTGATCATACTTTTCCTTTCACATTTCTCAAAATTGAATTACCATTACAACTTACAACCTCAAACAATGGATAACATAACCATATCAAATTTGTGTTCAACCAATACTCAAAGTACTAAAAATCTCATTTTTATTAGATTTATGTATGAAATCCACCATATTCAATCAATCCAATCTAAAAGAAATAGACTACCCACATACAATCTTATTTACCACAACTAGGGTTTCACAAGATCTAATTTTCATCCATCCATCCAAATTCATAATGTGCATATTCATATTCAAACCCTAAACATGCTTTCTAGCAAATAGAATTCAACATCGAAGATCCATCATATAACATTCAAAAAATGTAAGAAGACAACAAATCACTTGCATACAACATTCAAAGAACAAAAAAAAAACAAACAACAAACAATTTACATCACTCACCTCAAATGAAGAAATCCGATAAGAAAACTTCTCTTTTGCAAAAATCCAAGATCCTCTTCTTAATCCTCCAAAAATAATAAGCCCTTGTGTTGTGCAGCGAAAGACGGCTGCACTTCTTTCTTTTAAATACCCAGGATAGGAGAATTAGGGTTTTTAAAACACATTTGCATATAACCCCTTGAAACTATAACTTTACATAAATAGATCCCTATACTTGGAAACTTGATAAAATCAATTAAATTGAGATTTAAAAACAAAATAGACACCTTATTTCCAGCCGGCACTGTTTGAAAAGTCCAGAAAATATTTGTGCACTTTCACCCCTCAAAATGACAATTTTGCAAAAAGATCCTTCTTTTTCTTAATATTTGCAAATAGATCCAATAAATATCAGAAAAATCTAGAAAAATTACAAATAATCCCAAATAATAAATGATGATTTTCCATGAAGAAATTTTGGTTTTTGAACTTCTCAAGAAAACATTTGCACGTGTTTCGCACGTGTGAGAAGATAGATTTCCAGAAAATATTTATTAAATCTCCCAAAAATTCATTTTAATTTATTTATAAACCTTTAAAATAATATTTAAAAATACTGGGTACTACATCACTCCCTCCTTAGAAGAGTTCTGTCCTCAGAACTATTGCTAATGAGGTCCAAAATAAGAATGATCAAAGAAATTGAAATCTCATAAATGAACCATAGTTTCGAAACATTCACATAGAAGGACATAATCAAATAAAAGAATGCAACTCAATCCAATAGTACAATCATCTAAGGAAATACCATTACATAAATAAGATACAATCATACAAAAAGCTCAGGAAAATCCTTGTGCATGCGATCCTCTGGCTCCCAAGTAGCCTTTTCGAACTGCTGATTCCTCCACAGCACCTTGACCATAGGTATCACTTTGCTCCTAAGAACTTTCTCCCTACGGTCAACGATCTCAACAGGCTGTTCTTTGTAACTCAAGTTTACCTGTAGACCTTCAGGAATCTCTAACAACTGATGATTTTGATCTGGCACATACACTACAAGGAATTTGACATATAGTGACAGCAAAAATCCGTGGGTAAAAGGCGAAAAACCGTAGGTATAGCCCGTAAAACCTATACCAACGGACATATTTTTCCGTCGTTTTTAATTAGCTATGCCCACGGCAAAATGCCGTCACTATAGCCTATAGCGACGGTTTTTTCACCCGTTGGTATAGGTATCGGTGTTATACCCACGGTTTCGTATCCGTTGGTATAGGTTTTAAAGACACCTTTTGCTTTCCTATACCCACGGTTGAAACTCCATTGCTATAGGTTTTAGCAATGATTTTAGCATCCAATTATTTGAATATATACCCATCGCTCTATACAAATTTTTTTCTTACTAATTACGCGTATGATAATTTAATATTTTCTTTTATAATATTAATTCAATTATAAACTAAATACACAATAAAATAGATAAATATATTTATGAAACAAAAATAGATAAAATTAAACTTCAATCATATTAAAAATTAATAAAATATTACAAGGATGTCAAATTACAAAATAGTTAATAACCAGATACACAATTGAAGAAATCCACACTTGGGCTGAATCACTCATCATAAGGCAACTACAGTTCTCTCGGCTCTTTAAGGAGCTGTGGCAGTAACATAAGATACAACTACAGTGATGTCGTCGAGTTTGCCTCCATAATAACGATATCCAGCATCTTGGGCTGCAGTTGAGAAGGGCATCTTCAATACAACTGAAGCACCTTGATAAAAGTTGAAATTTCAACCAAGGACCAGCATATAAAGTAACCAAACATTTCCGAAGGACTTCTTCCAGGCATAATTACTGAATAAATTCATAAGCAGAAGAGTGATGAATAGGGCAGAGAACTTTTTTTTTCCTGTAGGGGCCGGGGTTATTCATATGAAGACAGGTAAAGAGATTTTAATAGGTTGTCAACCAATTAAAAAGGTGATTCACATACCAAAATCTGAAGAAACATCTGAAGCTGTAGACGGAGAAATTAGAGGGCGGGCACATTTGTTTCTGTGTGCTTGTTGAGAGGGCGGGGGAGTAGCTACAACAAGTGGCTCCACTTCCCATGGTGAAACTTTGTTTGGACGTATAATGTTTGTAGTTTCATCCCATTGGACTTGAACAAAAGTTCATACACTAGACTAAAGTAAAAAACAGAGCAGAAATCAATATTTGAAAACATTTATATTGTATTGATGGAACCAATGTGAATAGCAAAAAAGATGCTTCAATTTTATGAAGCAATAATATAATGAGTTTTCATTGATCAAAGATGAGAAGTTGAGAACTCTTATGTTTAAAGCTAGTAACAGAATTGTGTTTACCTTTAGAGACCTCCAGTCTGAATCTACCCATCTGGATGATCCTGACTCACCAACACCAATTATGGTACACTAAACCTGATATACAAAAATAAACTTTGGTTAATAAAAGCACAATAGCCAAATTTTAAAGTTTACTAGCTTGTCATTTCAGAGTTAGTTAAAATACCTTATTTCAAGAGCTTCATCTCCCTCAAATCTCATCTTAAACATCATTCCAACAGACAACTTGTGACATTTAGCTTCAAGATATCAGTTGACATATTTAAGTTACATTCTGATACATTTGTGAGAATGCTTGAGGCCCTACTGTAATTTATGAACCTCTATTATGTTAACATCTATCCTTTACTAAATGCCTCAATCAACATCCATCAAGGGTCATTTCCTCTCTAACAGCAACATCTAATTTACTATTTAGTAAACTCTCAAAATGAAGTGCTTTTACACCGAAATGACGATTGTTTGATTCCTCCACATTGTAGTTAAATTAAGTGCAACATTAGAATGTAGACTCACTAAAATAGAGATCAAAACCAATTCCCTGTTTGACAGAGCTAAGGACATAATGCATAGTCCTGATAATTGATACTCAATAATATCAACCACTTCATCGGATTAGGTTATTTCCAAAAAATCATTATCTGCAAGAAATCATAAGCCCTGAAAAAGAAAACAAAAAAAGGAAAAGAAAAATCATGCCTTGTTTCTTCAACTTCTGAATTCTCATGGACCGAAGCTCTTGCAATTTCTCCACAACTAAGACTAACTCGAGCTGAAAACTCCAAAGGAAGATTGTTAGAACACATACTGGAGAGCAAGACTTTCATTCATTTGATAACACGAGAACTGTATATGATAATAAAATTGAATAATAATGTGAAAAGGAAATAAATACTGTTAAGGACGAGCATAAAAAGGTAGTTGGTGAATAAGAATAATAAATTCAATGTGTTATTGTATTGTATTATGAGTTTCCCAGAATGTGTATCAATACAACATCTACTGTAAGTGACTGAAAACTAATAATATATTTTATAATGGTTGGGGTGTGTTGAAAATTCTACCTATTACATGCAAAATAATGAGAAATGGAGAAATCATAATAATGTATAGCAGGCTAATGCACATACAGATGGAGTAGCAATCAAAGTTCATTGCACCAGATATCATGTCAGAAATTCTCACCTCTGATTCTAGTTTTCTCCTTTCTTCATTGGCCTTCTGTTTGGCAATTGCTTTCATACTTTCAACCTAGAATCACCATCAATGGAATAATCTTAGTATATAAAAAAAAAAAATTAAAGTTCATGTAATTTCAACAATTAATTAAAAAAGCTTCAGCATCTACCAAATGATAGTAGCAAGCACATGACACAAAACAAGAAGAAAATTATAATTTGAGTTCAGATCATATAAGATGCAAAACACAATTAGCTTAACAATCATTATATGGAAATTGCATAACTATAACTAAATTACAAATTATGATCTACAAACCATGATAAGAAAGCTTTTTCAAATTGCCAAAGCAAATCCACGATAACAAAGCTTTTTCAAGCTATTTTGCAATACCTTATCAATCATCTTCACACACATTCCCAACAAGAATACCGTTTCTGTCATCTTGACTTGCATTCCCAACAGCCATAATCATCTTTTACTCACTTTCTTGACAACAGTACCTTTGAATAACATACCCAATATCATAACTGATTGACCCTAGTCTAGAAATTACCTCAACCTTATAATACTAACGGATTATTTTCTCACTTCCCCCCACCATAAGTGTCCGATTCTTCACAACCACTAACCCTGTAAATCTTTTAAAGGTAATCAATTCTCAATCCCATTAGTTCTTGATTTTATAAATCCTACCCTGAAAATGGCTATTCTCCAATCCAAAAGGCTTTGAACTCACTCTTAATATCAACTCTAAAGACAATTACTAAGCAACTAATACATATCCATCAACTCAATAAGAAGTTCAGTAATTCTTTAAAAATCTAACAGTTTAAAACTCAGGTAACAAAAGAAGCCACGATCAATAAACAACCATACCTTGCGCCTGGCTATGTCCTTGGCAATCTCTCTCATTCTCCATTCATCAGCTTCCTGATCAGCTTTATCAAAACCCTCGCGCTCCTGCAGAAGTAACAAACAAAAACAAAGACATATATACCAGCGCGCTCCTATTGTGAAAGGCCAGTGTGTTGCCAGATCAAGGTCAATTATCTAGTAGTGTTGGGCGAGAGAGCAAACATATATACCTAAACAAACACCCCAATCGAAACCCTAATTATTCAGAATAAAAGATGTATATATTCAAAAACGGCGAACCTCTTGCCAGCGCCAGCGGTGGAGGAGGAGAAGGCGGCGGATGCGGGGGAGATCTCGTCGAGATCGACGCCGAGGAAGAAGAGGAGGATGCGGGAGAGATCTTGTCTTCTTCGTGAGGGAGAAGGGGCGACGGCAGCGGGAAGTACAGGTTGGGTTTGGGAAGGGGCGACGGCGACGGACGCGACTTGGGAGGTGGATGATTTAGAGGTTGGGGGATTCGGGTGTGAGCGTGAGAGGGATTGGGGAGAGAGGGTTTGGGGAGAGAGATAGAGAGGAGAGAGGGATTCGGGTGTGAGCGTGAGAGAACTTGATAAATTGGGGGTATTTGGGATTTGGGGGGAAAATGAAAAGATTGGGGGGAAAATAAATTATAGAATATATCCACCTATACCCACAGTTTATTATATGTCTGTGGGTATACAATGTCTATACCCACGGTTTTAGTGATCCGTCACTATAGGTGTCCGTTGGTATATGACAAATTTCTTGTAGTGATACTTCCTCAACAATGACACATGGAACACATCATGCACCTGTGCCAATTCCTCTGGAAGCTCCAACCTATATGCTGTCTTGCCAGTCCGCTCCACGATCCTGTATGGCCCAATATACTTTGGTGCCAACTTGCCTCCCTTACCAAACCTGATCACTCCTTTGGTCGGAGACACCTTGAGAAAAACTGCATCCCCAACGTCAAATTCCAAGTCCCTTCGTCGAGTATTAGCATAACTCTTCTGCCGACTCTGGGCCTCAACCAACCTCTTGCGTATCAGCTCAATCTGCTTTGACGTCTGCTACACGATCTCAGGACCAAACGTCTGCCTCTCGCCAACCTCATACCAACAAACAGGTGTCCTGCACCTCCGCCCGTACAAAGCCTCATACGGCGCCATCCCGATACTCGCATGGTAACTGTTGTTATAAGCAAACTCAACCAATGCCAAGTATCTCTCCCAGCTACCACCGAAATCCATAACAGAAGCCCTCAGCATATCTTCCAGCACTCGATTCACCCTCTCAGTCTGACCATCGGTCTGTGGATGAAACGTGGTACTGAAATCAGTTCTGGTGCCCAAAGCTGCTTGTAGGCTCTTCCAAAACCTTGAAGTGAACCTTGCATCTCTGTCGGAAACAATCGACACAGGAATTCCATAAAGTCTCATAATTTCACCAATGTACAACTCAGCCAATTTCTCCAATGACCAAGTAATCTTCATGGCTAGAAAGTGAGCCGACTTAGTCAAACGGTCCACAATAACCCAAATCGAGTCATTGCCCTTCGAACTCCTCGACAAACCGGTGATGAAATCCATACTGATGTTCTCACATTTCTACTCCGGAATGGGCAACGGCTGTAACAAACCTCCAGGTCTCTGATTTTCTGCTTTGATCTGCTGACAAGTCAGACACCTTGCCACAAAATCTGCCACATCCCTTTTCATACCAGACCACCAAAAGTGCTGTTTGATGTCCTTGTACATCTTCATGCCTCCAGAATGTACTGACAATAAGGTACTGTGTGCTTCCTGCAAGATACTCTCTCTCAAATCTGCATTATCCGAAATACACAACCTCTCACCTATCCAAAGAACTCCATCTTGGACACAAAACTCTGATAGCTTGCCTTCTGAAACCTGTTGCAGCATCTTCTGAATCTCTGAATCTGATCTCTGACCTTCTACAATCCTCTCTCTCAAGGAGGGCTACAGCCTCAACTGAGCCAAAGATGTCCCTAAACTCTGCAGCACCACCTCGATACCTGCCCGATCAATCTCTGCTACCAACTCGCTTCGAGTAGTGATCAAACTTGACAAACTACTCTTCCTGCTAAGTCCATCAGCTACCACATTCGCCTTACCCGGATGATACTTGATCTCAGGAAGAATGTCTTCCAATACTTCCAACCACCTTTTCTGCCGAAGATTAAGATCCTTCTGTTGATAAATGTACTTCAGGCTCTTGTGGTTAGTGTACATATTGACCTTCTCACCATAAACATAATGCCTCCACTTCTTCAAGGCAAAGATAATAGCTGCTAGCTCCAAATCATGTGTCGGATAATTCTTCTCATGCGGATGCAATTGCCTCGATCCGTAAGTAATAACCTTGCCTTCTTGCATCAAGACACAACCCAAACCTCTGAGAGACGCATCACTGAAGATATCATAATCCTTCCCAGCTTGTGGCAAAGCTAAGATAGGTGCAGTAGTCAACCTTTCCTTTAACTCAAGGAAACTCGCCTCACACTTATCGGTCCATAAAAATGCCACATTCTTCCGGGTCAAACCTGTCAAAGGAACTGCAATCTGAGAATAACCCTGGATGAATCTCCTGTAGTAACCAGCCAAACCCAAGAAACTTCTGTCTTCCTTCACAGACGTTGGCCTGGGCCAATCCTTTACTGCTTAAACCTTCCGAGGATCAGTGGGCACTCCCTCCTTAGAAAGGATATGACCAAGGAAAGCTACCTCAAACTTCCAAAACTCACACTTTGACAACTTAGCATACAAGCTATGCTCCTGCAATTTCTGTAATACCGCTGTCAAGTGCATAGAATGCTCCTCCTCCGACTTCGAATACACCAAAATATCGTCGATGAAAACCACTACGAAGGAGTCAATAAATGGCCTCAAAACCCGATTCATCATATCCATGAATACTGCTGGTGCATTCTTCAAACCGAATGGCACCACCAAAAACTCATAGAGCCCATGACGAGTCCTGAAAGCTATCTTACTCACATCTTCCTCCTTGACTCGAACCTGATGATACCCTGATCCCAAATTAATCTTCGAAAACACCGCTGCTCCTCGAAGCCTGTCGAACAAATCATCAATCCACGGAAGTGGATAATTGTTCTGAATAGTCACCCCATTTAACTCCCGGTAGTCAATGCACATCCTCATTGACCCATCCTTCTTCTTGACTAACAACACTGGCGCACCCCACGGTAAGGAACTCGGCCTAACAAGCCCCTTGCTCAACAGCTCTTCAATCTGCTTCTTCACTTCATCTTGCTCTACAAGTGTCATCCTATACGGAGCCTTAGAAATCGGAGCACTCCCCGGCTGAATATTGATGCAAAACTCCACATCTCTTTGCGGCGGTAATCCTGGAAAATCTTCCAAGAACACCTTAGAAAAATCTCTGACAACCGGAATGCCTTTGACTTCATCTGGAATCGCCATCTTGGATACCATTGCAATCACCTTCTGAACTTTCTTCTTCCCTTGGAAAGTCACTGCGGGACCACCTGGTGCTTTCACTAACACCACTTTCTGCTTGCATTCAATTGTGGCATCATATATTGCCATCCAATCAATGCCCACGATCACATCCACTCCTAAGACTTGCAGCTCGATCAGATCAATGCCAAATAATCTCCCGCCAATCTCGATATCACAGCCCGCGTAATATCGATCAGCAATTAACTCTTTTCCTGACGGCGTTGCCACCGACAAAACCTTGCTTGGAAACAAATTAGGCTCCACACCTAAGACCTTTGCAAAATTTGGCGACACAAAAGTATGCGAAGAACCAGTATCAAATAAAACCTTTGCCTTAATTCCATTAAACAAAATAATTCCTGTTACATAAAGAATGATACTCAATCTCCAATTATTCTCAAATAAAAGTTTTATTTATTACATTGATTAAAAATAAAATCAAAACTCTTGCATACCCTGGATCACATCTTCCGAGTTACCCGCATCCTCCTCAGTTAATGCAAACACTCGCCCTTGCCTCTGGAATTTACTTCCACCTGGACTATCCTTCCTCAACTGTGGACAATGAGGCTTAGAATGTCCTGCCTGTCCACACTGGAAATAAGTCTGCTTCGCCAACTTAGGACACGCTGACCTGTAATGCCCTGCCTCCTTACAGTAGTAACAAGTCACTTCCTGAGTTGCAGGTGCCTTCTGCACTAGTCTACTGAACTTGAATTGCTTCGCTGGGAATCCCTTCCCACTCTGACTTGATGCTTGCCTCTTGTTCCTGTTCCAGATCTCTTGTTTCTTCTGGAACTGGTCCATGTCTTCCTCTATTATAGCTGCTCTCCTGACCAGCTTGTCGAACCTCTTTATGCCCAACGGAATTATTCTCGACCTCAAGTTTGGCCTCAAGCCCTACTCAAACTTCCTAGTCTTCTTCGCCTCGTCAACTATCAGCTCTGGTGCATACCTCGATAGCTGAGCAAACTTGGTCTCATACTCTCGCACAGTCATGCTACCCTGCTGAAGATTTAAGAATTCGGTCGCCTTCTTCTCCTGAATATCCAGGGGAAAGAAACGATCCCTGAATCCTTCCAGAAAATCCTCCCAAGTCATCTAATGGTTCCCCAACGCCCTCTTTACCGTTTTCTACCAAATACCAGCGTCCTTTTCCAATTGCATAGTGGCCAACTTCACTTTATTGGCTGCCGGAGTTTCTGAGACCTCGAAGATTGTCTGCATCCGTCTAATCCAATCATCAGCTTCGTTTAGATCAGATTGCCCCTCAAAAACTGGCGGCCTCATCCTCTTGAAGGACTCGATTTGCTTGATAGGATCAGCGTTAACCAATCCTGGTCCAGCTCCATGATTCTGATTCTGAGCCAAATTAACTGTCATTAGCGCATTCAAAGTCTGATACAACTTGGCAAATTCAGTCTTGAGATCAATTCCAGTTCCTTGGGAACTTCCAATTCCGTCACCATTCCTGGTTCTGGGTCCAACCATTCCGAATACTGCAAAATGAGGGAAAAGTTAGAGCACTACATACAATTCATACTCACATCAATACCCTTTGGCAAAACCTCAACTGTACCCAGAAAGTAAAAACATCATGTTTCAGTTCTATGTGAAACTCACCCTCTAATGTCCATACCTAGGTACTCACACTCTAGTGTCTACACCTAGGTTATTTTTATTCCATGTTTATTATTACTATTGAAGCATGCTCTGATACCAACCTCTGTAGCACCCCAAATTTCTAATATAATATCTTAGAAAATACGTGGCACAATTCTCTTTTCTTTACAACACTTTCTTTTACAATTACATAAATCATTACATCACTTGAACTCAAGCATCCAAATCCAAGCTATAGGAAATCACCTGTAAAATATGAGGCTAGAGATAACCCTAACCCCCAAAACTATAGGGGTCAGCCATAAAGGTGTGAGTGACATAAAAACAAACAACATAAGTAAAGTATAGATTCATAACAACAGAAAATAACTGAAGTAGGTGAAAATAGAGAAATCACAAAATGCGGAAACACAACAAGTGAAGCTAGACTAAGTGTCAAGTGTAGAAAATAGTAAAATACATGCATGAAACCAAATCAAGAAAACACAATTCTACATGCTGACTCTCTAATGCGTACTTGTCGGAGTCTATGCATCCCACTCTACATAGGTCCGGTGCAAGTCCTTAACGTCTCCACATTATAGGGTTTAATCCCCTGCTATGCAACTAATCCTAACACGATGACTACTACGAGATAAAGATACACTGTAAGTATTAGCCCATGCCCCGATAATTCCGGAGGTCAAATTCTATTCACAGATAATTCTCTCACACCTGGAAATCTTCAAGAATACACCACACCACAAGCAATGGCACCTCATCACACGAATACCACATGTGCGTCGCCTCGACCCCGATAATTCTGGAGAACAATCCCACACCACAGGTAATTCCGGAGACTATTTCACTCACACCTGGATAATTCTGGGGATTATCTCACACCGCGAGCCATACTGAGGTCCATAATCCATGTTCTCGTTCATCATATCACCACTAGTGCCTGTCCTTATCATTTTGGTTGTTTAATTACTTAACGAATCTCTTAGAATTGGTGTACCCTACCGAACTTAACTCAACAACTGATCAACTAAAATTGCCTCAACCGGCCCAAGCATAAATAACTCAACTGCCGGTATATTAGGGTCACACACACCCTCTAGAGACTCACACTCAAATATCCAACCCAACCTTCCAACATAAATTACCCAGTTAAACCACTTGAAAACGTATGTTCAATAGAAGATAAAGTATAGAATAGTAAATTATAGATTAAAACATTTAGAGAATAAATCATTTGAAAGAACATTCAGAAATATTAAGATACATCAGTATCAGTCGACTAATAACAAGCGTAAGTCGACTGTCCAGACAGAGAATTTCATGGTTTTAAGAAAATAGTCTAAGTGTTATAAGTCGGCTATCTAGGGTTATAGGCCGACTGTCCAGAATGAAAGAATACAATAACTTGGGAAAAATAATTCTAAGTAATACCAGTCGACTCAAAAGGTTATAGGTCGACTGTCTAGAGAGAAAGAATACAATAACTCGGAGAAAATAATTCTAAGTGGTACAAGTCGACTGTCCAGAACGGATTTTCAATAAAATCTAGAGAACATAGCAGCCGGATCGTGTCGGTCGACTGAGAAGTCATGCCAGTCGACTGTCGACCTACAGACTGCATACTTTTGGTTGCGCACATTTCAACCGATACTTAGTTTTGCTTTATGAAAACGATTTCTACTTAAAACTTATTTCTTGTATGATCAAATACTACTTGTAGGATTTATAATAATCTATAAACTGAATCAAAACTACTTGAATTTATAAAAATAGAGATTTTGTTGATTTCTTTCAATCAAACATGAATTTGTGCATATAATCAAAATAGAGTTTCTTAAAATTTATTGATCACTGAAATAGTTCGTATTCAGATCCAAACCATCTAAATATCAAAATCTCAAGAGAATCCCCAATTTGGGTATATTTCCTCAACTTAATTAATTTCTCAATTCTCGATTTTCATGTCAAGATCTCTTGATTCATACTTTTCCTTTCACATTTCTCAAAACTGAATTACCATTACAACTTACAACCTCAAACAATGGATAACATAACCATATCAAATTTGTGTTCAACCAATACTCAAAGTACTAAAAATCTCATTTTTATTAGATTTATGTATGAAATCCACCATATTCAATCAATCCAATCCAAAAGAAATAGACTACCCACATACAATCTTATTTACCACAATTAGGGTTTCACAAGATCTAATTTTCATCCATCCATCCAAATTCATTATGTGCATATTCATATTCAAACCATAAACATGCTTTCTAGCAAATAGAATTCAACATCCAAGATCCATCATATAACATTCACAAAATCTAAGAAGACAACAAATCACTCGCATACAACATTCAAAGAACAAACAAAAAAAAACAAACAACAAACAATTTACATCACTCACCTCAAATGAAGAAATCCGATAAGAAAACTTCTCTTTTGCAAAAATCCAAGATCCTCTTCTTAATCCTCCAAAAATAATAAGCCCTTGTGTTGTGCAGAGAAAGATGGTTGAACTTTTTTCTTTTAAATACCCGGGATAGGAGAATTAGGGTTTTTAAAACACATTTGCAAATAACCCCTTGAAACTATAACTTTACATAAATAGATCCCTATACTTGGAAACTTGATGAAATCAATTAAATTGAGATTTAAAAACAAAATAGACACCTTATTTCCAGTCGGCACTGTTTGAAAATTCCAGATTATATTTTTGCACTTTCACCCCTCAAAATGACAATTTTGCAAAAAGTTCCTTCTTTTTCTTAATATTTGCAAATAGATCCAATAAATATCAGAAAAATCTAAAAAAATTACAAATAATCCCAAATAATAAATGATGATTTTCCATGAAGAAATTTTGGCTTTTGAACTTCTCAAGAAAATATTTGTACGTGTTTCGCACGTGTAAGAAGATAGATTTTCAGAAAATATTTATTAAATCTCCCAAAAATTCATTTTAATTTATTTATAAACCTTTAAAATAATATTTAAAAATACGGGGTACTACAGATCGGAATGTGGAAACTAGCATATACCCCCACTATTTAAAAAAAATGATATTTGGGATAATTTAGCAAATGTCCCCATTCAAAATGCGAAAACTAGCATATACCCCCACTATTCCAGTGTTAGATGTTGTGAAAAATGTGAGTGTTATGTATTGTTACTCAGTCTGAACAACTTTTTCCTATACTGATGATAACAATGTAATGGGAATAGGTTCTACGCCAGCTTTTGATCCTAAAAAATACAAAAACCACCATCTATTACAGCGGATTGTTGTGCATCATCACTAGCTTGTGTACCATCATATATTACAACAGATTGTGTGGTCTCTTGTTCCACTCTAGAATGTGAATCATCATTTTCATCATCTTCATTCACAATAGGTTCAACAGTAGCTTGTGCATTACTCATAGTCACAAATTCGTCGTTTATAAATAATTCGACAAGATTTAATGTGCGGAATTCAACAAAAATTGGAAAAATTCGGAAAAAAATTCGGCAAAAGTGTAGGAAGAAAGAAATACAAAATTAATGCATCTAAGTGGTTAGTACTCATCACCGAGGTAAATATATATATAAATCCATAAATATTTCTTGTACAATTCGCTAAATTCGCGAAACATTCTTTTAATTCGTGATTTTTGTAAATAATTCGTGAACTGCGAGAATTAAATGCAAACCTGCAAATAATTCGCGAATCTGTTCGACAAATTATTTCTTCGTGAATAATTTTCGAATTTAACGAATTATTCACGAACTTTGTTAATATGGTATTACCTACTGTCACACTAGGCTGTGCATCATCTTCAAAAACACCCAAGTTGAGATGTGGAAACAAAGCATTGATGTTTTTTTGGTCAAAACAACAAACACGTATCATATAGCATTCAAAACCCTAAAACTGTTCAGTCCAAACTGACGGTATTTCTTAGTTTTTTTTTAAAGATAGTGGGGGCATATGCTAGTTTCCGCATTTTGAATGAGGGCATTTGGTAAAATATCACAAATATCACTTTTTATAAAATAGCAGTGGTATATGCTAGTTTTCACATTCTGAATATGGGCATTTGCTAAGATAAATTTTTTCATAGGTATTTAGGTCATTTTACATATCACGTGTGACGCACGTGAGTTCACTTAATATGGGCATTTGCTAAATTATCACTAACACTATAATACACGTGTGATGCACGTCTATAAAAAATATTATCATCAATTAAATGAATTGCTCATAGAAAAGAAATAGTAAAGCATTTTAACCTCCAAAATAGGAAGCTATCTCATAATTTTGTTATGAAAAAAAAGAAGAATAGTAGCAATTTCAACTTTAGCTATTTTGAAATACACTAATTAATAAGCTTTAGCAAAATTCGGCTTTAGCTGATTAATGTTTTCGATAACTAATCATGCTAAACGCTTCAACTGGGGACTTACCGGTGGGACTGAATCTACACTTGTTTGAGTCACTACTATTATCGACCCCATGAAGTGATCTCTAAAACACTATATTACTCGCTGGGTAGACTTCATTCATAATTGTGCTCAATTCTTGAGCATGCAGATAGGTCTATAAGAAATAGATCAATTAAAAGTGTTCAATAGACCACATAAAATAACATTCAAAATCTGTAGAAGGAAAAAGTTGAAAGAATACCCATAGTTGTGTCAAGGAAACTGGTTTCTTGCCCTTTCTGATGATCTATAACCTTCTCATACAAATAGTCATAAACTGAATTCCCTGCACTACTGCAGCCATCATCATGAATTGATTGGAAAGGGGAAAAAAGTTTGCATGCATTTGTATAAATATTAAATAGACTAAAAGTGGAATTGAAAAAAGAAAAACATGTAATGTTTGCTTACCGAGTGAACTGCATCATCTCTGAGGAAGACACTGCAGTGTCAAAACCTGTAGCGACAATTGTGAAGCCAGAATTATATCCTGTAAAACCTATATCTATGTTCCATATATTGTACTTTAATCAGTAACTGTATTTAGGACATGTGAGGTAAAATTAAAAGTCTAAAGGATTTTCTATTTGGTATTATAAGACCATAATTTTATCTCTGATATTTTGATCATATAAGCACATACCACGTAGACTGAAGAGCATGAGTGGTTGGATTCATAGCTAAAAAGAGTCTAGAAAGATAGAAAGAATGATATAGGCACTTCTAAACTCAAAAACGGAAATCTGGAAGAAAAACTGGTGACCAGATACAATGCATGCACTGATTTGGCTTAAAACTAAATGAAAATATAAATAGATAAGGAGTCAGATTTGAATACAACACAGGTTCTCCAAAGTATCTAACATCTTAACTACAAAAGACGTGAAAGTAGGTGGGTGTGGCCTCAGACTATCAGCCCCATTTCCTTATCGGTTGAGTAGTACTTATAACAAATAATTTATTGAGTGATTGAAACTTCAAAGATCGATAAACCTGTCGCTAAACGTAGATAATATTGCTATTGATAAAAGGGAAAGGGACATCTCAGATAATATTGCTAAACATAGATATATAATATTGTTCAAATGAAATCGCTAGTTATTAAATTTTAGTATACTCTGCTTTAGAAGTCAAATCGTTTTATTTCTGATCCATCTATCATTCAATAAAAATAATAAAAATAAACACATCTCTAATCTCCAATCGCTAATCTCTAATATGTTGAGTCACTGCTGATTCGAGGAGGAGTTGGGAATTTTCATATCACAGTGAAATAGTTATTTCATTCAACCATATTTCTGTGCATTAGTTTTTCAAGATTATGTGCAGTAGTTTTTCAAGATTTGGCAGGGGAATACACTTTAAATCATCGACAATGAAATAGTTACTTCATTCAAAATTTGGTACGAAAATATGATTGCATCAATATAAATTCAGAGTTTTAAAGGGGTAGCTGTAGATTTTACAGTGAGTGACGGCGTGGCGGGGCGATGGCGCGGCATCGCAATGGGGCGGCAGAGAGAGTGGGAGTGTCGCAGTGTTGTTGAGAGAAGCGCCGGCGGGAGAATGGTGCAACGACGGTGGGTGGCGAAGCGACGACGCGGCAGGACTAAGCGAGGATGGGGTGCAGGGCGAATAGATGGTGGGCGGCTTAGCGACGGCGCATCATAGCAACAGAATGGCAGGGCGAAACGACAGTGTGGCGGCAGTAAGGAGCAACGTCAGGATGGAGCGAGGGCAGGGCGGAGCGAGGTTGCGTGGGTTTTGAGGGAGACGGAGACGAACAGTCGCTGTGTTTTTTGAGAGAGAGAGAGAGATTTGTACGTGTAGTGTACGGATTTCATGGGTTATATTGGGGATTTTAATTGTACGTACATTGCGCGGGTTGGTAGATGGACAAATTACAGCGTTTGGTACAAAGATATTTTTTTGGTTCCCAGGAATCATAAATCCCGGGATTTATGATTCCTAGGAATTATAAAACATGTTTGGTAGGTCTTAAACATCTATAGGAAAGTTAGTTGGAAACTTAATTTCCTATATTTGGTTGAGCTACATATTTTCTGGGAATCTTAATCTTATTCTCCAAAATACCTCTGTCATCCTCAAATAACAAAACAAACTATTTGATAAAATACCTGAGTAAATCCCAAGTTACCATTTTCTTGTGAAAAAACTCTTTGCAGTATAATGCACAGATATCAACATGATCAAATGCCCTGCTATCTCTCACCATAGCTTATCGAAGAAAAACAACAAATCAACAAGTTGAAAGCAGCTGATGAGCTAGTCATTGACTGGTTATGTGAGCACCTGATAAGTAGTCTCTCTTCTCTATCTTCGCCTGATGATTTGTTCAATTTCTTCTCTTCTCTATCTTCGCCTGATGATTTGTTCAATTTCTTCGATAAGCTACAAGGTATTAATAACTATATGTATTGATTAACGTATAAATATATATATTTCCTATAAGTTAAAAGGAGTTAGTCTACTCAGGTATAATTACAAGCCCTAATGGTGCGAATGTGGAAGACGATTAGATCTTCTTGGACCCGAGTAGCCACCTGGGGGTTTTTCTGCGGTGCTGCATACCCTTCAATCTCCTGACCTTTGAGGTGCTCATTAGAAATTGGTGTGACATGATGTTATATTTTTTGATTGTTTCTTTTCATGAATCATTTATTCTATGTGATTTTAGAGGAGTATTACTGCAGAAATTGATCCTCCCCACTTAGAAATTCAAGTTGAGAAAGTTATTCTTGAACGTAGATGTGACGGTTTTGATGAGATAATACAATCCCCTTGCATATTCCACCATAGTGGTGTAGGCTTTAAATGGCTTTGATCATAAGCGATCTCTCCATTTTTCTTTCGAAGCGGACAGAATTGAGCTCTGTATTGACTAGTTGTATAATGTATGACCTGCTAGGTAGTTCTCGCTGCATTATAGTGTTTGGCAATCTAAGGATTCAAATGGCTACGAGTACAAGTATTCACCTAGTTTAGTTTGTAGAAAAGGTAAACCATGATAAAAACTGACTGCACCAGAATATTGTATTTTTTTATTTTATGGACAAAATTGTAATTTTAAAGAAATAACATTTTTCCAAGTATAAAGTACAACCAGAGTAGGCAATTCAAAGATGATTCACAACAGCTTCTTCTCCGTCCTTCCCCTTCCAGATCCGGTTGCTCCTATTCCTTTCGGCCCTCCCCCCCTTCTTTAATCTTGGTCAACCCATCTCCATCCATCTCCTTGTTTTCTCTCTCCTCTCTCGACCCATCTCCTTGTTTTCTCCGCTCTCCTTCGTTTCGGTTGTCAACCCATTCCATCCACTCCTCTGTTTCTCTCCCCACCGTATCCCAGCCTTCGGCCCGCTCGGAGTGGTTCCCCTCTCCCCCGGAGGTGGTTGCGCTGTTCTCGCTCGCCTCTTGTGGTGGTGCTCCCGCTGCCTCCGGTGATTCCTGAGGTCAGGGTTTGCGTCTTGGAGAAGGTCCCAAGTTGCCCAGCGGATCCGTTTGTTTCGGTTTTATTAATGCCGACCTCTGTCGAGCGCATCCTCCCGAAGACCTCCCGGCTTAGCGCCTCCTCAGGTGGAGCCTCGTCACCGGCCGCTCTCCTAATAATCCTTTCTCTGTGAGTTTTTTTCCGGTGGTGCCGCCTAATCCCCAACAGCTAACTAGGATCCTTCTTGTCAGCCCACCACTGTGAGTATTACTGCGTTATTTGGGTGTGGTGTATTCTGGTAGTGTTCCTTCGGGTGTGTTGCTGGAACCTTGCTAGTGCATTTCTATTTCTAGCGTGTGCGGTTTCGGATTTCCTGTGCCGAGGTACTGCTAGTGGATCTATTGTAATTTCTTGTTACTATTCTTCTATTCCCCCTGCGGCTCCATTCCGTCAGTGGTCGTTTACAGCTCTTCGCTGTGCCCTGAGCAACATCTAGCTCAAGTACTGCTAGTTCTGTTATTCTCCTCTTATTCAATTTCTCTCCTCCCTTTTCTCTCTATTTTGAGGGAGTTTTTGGCCCTCTTGTGCTACACTGGTTTGTTTCTTGGTGGTGGGATTTTGGGTGAATTTGGAGCTGTACTGTCTCTAAATTATTATACAGTGTCTTCTCTTCGTCGGTGAATTTTTTTAGGCATTCTTGGCCTGGTTTCAGCCATGTATCTATCCGAGCGTAATGCTAGGTCTAACAGTTTAGTGGCGGTTAAAGAATTGAAGAGTGACTTGTCTTCTCCTCTTTTTGATAACTCTTATCTTTCTCGGTGCTCTCCAATTCTCACTATTTTCCCTTCTTCTAGTAGGTCCGACCCTCTTCTGGTTTGTTTCAGGTGCCTCCTTTCTGGGCATTTTAAACGTGAGTACGTGAATAAAATGAAGTGCATTTTCTGTGATAAGTTTGGTCACTCGCGCAGTCGATGCTTTTCTCTTCAAAACTCCTTGGTGTCCCCAGAGGACATCTCTCACCTGCCAAACTTCTCTCCTTTCTTAACTGCCCCCTTTTAAAGCGCAAGCTCCATGCTAGCTTGGCAAGGAAGTTTAGTCTTGAATCTGGAAAGGATCACGACTCCTTGGCAGTTGTGCCTTTACCGGCTTTGAACTCCACTTCTTCTTCCACTGCCTATTGTGATTCTATTGCTAATCTTCAGCCTCCTAATATTGCTAACCTTTTTAAAGATCGTAAGGTGTATACGAAACTGGTCTCCTTCCCTCGGTTGGATTTTTTCAAGGCTCGTCCCCATTTTTCTTCGGTGGTGCCTTCATTGAGGTTGAGTCGGGACAAAAACGAAGGTTTGTTTAAATCCTTTATCTCTTGTCGTTCTTGGTATCGAAGTGCGATTGGGCACGCTCTGCATCGCCTCATTTCAGGCCCTCAGATGCATACCGTCAAGGCTAATATTGATTCTAAGGCACCTTTCGTAATTTATAATTCTCCTTAATCTATGATGATTTCTTCTCCCAAACTTTCGACATTCTCTTTTCATTTTCCGGGATGCATCTTCTCGTTGTATCAAGAGTTAGGGGTTCAATCTTGGCTCAATCAACTCCTAATGGAGGTCTTGCACAACCTGCTCTCTTTTCCCCTCAAGCTTTCTCCGATTCTTGTTAACTCTTTTTTCTCCCGTTTTTCCTATCTTACTTACTCCATCCCATTATCCCCATTAGTTAATTCCAATCTGCGCTTACCTTCTTATTGCATCATCAAAGAAGTAGCTAGCATGACTGACCCTGCTGCAGATTCGCTCCCATTGGCGAAGGTCATCCCTCCCACCGTTAAGTGGAAATACAATAAGAAAGTCTTTAATAATTTGCAGAATTGGGTGAGCGCTCGTATTCTGGCTAGGAAAGCAGCTTCTGTGTCGGCTCTTCCGTTTGTGCACAGTTAAGTTTCAGCTTCTCTACGCCACCCGCGGTGTAGGTAGTCAGGCTTTTCATTTTGTGTTGCTAGAGTTTCCTTGAGCTTCTGTCTCATTTCCTGCACTGTTAGTCCAGCCTTCCCCTTTTTTGTGGAGTGCCAGGTGTAGTTTGGTGTTTCCGTGTGGGGATGTATAGCCTTCTTTTTCATGGATCTGTCTTTTGGTTCTGATTTCACCTTTATCGCTCAAGTTGTCGAGTTGTCGGTGCTCCGAGACTTCACTTCTTGCTCGTGACAGTCCCTCGTGCCTTGCGGTAGCGAGCTGCAATGTGATTTTGCACTCCTCATGGGTGCGGTTGGGTGCTCCTATTCTTGCTCAGTTTTCCAGGCTTCTGGCTCAGTCACCCTTTTCGAAGTTTTGTACTACTTTTGTATCGTAGTTCTCTTCTTTGCGTGCTAGTCAGTCGTTTATTGTTTTCGTTGTTGTTCTTTTCTTCCCGTTTTACAGCTTGTAAAACTTCTGTACTTTTATTTGTAACGATACTGTTTTTATTGATTAATATATTTTTTGATGGCTGGAGCCTCTTGGCTCTATCCAATATATCAAAAAAAAAAAAAAAAAAATCCAAGTACTTAGGAATCTAAGAATCCCACCCCCCTTATGGGAAAAATTTTGTGGGAATTGTGGCCAAAAAAAAAAATCCTAGAAATGTTAGTTCTCTGGGAATTTGAATTTAAAAATTAGCAAATCAATCATGAGAAACTGTTTTCAAGTTAAGATTTTCAGTAAACAAAAAAAAAATCCTTGTACCAAAGCTCCGTACGGGCTTCTCCTATTACAGTAGTAGAGATTAAAATACTAATAATCCGGTTTCTTTTAGCTTGAGTTCAGTTTTATTTCTTAAAAAAAACCCATGGTTTATTGCTCCTCTCTTTCTCAAAATCAAACAAGCTTCCTCTCCCAAATCAAAATCACTTCTCTCCGAAATCAATTCTCTCCCAAAATTTGGCTCTTTCTCTCCCAAATCAGTCGCTCTGTCAAATCTAATTTGCAATTGAGAAGGTTTTCGAATGAGGTTAGGATTGTGGCCGAGCGGGTGACGAGGAAATGAGAAACATAACGTACGATTGGCGGTGCTCAACCCATGATAGCAGAAATGAAATACTGGAGTCTCTAATGTTAATGTTTGAATTGTTCAATGCAAAAGCATTTGAGTTGCTGAAAGTCTTCAAATTTAAGTTAGGATGAATGTATTCGTTATTCTACAGCTTCTTGTATGTTGCATGATATTTTGATGGTTTTCGATTATTTTCTTCATTGTGATTGAATAAAGGGAACTATGAATGCATTATTCAATGCTTGCCTCAATAATTTATGTTCTTGCACTACGAGTCTTCTAATTTTCTTTTCGAAATGGGAAAAAGGGGCATGAGCAACTTGCTCATTTGCTAAATAAGCAATTGATAATGTGACATGCATGTGATTGAATTTTTTTTAAAAGGGTTAGTTGTTCAATGTATCACATGAATGCCACATAATCACTTGCTCATTTACTAAATGAGCAAGTTGCTCATATCCCTTTTACCCTTTCGAAATTCAGAACTACACAAAAGGTTTGGTTATGTTTTGGGTCAAAGGTTTGTTAAAATTTGATCAAACCAAATTCAGAACTAAACAGAAAGTTTGGTTTCCTCCTTCACTAATGCTTGGTTAATGTTTTGGGACAAAGGTTTGTTCAAATTGATCAGACGCTAACTAAAACTAAAAGTGATGGATTTGGCTGAAAAGCAAACAAATACTAAAAAGAATATAATTTTATATTCTGAATAAATAAAAAGAATATTTATTATATTTATTACCTAAAATTAATTATCTGTTACAACAATGAATATTTCGAGAGGATATGTTACCTCTCAATCATTTATTTTGACCCCCATGTTATATATATTTCAATAGGATATGCTCTAAGCAGTTTTTTTTTTTTTTTTTCTCTGGTAAAAGAAACATGCAGCTTGTATAGTTCGATGGATATAAGTACTGTAAAATCTCTTAACTCATTACTTTGCACTCTAACTTGTAATTATGTTTTCAGGTTTATCCAGCTCAATAAACAGCTTGTTTTTTATGAATTTTGCGGAGCAAATACTAGTGTGGCTCAATAAATTGCTTGTTAGTGCCATCGCTTGATTGGTGAAGGACATTTATGTGTTGGCTGTTTGTTTCGGTCAATGTGTTTTATATATGTGTTTTATATATGTGTTAGGTTTGTCCGTTTACACGTGCCTACGACACGTCTTTGAAATGATGCACCTTATTTGATCATATAAAATAATTTGGAGGTCGAGCAAATTAATTGAACTAGCAAACATATTATATGAGAAACTTTTGGAGTTCAGCAGAAAATATATTATGTGATTTTTTTTTGATTTTTTTGAACTTTCTTAAAAGTTTTTAAATTTGTAATTTTTTTAATTTTTTAATTTTTTAATTTTTAAAACAAAATTTAAAATTTTATTTTCTTAATTTTTTGAATAGAAGAGGGAGGGAGGGAGTAAGGGAGAGAGAGAGAAAAAAATAATTAAATAAATATAGGAGTTGTTTTGGGTGAGAGATTTGAATTTGAGTTTTGGAGAGAAACTTTTGGGAGGAAAATAAGTTTTGTGAGATTAGATCTGGACCTTTAATTTTTTTGAGATTGAAGGAGAACTACTTGATAACTTTCTTTGTGTTTTATTATATAGATTTGCCGAACGTGTAACTGAAGTGTCTTTATTTGTTTTATTATTTTTTTTTAGTTTGGATTAGTTTTATTGGATGGTTTCGTTGCTTCAATTTCTTTCCCGTTAGTTCAGAATATTGCTTGTAAATTGGGCTAATAAGTAATAATTATGTGCTCGGATTTGCTTCATCCCGTTTTATTTTATACTAGTAGTTTACACGTGCGATACACGTTTTAATAAATATAGTTTTTTAAAATAAAAATTTAGATGTAGTCTTGATTTGAACCTAGGACTTTCTTTATAATAGTTATGCACGTGTGTTACACGGATTGGTAGAATAACAAAATATTTACGAATGACACTAAGACCTTCTCCCATTATAACATTAGAGATTAGAGATTAGAGATGGATTGGGGTTTATGTTGGATGATTTTTGTTGTATACTGCTTATTGAAATGTACTATGGACATGCATTCCTTCACCTCAGAACAAGATCCTATGTTTTATCTGAATATAACAGGAGGCTACCATAATTATCTTATTCTTCACTTTTCGAAAAGAGTCCACGAAGCTTGTAAATGCAGCAACAACTTGGTTCACTAAATTATTTCACCTGTAGCTCCATCAGAATTTTTTCCCAAAATGACCCTCTTTTTGAAAGTTTTTCCAGAACTGACCTGTTTTTTTTAAAATTCCATAAACTACCCACTCGCTTTTTGAAAAAGCGAGTTTGGTTAAAAATAACTCGCTTTTTCAGAAAGCGAGTGTTAAACTTTTAATTTTCGAAAGGTTAGACTCGCTTTTTGAAAAAAGCGAGTTATTTTTAACTAAACCCGTTTTTTCAAAAAGCACGTTTGGTTATTTTGATAAATATTTTTGAAAGTGGATCAGCTTGGTAAATACTTTTAGAAAGTAAGTTAGTTTGGTAAATAATTTCAGCAAGTGGGTCAGTTTGATAATAAGTTCTTTCTATATCACATTGTCACTTCATCTTCTTTGGACTACTATATATGAAATCGTTTCTTTAGACTATTATATATGAAATCGTTTGTCAGGACTTTCTATATCACATTGTCACTTCATCTTCTTTGGTAATGATTTTATAAAGTTAGTAACTGTTTAGCAGTAGTCGAGAATATACATAACTTGACATTATTTCAGTATACACATAATTGATGTGTTTTAAGTTGTCAAGAATGAGCCCATAGATACTCTCAATCTCCGGTATACAAATAATTGGCTTTTGATCTATCAATCATATGCGCTGAGTTCTTGCGCCAAATGTCTCACACTCACTTTCTGAAAAAGCGAGGGTGGTTAAAAGGGTCCATGATTTTTTTTTATATATATTTCACATTGGCGGAAATGACCAAGTTACCACTTCCTTCATATAACCAGATTATCACCTTAGGGATAAAAGGGATAAAAGGATCATATGCGCTGGGTTCTTGCGCCAAAAATTCTTCTATTAAAACGGTGGTCGTAACTTCGTCCATGACTGCTGTTATACATAATGGTAGACCACAAAAGCCTGACGTGGTAATTGATGAGACATGGTTCTCTAGTTCTGAATATTATCAGCAGACTAAGGTTTGATCATAATATATTGTTTTGTATTTTTTGCACTTATTGGTAGGAGCATCAACATATGCCAATTCAGTATTTGGGTGGATAAATGTTAAAATTGTTGTCGAGGCCCGGGCATTGGATCTGATTTCTAACATTTCTAAATGGTTAACAAATATGAGCCTCGACAACAATTTTAACATTTATCCACCCAAATACTGAATTGGCATATGTTGATGCTCCTACCAATAAGTGCAAGAAATACAAAACAATATATTATGATCAAACCTTAGTCTGCTGATAATATTCAGAACTAGAGAACCATGTCTCATCAATTACCACGTCAGGCTTTTGTAGTCTACCATTATGTATAACAGCAGCTATGGACGAAGTTACAACCACCCTTTTAATAGAATAATTTTTGGCGCAAGAACCCAGCGCATATGACCCTTTTATCCCTTTTATCCCTAAGGTGATAAAATGGATAATCTGGTTATATCCCTTTTATCACTACCGCATGACCCTTTTATCCCTAAGGTGATAATCTGGTTATATGAAGGAAGGGGTAATTTGGTCATTTCCGCCAATGTGAAATATATATAAAAAAAATTATGGACCCTTTTAACCACCCTCGCTTTTTCAGAAAGTGAGTGTGAGACATTTGGCGCAAGAACTCAGCGCATATGATTGATAGGTCAAAAGCCAATTATTTGTATACCGGAGATTGAGAGTATCTATGGGCTCATTCTCGACAACTTAAAACACATCAATTATGTGTATACTGAAATAATGTCAAGTTATGTATATTCTCGACTACTGCTAAACAGTTACTAACTTTATAAAATCATTACCAAAGAAGATGAAGTGACAATGTGATATAGAAAGTCCTGACAAACGATTTCATATATAGTAGTCTAAAGAAACGATTTCATATATAGTAGTCTAAAGAAGATAAAGTGACAATGTGATATAGAAAGAACTTATTATCAAACTGACACACTTGCTGCAATTATTTACCAAACTAACTCACTTTCTAAAAGTATTTACCAAGATGACTCACTTTCAAAAATATTTACCAAAATAACTAAGCGTGCTTTTTGAAAAAGCGGGTTTAGTTAAAAATAACTCGCTTTTTCAAAAAGCGAGTCTAACCTTTCGAAAATTAAAAGTTTAACACTCGCTTTCTGAAAATGCGAGTTATTTTTAACCAAACTCGCTTTTTCAAAAAGCGAGTGGGTCGTTTATGAAATTTTTTAAAAAAACAGGTCAGTTCTGAAAAACTTTCAAAAAGAGGATCATTTTGGGAAAAAATTCGCTCCATCAATACTGAGATTTATTGAGATTGCATTTGAGTATTATTGGGACTGCATTTGAATCGTTTAGTTTCTTTGGAGACATCCCACAAATTGGAAGGAATGAACATATATCTTGAATTGGGCGTCTGTTCAATACAATTCATATTTAATTTGTACCAAGTGATGACCATCAAAACAAAATAGGAACTGAAAAATATTTGTACAAACAGAAGACAATAAACATCAATAACTCATCAAGTATAGGAATACAAACTCCTCCGTTTTTTTTAAAAAAACCCTAGATATGAAGTGTTGGGGGCAGCGGCGGCGAGCCCCCTTCGCCGCCACCCCCCCCCCCCCAAAATCCCGTCGTCCCCCTTGCCTCTCCTCCACGGCGCGTCCCCTCTCCCCCCCCCCGACCCAGATCTCCACTCGTGTGATGCTTCGTTCCCTCATTGCTTCTGGGCTCAATCAGCAAGAAGCAAGCGAAGAAGGAGGCGGCGAAGGCCGAGAAGCTCTGGCGAAAGCAAGAAGAAGCCGCCGACGCCGCCATGGCGGCCGCCGCCGCCGCCGACGCCGCCATGGCGGCCGCCTCGCTCTCCGAAGCTGATCCCCTATCCGCCAACTACGGAGACGTTCCGGTTCAAGAACTGCAATCGAAGGAGATTAGCGGTCGCAAATGGACGGAGGTCAAGGAGCTAACGACGGATCTGGCGGATCAGACGGTAGTGATTCGAGGGTGGGTGATGAACCCAATAATATTCACATTTAGGAGCAATAATCTTAATGCAATTAGACATTTAAATGCTCTATATGTGGTAATTTACTATTCTTTTCTCTTTTCCATAGGAAACAGCCTAAAAACAGCTAAACGAAGCAGATTCAAGATTTTGAGGATGATACACAGAAACTGCAGAGCACAAGTCGACTGGGTCTTCAAACAGGCGATTGGACAGAGAGGTTGAGTTTCCGAAGCTGCTCAGTACAGTCGACTTGACTGATTAATTATGAATCTACAGATGTCTCGACACAGTCGACTGATTCTAAAACCAGTCGACTGGTATTCGGCAGAGTTAGAAGATAAGAGCAGTTGAAGATTCATCCTCATCCAAATCCGAAGCAAGATTAAGTTATCCAAACCCAGGTTATCTTCGAATAACAACTCTTCATTAATCAAGTTAGAGACCGGGATTGGCAAGTAAGAAGATCATCCTATGAGTGAAGATATAAGAAATCGGGAACTTGATATCTGCAGACAAGGACAAGAGGAACAATAATAAAGAGAGAATCATCTACCATCAGGGGCATCGATCGACCAGCAAGCATCAAGATATCAGCATCAAAGAAGGAGGAGAACAAGTCGACTGCTGATTGGGCTCAATTTCAACATCATACAAATCAGTGTTCTTCTGTTCTTCCTTTTACTTTTTATTGTAGAGTCATGAATTCTATTTTATTAATCAATAAAGGTTGTATTATGTGCAACTAATTTCATAGTTGGGTAGATAGAAACCGTAGTCATGTAATGCTTATATTCTTCTAAATGCTACTCTATTACTTATTGATTAAACCTGATTGTATTGTTATAGATTTATAATATGAATCAAACTTGTTCAGAAGTTCTTAGAGCAGTCGACTGAGAGTGACAGCAAGTCGACTGCCATGCAGAACCTGAGATTATCAAGTTCGCGTATTATAAAACTGAATCTGTTATATGAGCATAGAGACGACCCGTATCTCGTGCTCATAACTTATAACACAGGAATCTTTAGGGGTTCCTGGTTTAATCAACTTGAAGGATCTAGATCTGATACCAATTTCTAGAACTTCGAGTGTTTGTTCGTTTCCATTATTCCTATGTTTTCTTTAAGTGCAACTTAGTAGATACCATGCTAAATACTTAAGGAAAGAAACGAATTAGAGTAGATACCATGCCTAATTCTTGGCCTAGGGAAACATTAACTTTAAGGAGTAGATACCATATCCTTAAAGGAACAAACATGAGTAACTAGAGTAGTGTAGAAGGAGACTTAGCATTATTGACTATAGGTGGAAATAAAAGCCCAACTACTTAATAGATATTTGTGATTCAGAACTACTTGATCTAGTTTCTTTTTAATCTCTTCAAATAGACTTTCAGAGCAACACCTTAAGATTTTTACTTCTGTTTATTTGATTAGTAAGTTAAATTCTACAATCTCTGTGGGATCGACCCTTGCTTATTGCTACGCTTCTATAAACGATTCGTACACTTGCGAGGTTTTAATTTGTGTCTAGTTTATCTATTTATTTAGATAGCTGGATTGCACAACAGTGGGCGCAGACGATTAGGGCGGTGGGGAAAAAGATGGCTTTTTTGGTGGTGAGGCAATTTGTGAGCACAGTGCAGTGCGTGCTGATGGTGGGTGGGTGAGTTTGTGAGTGTGCAGATGGTGAATTTTGCGAATGGATTGAGTCGGGGTCGATTGTGGACATTGAAGGGGTTGTTTCGATCCCGAAGGAGGCAATTAAGGGGACAACGCAGCTGGTGTGCTTCTGAAACCAAATGGGTTGCGATCGCAGTGTAGGTGTCGTGGGGCCAGTTTTTGACCTGCGGGGCTTGGGCCCAAAGATGGGGTCCCCCCAGCGAGGTGAAGGCAGGGATCAACGGGTGAAAAATCCTGCCAGGCGTGTTTCAGGTGGGTGTGCATGTGCCATTGAGGCACTGTACGAAGCTAACTGACGTACTTACATTTAGCTGGTCGAGATGGTTTGTCGGCCCATCCTCTAGGGTTGTTAGAGGGAGTTATTGTTTGTACGCGTCATGTTGCTTCATGTATGTTTTATTTTCTGTTAGTAGGTTGTACTTGAGCCCAGTACTCTTGGTTTGTTTCGTTAAACTCTTTTTAATGAAACAGGGTGGCCATATTCCACCTTTCCCCTAAAAAAAAAACTCATCGAGTATAGGACATTCTCATGGACGCGAAATTTATTTATCAATCTGTGTGTTTATATTTCTAAATCGACATTATTCGCAGGGACTGGCCCTATGTGTACCCTTGCAAACAAATTTATCAATCTATCTGCTTATGTTTCTATATCAACATTCGCATGGACTGATATTCTATTGCAATATTGTTTTGAATGAGGAACAAGTTGATCAAGCGTTGTGCTACGAGTATAATAGGATTGGGAAATAAATTAGAGGTTTAGCCTTCTTCACCCTCCTCAACACCTGGTTCCCTCTTCTTATCCATTCCTCCTTCAACCTTCGGACCTTCAGCTTCACTCCGCCATGCTTTCGGAGTTGGAGCTCAGCAGGGTCGGGCCCAATGAGAGGGCACGACACACCGTCAATACCCCAGACCCCCCTTCCCCCCAGCTACTGAACCCCAACCACCCCCTCCTCAGCCGGTGCCTTCCCCTATCCCTCACCCAAACCCACACCAGGTCATACCCCCCGAAGGGGATTCCCCTAGGCTCAGAAAGGCTATTCCCCCCCCCCCCCCCGCGGGCACACCGGAGTGCACATCATCGACTGGGGGAGGACAGATGGCCATTAGGATGGGCCCATAGAGGGGGTCCTCCTACGAGCCACTATGGGCGTAAAAGAACCCCCCGATGCACCAACATCACTCCAACAGGCATCACTCTATTCGGAGTCATCAAGACCAGACAGAGAGGCACAACAGCTACCACAACCACCAAAATTATCACAGAGGACAGGGACTTCAAAGAAACCATACCAGTTATGAGGCCCCTAGCAATCCTACCCACCCTCCCCAACATCGGAACTCAGCCAGTCCACCCCTTCCGAGAGCACCTACACACCACAGTACACCTCCAAAGCACCCCCTCCTAATAAACACGTGGCCTCCTCCTCACATCACACGGAGCAACCCCCACTGCAGTCTGAGCCAATCGACCCTCTCAAATCCATTGTCATCTGGGCCCAAAGACGGGAGCCATAAGAGATTCGAGAGAGTGTGGAACAAGCTGCGGCTGGAGATTCTACCGACAACTTGCAGGAAGTAACAAGAAAAGGTAAGAGCAAAGTCAGGTTCCCTCTCCCCTCAACAAGAACACCAAAAAAAGCAAAGAAAAGGCAAACGAAAGCCAGTACCATGCTTCAATTGCGGCGATCAAGACCATTACCGTAAAGAGTGCACCAAGGAGGTTCGGTGCCTCAAGTGTATGAAGTGGGGTCATCTCTCATATGTGTGCACCAATGTAGTCAAAACCCACATTGATGAGGAACGTCCTGTTAATAGAGGGAGATCGCCCGATAACCCCTACTACGATCCGACTCGCCAAGAGCCTGGATATCATCAACAGTGAGGAGAAGTGGCTGCAACAATGGTGCGCAATGGCCAAAGTGAGATCAAGGAGGCCCTCCGAGATCCACCTACTCCAAGCACTGGAAGCTAAGTGGCCGATAAAGGCACACAAAGATTGGGTCGCAAAGAAACCGTGTCACCTCCAATACTTGGTATCCTTTCCTTCGGCAGAGAAGGTAGGAGAGGTCACAGAAATGGAGGTAGTGGACTTCGGCCACTTCACAATGGAGTTCTTTCCATGGTCACCGAGCTTCGGAGTGGAGCTCCCCCAAGGCAAACTCTACTGGATATGGATACATAATGTGCCATTGCATTTTCGGAAAAGAGAAGCGTTACAAGAGATAGTTGCCGACTTCGGAACAGTGGAAGAAGTCGACGAGAATACGGTGCGACGCTCCGAAATTGTATCAGAAAGGGTTCTTATCAGGAGCGTTGATATATCGCAGATGCCACGCTTTGCCAAAGTATACTCCTTCGATGATTCATATCTCATTCGATTCGTGCTTGACAAACGAGCAGAGTCAGAGTATGACAGATCGGCCATCACATCCCCCACTCCCCCCAAAGCTCTCAGAGACGGCCGCTCATACGCTCAAGTGGTCTCTCCAGTGAGGGACTCGACCATCGATGGGGCTCATGAGATTGAGCAAGCACATAGGGAACTCATCAAAGAGGCGAGAGGAAAGGAGCGGCGCCAGGGCCAGGTGGAGGAGGGATCAGTGCCGACGAAGGCATCTCCGATCAATGTTGGGCGAGATAGAGTTTCGACCAACAGATCCAACGGCCCAGAGTTTCGACCAACAGATCCAACAGATCCAACTCCAGATTTGGGATGGTTGGCAGTCACAGAGGCGACCCACCAAAAAAAGGGTCAAAAGAAACCCCAAAATGGAAGCCTATGCTACGAAGCTGGTGGAGTTGGTAGGGAGGCTAGGAGAGAGGGGCACAGAGGGGCAACAGACTGCGCAAGAGCTGCAAAAGGCAAAATCACTTTGCTTATCGACTTACAAAACAACATGCAAAGTCGTTCGGCAAAGGACCACGAGTAGCTACTGCGAGTGGAGCAGGGAAGGGAGACAGACTGCGAAAGGGCCAAAAAGGGCAAAAGCAACCTGGGAAGCAACATGCAAGACGACATGCACAGTCGAAACCCAAAGAAGCAAAAGTTGGTAGTATTGGGTTGTGGATCGAGAGGGGAGCATGCGAAAATGGGATACACGATGAACCAAGAGCAGAACGTGGGCAGTGGCTCCGCCCAAATTGGGAGAGGCACAGGCGCTGATGCCTCTGTGCTCGAAGAGAGAAGAGCTCAAAGAGGAAACAAAAGAAATGAAGTTGGTAATGGTAACAAAGATGAAAGAGGAGGATGGGTTAAGGAAGCAGTCAGCGCATCGCTTCTAGCGCCTTCTGCCTCGAGCACAGACCCAACGTGTAAGGAGGAGCCACATGGCCCCTTTATGCAAGCGGCAGGCTCAAGATACGAGGCGACAGATACAATACTTCGCGGAGGAGAAAAGATCTTAACCGACACTCATATAAATGAAAAAAGTGTACGGGGGCGGGGTTATTTATTAATGTTATTGGACCCAAAGAGGGTTCCAAGATGCATTACTCTGTTATTGGGCCTTCTGATACTACGATTAGTCACAATGTGCAGTAGCATGGGGCGAATAGTGGGCCCACAGAGGGGTCTGCTATGGAAGCTCCCCCAATTACGGAACATTAAGATAGCGATGAGGACATGGAAGGGCGCCTAAATTTAGACGAGGAGTAATCATTTACGGATGAGGAGTCAGAGGAGCTTGATTTTGTGGCAGACACTCAGCAGGACATCTCTCCATAGATGGTCTTATCCACCTTTCCAGAATCAGCGCCTGAATATAGCTCTAGTACATTAGACAGGGCTGCTGGATTCAGGGTACGGCAGACACCGAAGAGGGCTCATGTGGAATCCCTGGATGACTATCTGGAGGTAGCTGCGGCGGCCAAAGCTACTAAGTTCGATGATGGAGGTACGAAAAGTTTTTTAGCGTCTATATTAAATTTCATGTCAGATTCTGATATTTTTAGCCTATCTTAAATTTGTGGCTTAGAAATTTGTGACCCAGAGCGTAATGCTCTCCTGCTCAACAAAATTAGGGGTTGGGAGACTGAAAGAGCTACGACAAGCTCTCAGAAAGACCTACGAGCCAACTCTGGGTTGACGGAGATCTTGGAGGAAGATACCCGTCATCCACCCACGATCAACCTAGACATAGTGCCCCAATGAATACATTATTCTGAAATGTTAGGGGGCTGGGGGATAGGGGAAAGAGAGATATGGTTCGGGACGTTATTAATAGCTCCAAGGCGGAAGTGGTAGGGTTGTAGGAAACCAAACTCGCGAACGGGTTTAAACTAAAAAAAGTAGGGGGCAACAGAATCAAGGAATGGGTGCTACGACCGTCCGCAGGAGCCTCGGGGGGATTGCTATTGGGTTCAACCCGGATATCTTCACTTGCTCCGATGAGTACAGTGGAACGTTTTCCCTGACTATCCAACTAAAGCAACGATCTGATAGTTGGGTTCAGACGATCACTGTCGTCTATGGGCCGAACGTGGCTAAAGATCGATACGCGTTTTGGCAAGAGCTTATCGGTATCAAAAAATGATGGTCGGGACCCTGGGTAGTCGGGGGGGCTTCAATATCACCAGATTTGCTTTTGAGCACAAGGGAAGAGGTTCTAGTGACAGACACCGAGAAGAGTTTAATAGGGTGATCACGGAACTAGAGCTGATCGATATTCCAATCAATGACCGACTATTTACATGGTCCAACATGCAAGCAACCCTGATTATGGCCAAATTGGACAGAATACTAGTATTGATGGATTGGGAGGCTAAATTCCCGTTAGCTAGTGCTAAATCTATCCCTAGACCTATGTCAGATCATTCCCCGGTCCTACTTGATACCGGGATACGAGGATTTTAAAGACCAAGAAAGTTCAGTTTTGAGAAGGCTTGGTTAGAAATTCAGGGATTTCACCACATGGTGATGGAAAACTGGGGGCTCCCAACTACTGGATCGGATGCTGCATCCAGATGGTGTGAAAAAGTCCGGAGATTGAGAAAGCGGCTGCGTAGATGGAATCGGGCCAGATTCTCGACCATCTGGCATGCTAAAGATTCCTTTTTGGAAGGAATTGATGAGCTAAGGATTGGAAGAAACAAGAATCCTGTCCCAAAAAGAAAGACACAGGCTACTAGATCTCCGAAAAAATATCGCCAATCTATATAAGCTGGAGGAGATCAAATGGCAACAAAGGTCGAGGATTTTGTGGCTCGAAGAGGGAGACGTGAATACGGCCTACTTCCACCGAGTGGCAAGCGCAAGACGTAGATCCAATCTTATCATGTCGCTACAGACGGACACAGGAACATCGCAAGACGAAAATGTGATTTCCAAAACCTTTCAAGATTACTACAAGGGCCTCTTTGGGAAGAAGAGTGACTTCAGGGTCCCACTCAGGGATGACTTCTGGCAGGCCGGTCAGAACGAGTCAGTGCAATTGCTATCCAATTTGGAGGCACCTTTCTCGAAAGCGGAAGTGGAAGAGGCCATCAGTCTAATGGGATCAGACAAATTGCCTAGGGCCAGACGGATTCCCAATGATGTTCTTCAAGGTGTTCTGGGAAGAAATAAAAGGGGACATTATGGCGTTGATGGAGGAATTCTCACAACAATCTTAGATTGGGCATGTTCAACTTTGCGGAAGTTGTCCTGATACCTAAGCGGGTGGAGGCTACGAGGGTGAGGGATTTTAGACCGATTAGTCTCATAAACTGCTCAGTTAAGATCATCACCAAGGTCCTAGCAATCCGCCTGGGGAGCATAATGGACAGTTTAATTAGCAAAACACAAACTGGTTTCATCAAGGGAAGATGTATCTTGGACTGTGTGGCTACCGCAGAACAAGTTATCCACCACTGCCATACGGGCCAGTCTAAAAATTTTCTCCTCAAACTGGACTTTGAAAAAGTATATGACTCCGTCGATTGGGAGTGCTTGTTGGATGCTCTCAGAGGGAGAGGCTTTGGGGTTAAATGGATTAGGTGGATCAAACAGTGTTTATACACTAGTAAAACGGCAATCTCGGTTAATGGCCGACTGGGGGTACCGTTCTCCTGCAAGAAGGGACTCCGGCAGGGGGATCCGCTATCACCTCTGCTATTCAATATCGTAGCAGATTTTCTGAGGGACATGCTTGACAAATGCAAGAGGAGGGGTTGGATAACGCCCATGGCTAGCAGCAACTCTAACAAAGGGTGCACGATTCTTCAGTATGCTGATGACACCCTACTCTTTGGTAATGGGGATAGGTTAGAAAATGTCTGCTTTAATGGGGCTCTCTACTATTTTGAAGTCTGGTCAGGTCTCAGAATTAATTTCCACAAGAGTGGTTTGATTCCAATTGCACTTTCCGATGTAGATGCACAGGAACATGCGACCATACTAAATTGTATGACAGACGAGTTCCCAATCAAATATTTAGGGCTCCCACTTAGGCCAGGGAAGCTTACTAAGACAGACTGGCTACCTATCATAGATAGGGTGGAGGACAGATTGTCAGGCTGGAAAGAAAAATCGCTATCCCTCGGTGGCAGAGTGGTACTCATCAACTCGGTGTTGTCCAATCTGCCCATCTACTACATGTCATTTTTTGAGCTTCCTAAATGGGTTATTCAAAGGATTGACCGAGTCCGAAAACGTTTCCTCTGGAAAGGGACGAACTCGAATAGGAGGGGGGGGGAGGTACCACCTGATCATGTGGAGTATTGCACGCATGAAAAAGAAACATGGAGGGCTGGGCATCATCGACCTAAGAGACATGAACCTTGCTCTATTGGGGAAATGGTGGTGGAAGGTCTTCCACCACAACGGGGAGGGATGGCAGGACTTCATTCAACCATACCTTCGGGGAAAAGGTACGAGAAGTTTAGGCTTCCGAGTAGGATCTAGAGTTTCTCGATTCTGGAAAGGAATTACCAAAGCAAGCAGAGCTTTCAACTCAGCAGTTTCATCTAATATTGGTAATGGACGGTCCACCAGATTCTGGTGGGACAAATGGTGTGGTGCCCATACCCTTAAGGAGACTTTCCCAGAGCTTTATGAGAATACGACTCGACCGAATTTAACTGTGGCCGAGACTTGGAAGAGGGGCAATTGGAGACCGCCTTTCCGATGAACTCTTTCCCCAGAGTTGCAGCAGCAACTACTTGATCTGCAAACACACATTACACGGACTGGTGCGATGTGCGCTCAAGGCCCAAATCAGATGCGCTGGGGACTAGAGACCAAGGGAGCTTTCACAGTTAGATCTATGTATCATCGAATTCACTATCGAGGGTGCAAACCTAGCTGGGCGCAGGTGTTATGGAAGGCCAAAACCCCCCTTAAAGTCAGGGTCTTCCTCTGGCTAGTGCTCAATAATACAATCTTCACCAGAGTGAACCTTGCCAAAAGACAACCCCAAATAGCAACCAACTATGGATTCTGCAACATGCATACGGAGGATCTGAACCACCTTTCTATTCACTGCCAAAGGAGTAAGGCAACTATGACAGAGGTATTACGGGACTTAGGAACATGTGACTACCCCAACGAATACGAGGACTTATGGATTGGCCCCAAATTTACCTCGGTATAACACGAAATGAGGGATGCTTGGTACATAGCCATTGCGGCAACTAATTAGGGTGTTATGGCTAGATAGAAATAATTTTTATTTTCGTGCTTCATGTAATAGTATTTCTGGTAACCTTACGCATATCATGCATCTTATTTTCTTTTAGGCCACAGCTGCTGCCATAGGAGCGAGAGAGAGGATTGCCAGAGTCTTCCAGGTGGAGGAATTTTATGATGAGGAGGTAGAGTTTGGTCTGACACTGGACTGAGGGGTAGGCGCCATTCACACTGGACATGCTACATGCTACATTGGATCTCCATTAACAGCTACTTCCTCTACTGTGTTTTTTTGTCTCGATCTAGTGTACTTTTGGTTGAACTTTCTATGGATGATTAGACCCAACCTGTCACGCCCCGCTTCCCAAAAATACGGAATACGAGTACGTAACAAAAGCCCAGCGAATGATTTTTATCATCCATAAGCTGTTTCAAGAATCTTTGCAACACATTACAGGAATAATCAGAGTCAGAAGCAAAAAGGCACAACCATTCATGAATACTTGCAACAAATTACCAACATGAATTTACTTGAAACCAAATACAATATTCTCAAATAAATCAGAGTCTGAAGAAAACAAATATCCTGGGTCACATTGTCCAAACACAAATAATACCCAATAAACCAAATACACTTTATTCCAGTTCAAGCAACAACGAAAATAATTAATAATAAAGCAGAGTTTCCAGCATTTAAAACATCATCTCGCCAATACCTTCAGGCAGCTGACCATCCAGATCTACAATAAGTATAATTTGCAGGAAAAAGGGAAAGAAGAAAACAAGTACCCGTCAATTGCAAGTCACGGGTCACAAATAATGTAGGATACAAGCACATGGGGAAACTAACAAACAACATGGTATACTAACAGGTACAAGTAACATGAGTCAAGTGTCAAGTAAACAGGTAAACATGTATCAATTATCAGGTAATTAGGTAATCAGGAAAATATGCATCAATTATCAGGTAATCAGGTAAACGGGTAAATATGTATCATGCATCAGGTAATCAGGTAAACAGGTAACAGGATAATCAGGTAACATGCATCATGTTATGTCATGTCAAATCTTGTTATTTTACTATCTAGGTAGCACTTCATGTGCCCCAACTTTTATCACATGGTTGCTACATCAAACAGTTTCGCTTAGTAAGATTTCATAGTGGAGTCCATAGGACAGTGTACTTAGGTACAGGAAACAGGAACAGGTAAAACCTAGTGGTTCTCTTCCGAGTACACCTTCCTAAGGGAAGTAATGCAGTCAGGTATAGGAAACAGGTATAACCTAGTGGTTATCTTCCGAGAACACCTTCCTATAGGGAAGCATGAAATCAGGTACAGGTAAACAGGATCGTGAATCATGTAGTCATGAACATGTAACAGGCAGGCAGGAGATAGATCCTCTTCCAAGTACACGTTTCTATATTTTCCACTACTGATCTTTCCCTTAAACCCCGGCTTAGTTACTTTTTATTATGGTTATCGAACAGGAATGAGTGTGTAAGAAATACGGTCAAACTAACATGGTATAATCAGGTTTAGGTTCAGGGAAACAAATAATCAAGCATGGATGATATACATTCACATATACGAGCAGAATAGTCTATGTTCATAATCAAGACAGCATGACCAATCAGTACTAAAACAAGGATTCTGGTCTCTACAGAAATGCAAATATGGATCCGTCGAAGGATCTGGAAACTAGAGATCCACACGAATCCAGTGCATATAATTAAGTCACATACTAGTTCACAACAACACAACTCAAAACTGATTTGAATACAGAATTTAGGTTCAGCCAGAAATCAGGAAAACGAATTCAAGAGCATGAAAACAGCATAAAAACACTTAAATAAATCCACGAAAAATCTGGGGAATTCCCCTATATTTCTAGACTCAAAATAACAAGTTTCATAATATTCCAATAAGTATAGATCAGGCGTCAAAAATACCAAAGCATCAAGAAAACATAGTTTAACGAATCTGGAAATCTCAACACTGATGTACGAAACCTAAGATATCTTGCAACCAGTGAATCGAAATCCAATTCCGCCTAAAGGACATGAAAATAGATAGATTTTACTAACTTTCATATTTCACAAAGAATTTTCATACAGTATAAGGAATTATAGTGAAAACAGAGTTCTTTACTGAACAGCGCGCAAAATACAGCATGAGAAGATTATAGAGCATGAAACACAACAATAAACTTATCTTTAAAATTCATAAAAAATCTGGGTAGTCCCTAACATCATATAGAAACACTGACCAAAATATTAGATCAAGATATTGTGTATAGAATAGTTCTTGAAAATAATTTGCTAACAAAATTCACCCAAAACAGAATCTGGAATTTGATCGACACGTCTATACCAAAACATTCATAACTCAGTCATACAAAATCCAAATCGAGCAAAACCAGTGGGGTTTGAAAATAGACAAAATTGTCTAAAATTTATCTTTTTTACAGGAATCAAGATACTGACTATAGCATGGACGAAAACAGCCATCTAAACAGAACACCCAATAAATACAAATTTCACACTTCTAGTCAATAACATCATAACTTCAAGAATATTGATCCAAACACATCCAAACTTGAAATACAACCTACCAAGTATCTAAACATAATGTTTTTGGGTTACTAACATGTCCACACCTATTATTTCACATGGGTATTCATCCAAACATCAGTTCACACAAATACTCATATACATGGTTCAAAATCAAGATTTGGATAAATCCTAGGTTATCTCCTATCAAAATTGGTGTCATAAGTCATCTATGGCCAAATTATCACAATAGAGACAAAACCCATCAAGGAAAACAAGTTTTTGGTTGTCTCTAGACCCAACTACACTAGATGTTAACTTTTTGACTTGTATCAAACCAAATGAATTGTAGTACAAGTTACTTGCCTTATTATGGAGATGAACACGATGCAAATAGTCCTAGAAGCAAAACCCACAAACGAAATTCTCTCCAAGCGCGAATCCAAGCAATCAACGAACCAAAACCCCCACGAACGATCTTCTTGATGCAACGAATGAAGTGGAAAATTACCCACTTCAAGAAACACCACGAAAAGAGAGATTGATGAGAGTATTGATGGTGATGGTGGTGATGTTGGGTGCCGGCTAGCAATGGGGTGTAGGGGTTGTATGGTGGCCGGTTATAGGAAGAGTGGTGGCCGGAGTGGGTGAAGGCCGGACTAGGGGTGATCGGCTATGGAGGGGGCCGGCTGTAGGATGAGAGGGTGTGGGTTGGGGCAAGGCCTGGAGCACAAGTAGGGGAAGGGGGAGGCCGGGATTTAGGAGGAGAGGGAGAGAGAGATTAGGTTTAGGTTTAGGGTTTTAGAATTAGGGATTATATATATAGAGGATTAAAGTGGGCTCATGGGTTGTGGGTATTGGTATGTAGCAATAGGTATACAAATGGGTAATGGGTATTGGGTCAATTTCTAATAGGAGTTCAATTTAGTGTGAATTCCATGGCTCCTAAAAATCTCATTGGGGGTCAAAAATCATGGGTTTGGGAAATCACCACAAAAATCCATCACATCACACCAAAAATATAATGAAGACAACGAGGCCAAAAATGAAGAAAAGAATCAAAATGACGAAAATGAACAAAAGAGAAGATCAATCCCACACAAGGAGCTAAAAATGAAATAAAATGAATATATATTGAAAACAAATCCAATATACGGTTCAGAAAAATATAAGAGAAATAAAAATACACAAAAATAAAAAATACACTCCAAAATACATAAAATGAAAAACAGGGGTTACAATCCTACCCACCTAACAAAAAAATTTCATCCTCGAAATTCAAAAGAAAGATACATAGGGTAACCCCAAAAGAAAGAAAGAAAACCAAACAAACCAACACCAAAACAAACTACTCAAACAAATGAGAAAACTTCTGCTGAATTTTCTCCTCCAACTCCCAAGTCGAATAACCAGGCGAGTGAGGATTCCAAGCAACACGAACCAGCTTGATGACCTTGTTCTTAAGTACTTTCTCCCATCGATCCAAAATAGCAACTGACAGAATCTCACAAGCCAAATCCGGCCGAACGGTCAACTCAGAATAGTCGATCGCGTGGCTCTCATCTCGAATATGTCTCCTGAGTTGTAAGACATGGAAAACATCGTGCACTATTGATAAAGCTGGCGGCAATGCAAGACGATAGGCCACATTGCCTACTCGCTCCAAAATCTCAAACGGTCCAATAAACCTCAGGCTAAGCTTACCCCCGCCACCGAACCGAATGACACCGCGCCACGGCGATACCTTGAGGAAAACATGGTCACCAGCAACAAACTCCAAAGCTCTTCGATGAACATCGGCCTATCGCTTCTGCCTGTCTTGAGCTGCCTGCAAGTGCTTTCTGATCTGAACCACAGCATCCACTGTCTTGGTGCAAGTGCTTTCTAATCTGAACCACAACATTCACTGTCTTTGTGATCAGCTCTGGGCCCAACAACTGCCTCTCACCGATGTCATCCCAGCACACTGGCGACCTACACTTCCGTCCATAGAGTGCCTCGAACGGAGCAGCTTTAATACTGGCTTGAAAGCTGTTATTGTACGAGAACTCTACAAGATGCAAATGATCCTCCCAAGAACCACCAAACTGAAGCATGTAGGACCTCAACATGTCCTCAAGAATCTGAATAGTCCGCTCTGACTGTCCAACAATCTGGGGATGAAAAGCTGTACTATACTTTAATTTGCTCCCCAAGCTGTTCTGAAGACTCTTCCAAAAATGAGGTCTGAATCTCGTATCCCTGTCGGATATAATACTATCTGGAATCCCATGAAGTCTAACAATCTCTTGCATATACCTCTCAGCAAGGCTCTCAGAAGACTGACCGACATGAAAAGGAATGAAGTGAGCACTCTTCGTCAAACGGTCAACAATCACCCAAATAGCATTCTGACCCTTAGGACTCCTCGGCAAAGCGGTCACAAAATCCATAGTAATATGTTCCCACTTCCACTATGGAATATGAAGCGGTTGAAGAAGTCCAGCGGTTCTCTGATGCTCTGCCTTAACCTGCTGACAGATCAAACACTGAGAAACAAACCGAGCAATAGCCCTCTTCATACCATGCTACCAGAAATAAAGCTTCAAATCCCGATACATCTTAGTACCGCCGGGATGGATAGAATACGAAGACTGATGAGCTTCTTCAAGCAACCTTTGACGAACTTCACCCTTAAGGACACATAACCGGGAACCAAAACGAAGCAAACCATCTGCATGAAAAACCATGTCCGTCCTGGACCCAGACTCAACCTCAGCTCGAAAACCCCGCAACTGCGCATCACTAGCCTGCGCCTCTTTAATCTTCTCAACAAGAGACGACTGTAGCTAGAGCGCCAAACAACTCTGACCAGAACTCGGTAACACAACATCAAGCTCCAACCTCTTCATCTGCTCAATGAGATCTCTCTGCTGAGAAGGAACATAACTGCTGGTCTCCTGCTTAAAGCATCAGGCACCAGGTTTACTTTACTAGGATGGTATTGCAAACTGATGTCATAAGTTCCAACCAACGCCTTTGCCTCATGTTCAACTCCTTTTGGGTGAAGACGTATTTGAGACTTTTGTGATCTGTAAAGATCTCCATGCGGTCTCCAAGTAAATAGTTCATCCACAGCTTCAAAGCAAAGATCACTGCTGCTAACTCCAAGTCATGAGTATGATAGTTCTTCTCATGCGGCCTCAACTGCCTCGATGCATACGCAACAACACGGCCCTTCTGCATAAGAACTGCTCCAAGAGCCTTACCAGAAGCATCACAGTGAACTACAAATCCACCTGAACCATCGGGAATAGTCAACACAGGCGCTGACGTCAATCTGTTCTTCAACTCAACAAAAGCCTCACTGCACTCATCAGATCAACAAAACTTCTGATCCTTTCCAGTCAATTTAGTCAAAGGCCCTGCTATCTTCGAAAAATCCTGGACGAACTTCCGATAATAGCCGGCCAAACCAAGAAAACTCCTGACTTCTGAAATTGACTTGGGAATAGGCCAATCCTTCACAGCCTTAATCTTGGCAGGATCCACCAAAATACCATCGCCAGAAACAATGTGCCCCAAGAAAGAAATCCTGTCGAGCCAAAACTCGCACTTGCTAAGTTTCCAATAGAGCTGATTCTCTCTCAAAGTTTGCAGAACCACTCTAAGATGCTCAGCATGATCTTCCCGATTTCGAGTATACACCAAAATATCATCAATGAAGACCACCACAAATCTATCCAAGAACTGAGAGAAAACCCGGTTCATAAGACTCATGAATACAGCCGGCGCGTTCGTGACCCCGAACGACATCACAAGATACTCATAGTGCCCGAATCTAGTCCTGAAAGCAGTCTTCTGTATATCTACAGCCTTTACCTTGACTTGGTGATATTTAGAACGAAGATCCGACTTCGAGAAAACAGCAGCCCCACTCAGCTGATCAAACAAATCATCGATCCTGGGCAACGGATACCGATTCTTCACAGTAACTCTATTCAGTTCTCGATAATCCATGCACAGACGACAACTACCATCCTTCTTATCCACAAAAAGGACCAGAGCACCCCAAGGCGAAACACTAGGTCTGATGAAACCTAAATCAAGTAACTGCTGAATCTGCACCTTAAGCTCTGCCAGCTCAACCGGTGCTATCCTGTAGGAACTCTTCGATATCGGTTCTATTCCAGACTGAATATCAACACCGAATTCCACTTCCATATCAGAGGGTAAGCCAGGCAACTCATCTGGAAAAACATCCAAGAATTCCCGAACTACTAGAGTATCACCCAGATGCTCAGCCGCGCCTCTAGTAGCATCCAGATTCGGAGTTGGTATAAGTTTCATTTATGCATGCATGGTTGGTGAAGTGTTGTGCAGATCCCAGTTCGAGCCAAGCTTGTCTAATATATTAGGCAACTAATACATTAGTCAAACCTGGTGCTCTGATACCACTAAAAACCCTGTCACGACCCGCTTCCCAAAAATACGGAAAACGAGTACGTAATAAAAGCCCAGCGAATGATTTTCATCATCCATAAGCTGTTTCAAGAATCTTTGCAACACATCACAGGAATAATCAGAGTCAGAAGCAAAAAGGCACAACCATTCATGAATACTTGCAACAAATTAGCAACAGGAATTTACTTGAAACCAAATACAATATTCTCAAATAAATCATAGTCTGGAGAAAACAAATATCCTGGATCACATCGCCCAAATACAAATAATACCCAATAAACCAAATACACTTTATTCCAGTTCAAGCAACAATGAAAATAATTAATAATAAAGCAGAGTTTCCAGCATTTAAAACATCATCTCACCAATACCTTCAGGCAGCTGAGCATCCAAATCTGCAATAAGTATAATTTGCAGGAAAAGGGGGAAAGAAGAAAACAAGTGCCTGTCAATTGCAAATTGCGGGTCACAAATAATGTAGGATACAAGCACATGGGGAAACTAACTAACAACATGGTATACTAACAGGTACATGTAATATGAGTCAAGTGTCAAGTAAACAGGTAAACATGTATCAATTATCAGGTAATCAAGCAATCAGGAAAATATGTATCAATTATCAGGTAATCAGGTAAACGGGTAAATATGCATCAAGCATCAGGTAATCAGGTAATCAGGTAAACAGGTAACAGGATAATCAGGTAACAGGTATCATGTTATGTCATGTCAAATCTTGTTATTTTACTATCTAGGTAGCACTTCATGCACCCCAACTTTTATCGCATGGTTGCTACATCAAACAGTTGCGCTTAGTAAGATTTCATAGTGGAGTCCATAGGGCAGTGTACTTAGGTACATGAAACAGGAATAGGTAGAACACCTTCCTATAGGGAAGCATGAAAACAGGCACAGGTAAACAGGATTTTGAATCATGTAGTCATGAACAAGTAACAGGCAGGCAGGACACAGGTCCTCTTCCAAGTACACGTTTCTATATTTTCCACTACTAGATCTTTCCCTTAAACCCCGGCTTAGTTACTTTTTATTATGGTTATCAAATAGGAATGAGTGTGTACGAAATAAGTTCAAACTAACATGGTATAATCAGGTATAAGTTCAGGGAAACAAATAATCAAGCATGGATGATATACATTCACATATACGAGCAAAATAGTCTATGATCATAATCAGGACAGCATGACCAATCAGTACTAAAAAAAGAATTCTGGTCTCTACAGAAATGAAAATATGGATCCGTTGAAGGATCTGGAAACTAGACATCCACACGAATCCAACGCATATAATTAAGTCACATACTAGTTCACAACAACACAGCTCAAAACTGATTTGAATACAGAATTTAGGTTCAACCAGAAATCAGGAAAACGAAATCAAGAGCATGAAAACAGCATAAAAACATTTTAAATAAATCCACGAAAAATCTGGGGTATTCCCCTATAGGTCTAGACTCAAAGTAACAAGTTTCATAATATTCCATTAAGTATAGATCAGGCGTCAAAAATACCAAAGCATCAAGAAAACATAGTTTAACGAATATGGAAATCTCAACACTGCTGTACGAAAACTAAGATATCTTGTAACCAGTTAATCGAAATCCAATTCTGCCAAAAGGACATGAAAATAGATATATTTTAGTAACTTTCATATTTCACAAAGAATTTTCATACATTATAAGGAATTATAGTGAAAACAGAGTTCTTTACTGAACAGCGCGCAAAATACAGCATGAGAAGATTATAGAAAAGAGCATGAAACACAACATAAAACTTATCTTTAAAATTCATCAAAAATTTAGGTAGTCCCTAACATCATATAGAAACACTGACCAAAATATTAGATCAAGATATTGTGTATAGAATATTTCTTGAAAATAATTTGCTAACAAAATTCACCCAAAACAGAATCTGGAATTTGATCGACACGTCTGTACCAAAACATTCATAACTCAGTCATACGAAATCCAAATCGAGCAAAACCAGTGGGATTTGAAAATAGACAAAATTATCTAAAATTCAACTTTTGTACAGGAATTAAGATACTGACTAAAGCATGGACGAAAATAGCCATCAAAACAGAACACTTAGTAAATACAGATTTCACACTTCTAGTCAAGAACATCATAACTTCAAGAATATTGATCCAAACACATCCAAACTTGAAATACAACCTACCAAGTATCTAAACATCATGTTTTAGGGTTACTAACATGTCCACACCTATTATTTCACATGGGTATTCATCCAAACATCAATTCACACAAATACTCACATACATGGTTCAAAATCAAGATTTAGGTAAATCCTAGGTTATCTCCTATCAAAATTGGTGTCATAAGTCATCTATGGCCAAATTATCACAATAGAGATAAAACCCATCAAGGAAAACAAGTTTTTGGTTGTCTCTAGACCAAACTACACTAGATGTGAATTTTTTGACTTGTATCAAACCAAATAAATTGTAGTACAAGTTACTTGCCTTATTATGGAGATGCACACGATGCAAATAGTCCTAGAAGCAAAAACCCACGAAAGAAATCCTCTCCAAGTGCGAATCCAAGCAATCAACGAACCAAAACTCCCACGAACGATCTCCTTGATGCAACAAACGAAGTGAAAAATTACCCACTTCAAGAAACACCACGAAAAGAGAGATTGATGAGAGTATTGATGGTGATGGTGGTGATGTTGGGTGCTGGCTAGCAATGGGGTGTAGGGGTTGTATTGTAATACCCTAAACTTTCTTTTTAATAAAATAATATTTATTTTTCACATGTTGTGCACGTGCAAATTTGATGTGTATGTTATTTATTTATTTTTATATAAAATTTTATTTTTGTATGAACAATTATTCTCCTAAAAGCGTATTTTCTAAAAGCCTAAAACACTATTTTATTTGTTAGCCCACTTTAATAGTTCTTCATTTATTGTCTTGGCCCATGAGCCTAAGCCCACACAATTGTGAAGCCCAAAATTTTAATTAATCAATTAGCTGGCCACACTTGTCATGTAGAGAAAATGTGAACAATTTGATAAATTTAAATGGTACAAACTTCTACATAGGGGACTAGGTGGCACGTGCATGTGCGTAGTGTGCAAAGCACACTAGTGATGGTCGGATTTGGGTTGGATGATGGGGAGTGTGGGTGAGTGTGCATGGGTGGTTACTTGGTGTGTGGGTAGTTGCTACAACTTCCTCTCCTATCATAGCCCTCCATTCTATAAGCATCCATTGAATCCTAGCCCTCCAATCTATTCTAAGATTAGTATAAATACCCCTCCTATTTATTTGTATTTTACACTAGTAATCTGTTGAAAGAAGAAACATTATATAGGAGATATATATATTAGTGTGAGTTGAGTGTGACCCCTTGGAGGCCGGCCTTTCATCATCCCCAAATGGAGCTTGTGGTTTAGGCAAGGAGGCCGGCAACATTCAAAGAGGCTCGGGTGCACTACAAGCGAGGAGGAGACGCACTTTTGGGCAAGCTCAAGCTAGGAGGAGAAGGGCTCTTTTTCTAGGAGTTGTTTTGTGGATTTCTCTCCAAATTAGGTGGGTGGTTTTCTTACTTCTAATTCTAGTTACCATGCTAGGAATAATGATATAATTTGCATGAAAGAAACTAATAAGAGTACATTTAATTTGAAAAAGGACTTGTTAGATGATTAAACTAATGCTTGGTAGATTGTATGTTAAATTGTATGAACCTTAATATTGTAGTATAAAAAGAAAATTGCTTTGTAGTTATGGAAATGCTAAATTTGGAACCATGATGGTGTAGAGATTGATCATGATTTACTAGTAGATGAAATTATTGATTTGTGCACTAAATGAACTATTGTGATATTGGTTCTAATGCATGTTCTATAAGCGATTAATGAATCTAAAATTACTAGTTTACTGTATTTGTAAATGTTTCAAAATCTGTAAAAAGAACAAAAAGAAATATTTGAGAGTTGAAAAACCCAGTAGTACAGTCGACCGAATAGGCGTAGATAGTCGACTGTCCTGAATATTTAATTCTTCGAGTTGAAATTCTCGCAGAACAGTCGACCATATATGTTTAACAGTCGACTGTCCCGTCCATTTTATTTTCAAGTCTTAAAACATCGTAGAACAGCTGACTGGCCAAGTTAACAGTCGACTGGCCCAACCATTTTCTTCAGTCTTTTAAATCTTGCCGAACAGTCGACCGAATAGTCGTAGTAGTCGACTGCCTTGAGTACTTTTCTTCGAGTTTTATTTTATCCTAGCAGAACTGCCGACTGGCTATGGTTGACAGTTGACTGCCCTGAAGTTTAAATGATATCCAGTTTTCTTAACTTATCTAGAACTCTTGGTATAGTATGATTTGAGACTGCTTCTACAAGAAAGAACTATTATAAACTGTTAGTCCGAATTGTTCTGGATAAAGGAAAACGTATCAATAGAAGAAAAATGATTTTTGAAAAGAGTTTTGTTAATGAAAGAAGAATGAAAGTATGAATGTTAGATTCTTTTAATATTTGACAAAATGAGGGAAAGGAGATTATGAACCATCTACTGTGACAAATTGAATTTCTTTGTTTATGCATGATTAGTGTACATGAAATTGGAAATTTTGATTGACATGATGAGTTATGAAGGATATTATGAATATACAAATGTTAGGAGCATGAAAAGTAAAGACTATTGTTAATCTTGAAAAGAGAACCTATGAGCTTGAAGGGCTCAATTTGTGCGATTGTGAATTGAAATTGAGAACTAGAGTGTAGCTAAGTCCCATACCGGCATGGAAAAGAAAGGAATTGAAATGAAAATTGAAATGAAAAGACCAAGATTCGGGTCATGTTGAATAAATGGTTAAGACCGGTATAGTGGGAAGGCTAACTCTAGAGAATTGATTTTGTTCATGATTCTAATAAATTAAGGACTAGTACATAGTGAAGATGTGATGAAAGTGAGAGAAAAATACAAGTATGAGGTCTTCGATTCTACGATGTGGGTGTGATTCACAGTTTGTCTTCACGATGGGTCGTGACATGACGTGGGCACTTCTACGGAATTATCGGGATCTTGGCGACGCTTGAGGGGTGTTTGATGACTGCGAGAGGATCGTGTGCCATGAAGGAGGCTGAATTGTCCATAGGTTGTCTTCAAGATGCGTCGTGACATGACGTAAGATTCCCTTCCAAGTTTTCTGTACATGAGCTCGTTACTCATAGAACATCTAGGATACTTATCGTAGTTACAGTAGTAGTTTAAGTCATGATGAGGGATTGAACCCTATCGGATGAAGAACGATTAAGAGGCTTGCCCTCAGACCTATGTAGTATGGGATGCATAGAATCCGAACAAGTGCGCATTAGTGTCATATAATATAAATAACTGCATTAAGGACTAAGTGCACAATCACAACACGACATCAATAGAATATTTCCCTTAGTTTGATTGTGAACAAGTTTGTGTTTGTTAAGTATGGAAAATCATTATACTGATTCTAGCATAGAGAGGATGGCCGAGGATAATATTCGTCGGTTGAATAAACTGACGTACCCATAATTTTGTATGCAGGATAAATGGCATGATAAAGATTAAAGAACAACTGATGCTTACAGATTATTCAAGTGTTGTTGTAATTTTATTCATGTAAATGTTGTATTTTTGCTTCTGCTGTACAGTATAAAGATTCATTTGTAACTCTGATGTAAAGTGAAAAGTTTTAAATTCCATTGTACGAAAGAAGTGAAAAGATCTTGTGGAATCTCGAATTCAGTTGTATTTGGAATTCGGGGTGTTACATAGTGGTATCCGAGCCACGCTTCACAAACAGTACAAGTTTATAAGGAACGACACCCTAGAAGTGGACATTAGAGTGTGTGTTCAGTCTAGAGATTTAATTGTAAGTTACTTACATTTATGTTGCTCTATGATTTATGCTTCTCCCCCTTTTTTCTAAGATGGCTGATCACTTCGACCCTGCTGGAGATGACAATTGGCATATCATAGAGGAAGACTATTATCCTGGACAAGCAGATTCCGAGGAAGAGTACTATCCAAGGCAAGCAGACTCCGACGGAGAGGAATGACCTGAGTCCCGAGAGATCTCTCCACCTCCAGATTCATCTGATGATTCTTCTGACGAAGAGGAACTAGTTCTGGGTAATCTCATCATGTCTCTTCAGAGGCAGGTAGAGACTTTACAGGAGAGAGTCAGACTATTGGAGGCTCAGTTGGCGAAGCGCAAGGATGATTTTGCAGTTCTCATTCATCGTGTATGGGAACTTGAGAAGAGGAAAAACATGACCGATGTACTGAAAGAAGAAGTTGAAGAACTACGGGGAGAGCTTCGAGAAGCCAAGAGGAACCATAGGAGTTAGACTGTTGTATCTTCTACTGCTTTCATTTTGATGTCAGAAATGTTTTTAAATTCGAATGTATAAAGATTGAAATTTAATGAAATGAAAAGTTGATTTAAAGTTCATGTTTTATACTTCGAATTTAATGGATCTTTTGCATCAGAATATGGCTGGAAGACGAGCTCATAATGGTGAAGGTCTGGACTTGGAAACAGAGCTAGAGAGGGTCTATCAGACACTCAATGCCGTTGCCATGAATCAGAACCAGGGAAGGGTGTCTGCGAATCCAGTACCCGAAGCAATCAAACTCGTGGAATCATTCAAGCGGATGAAACTACCGGTGTTTGAGGGGAAGTCAGACCCTGACGCGGCTGACAATTAGATCCGACAGATCGAGACTATCTTCGAAGTTTTGGAAACTCCGGAGGGCAGCAAGGTGAAGTTGGCGACTCTGCAATTCGAGAAGGATGCGGCTGCATGGTGGCAGTCGATGAAGCAGACGATGGGAGGCTTGGTTCTTGGCTGGGAGGAACTCTTGGAGGAATTCCGCAGTCATTATTTTCCTTCAGACATCCAGGAGAAGAAGGCCATGGAGTTTCTGTCACTGCAACAGGGTGGCATGTCGGTTAGAGAGTATGAAACCAAATTTACTCAGCTCTCAAGGTATGCTCTCGAATTGGTAATGGATGAGGCGAAGAAGGCTCGTAAGTTCGAGCTTGGTTTGAGGCCAAGCCTGAGATCCCAGATGATGCCCCTCGGTATCAGGAGGTTTGACAAGCTGGTCAAACGAGCGGCAGCCACGGAAGCAGACATGGAGTAGTTTCATGTTGTTCAGAACCGGAGGAACAACTGGCAGGTTTGGATGCGGCCCGCAAATTCCGAAAATTTCAAGGGACAACCATCGGCATAAAGGTTCAAACCGACAGGGGCGAATGCTATCAATTGGTTGGAGGACCCGGAAATAATTTTGTGAGATCTCATGCGGTGAATTGCTACAACTGTGGTGAGAAGGGACATTACCAATCTCAATGCCCCAAGCCGTGGAATGTTAACTGCAATGGACCAATGCAGCAGACTGGGAAGAAGCCGTACTAGCAAGGGCGAGTATTTGCCTTGACTGAAACTGATGCCGATGAGGTAGATCATGTCATCACTGGAGAACTTTATTTGAATGGAATGAAAGCTGTTGTTTTGTTCGATACTGGATCCTCTCATACCTTTGTGTCTCCAAAATTTGCTAAAGTGTTGGGAGTTGAACCGAAAATTTTTCCAGGCAAGATCCTAGTAGTAGCTACTCCATCAGGAGAGACTTTAACCACTGATCGATACTATGCAGATTGCGAGATTGTGATTGGGGACAGAATCTTCGGAATTGATCTAATCAAGCTGACTATCTTGGGGGTCGATATTATCATTGGAATTGATTGAATGTCGGTGTACAGTGCAAGCATCGAGTGCAAGACCAAGACGGTAACAGTGAAGGCTCCAGGAGGACATGAAGTCACTTTCCAAGGGAAGAGGAGATATTCAGATTTGGTTGCTGCTATCAGCCAGAAGAAGGGGATTCCTGCAGAGGTGCAGCAGATTCCTGTGGTTCGGGAGTATCCGACTGTGTTCTTAGAAGATTTGCCCGGGTTACCCCCGCATCATGATGTGGAGTTCAGCATCGTTATTCAGCCAGGGAGTGCACCTATTTCTAAGGCACCGTATAGGATGGCACTTGTGGAGCAGGATGAGATCAAGCGACAGATTGAGGAACTGTTGGAAAAAAGGCTTTATTCAACCGAGTGCGTCACCTTGGGGAGCACCAGTGCTTTTGGTAAAGAAGAAGGATGGTTTGATGAGGATGTGCATCGATTACCGAGAGCTGAATAAGGTCACTATTTAGAATAAGTATCTGATTCCAAGAATGGATGACTTGTTCCATCATCTACAAGGAGCAGCTGTTTTCTCCAAAATAGATCTTCGATCGGGATATCATCAAGTTCGAGTGAAAGCTTAAGATGTGCACAAAACTACATTTAGAACTCGACACGGGCATTACGAATTCTTAGTTATGCCGTTTGGGGTGACGAATGCGCCTGCAAGCTTCATGGACATGATGAACAGAGTTCTGAGGCTGTTCATTAATTCTTTTGTTGTGGTGTTTATCGACAATATTCTCGTGTACTCCAAGTCAGAAGAGGAGCACACCGAGCATCTGGCAGCAGTTTTGAAGAAGCTGGAAGAGCATGAGTTGTATGCCAAGTTATCCAAGTGTGATTTCTGGAAATCTGAAGTGGCATTCTTAGGTCACATCCTTTCTAAGAAGGGAGTGGCAACTGATCCTCAGAAGATAGAGGCAGTGAGAGATTGGGCAAGACCTACCACAGTGAAAGAAATCAGGAGTTTCCTTGGGCTAACTGGATATTACAGGAGATTTATCTAGGGTTATGCTCAGATAGCCGTACTGCTCACTGGTCTGACCAAGAAGAATGTGAACTTCAAGTGGACTGAGCAATGTGAGGCAAGCTTTCAGGAGTTGAAAGAGAAGCTGACTACTGCACCTATTTTGGCTTTGCCTAGAGCAGGTGTTGAGTATGATATTTACAGCGATGCTTCACATCGAGGGCTTGGTTGTGTCTTAATGCAAGAAGGAAGAGTGATCGCTTATGGGTCTAGGCAACTGCGACCACATGAGAAGAATTATCCGACTCATGATCTGGAGTTGGCTGCGATTATCTTTGCCTTAAAGCAATAGAGACATTATGTGTATGGTGAGAAGCTGAACATGTATACAGACCATAAGAGTTTGAAGTACATATACCAGCAGAAGGATCTGAATTTGAGGTAGCGGAGATGGTTGGAAGTGCTTGAGGACATGCGACCTGAGATCAAGTATCACCTTGGGAAGGCTAATGTTGTTGCTGATGCACTTAGCCGCAAGAGCAGTCTGGCGAGTTTGATTACGACTCAGAGGCAGCTGGCAAAGGAGTTGGATCGGAATGGTATTGAAGTTGTTCTGTAATGCTTGGGATCATCTTTAGCTCAGTTGAGGCTTCAACCGATGCTGAACGAAAGGATTATTGCAAGCCAGAAGGAAGATGCAGAGATTCTAAAGATGAAGGAGCAGGTTAGTGCTGGCAAGTTGCCCGGATTTCAAATCAGGGATGAAGTGCAGTGGTTTGGAGAGAGGCTGTGTGTTCCGAATTAGTCGAACTTGAAAGAGAGTATTATTCAGGAGGCACGTGCTACTCTTTTGTCTATAAATCCTGGGAGTACTAAGATGTATAAGGACATTAATCAGCATTTCTGGTGGTCAGGTTTGAAATGGCATGTGGCTGAATTTGTGTCGAGGTGTGAGATTTGTCAGCAAGTCAAAGCCGAGAATTAGAAACCTAGAGGTCTATTGCAACTGTTACCTCTTCCGGAATGGAATTGGGATAACATCAGTATAGATTTCATCACGGGTTTGCCTAAGAGTTCAAAGGGCAATGATGCAATTTGGGTTATAGTTGATCGACTAACCAAGTCCGCTCACTTCTTGGCGATGAAACTCACTGCTTCGATGGACAAGTTAGCTGAGTTGTATGTTGGCGAGATCGTCAGACTTCATGGTGTTCCGTCAACTATTATGTCTGATCGAGATGCGCGGTTTACTTCGCATTTCTGGAGGAGTCTTCAGATAGCTTTGGGCACCAAGATGGATTTCAGCACTGCTTTTCATCTGCAGACCGATGGGCAGACCGAGAGAGTCAATCGTATTCTTGAGGATATGCTTCAGTGCTGTGTACTAGACTTTGGATGCAGTTGGGAAAGGCATTTACCTTTGGTGGAGTTTGCCTACAACAACAGTTTTCAGACTAGTATTAGGATGGCGCCGTACGAAGCTCTGTATGGCAGGAAGTGCAGGACACCTGTCTGTTGGTTCGAAATTGGGGAGCGTCAGATGTTTGGACCTGAGATTGTGCAGCAGTCCTCTGAAAAGATTGATCTGATCAGGAAGAGGTTGGTGGAAGCTCAGAGTAGGCAGAAGAGCTATGCAGACAACCAGAGAAGGGACCTTGAGTTTGAGGTTGGTGACTTTGTCTTTCTGAAGGTATCACCTAGTAAAGGCATGATCCGATTCGGCAAGGGTGGAAAGTTAGCCCCGAGGTTCATAGGCCCGTATAAGATATTGAAAAGGATCGAGAAAACTGCTTACCGGCTTGAATTACCGGAAGAGTTGTCTCAGGTGCACAATGTCTTTCATGTGTCTATGCTGAGAGGTTACTTTCAGATCCAAGTCATCATTTGCTCGAAGTGCCAGAGGGTTTGCAGTTGGATGTGAGTTACGTTGAGCTCCCAGTTGAGATTGTTGATCATCGGGAGAAAGTCTTAAGGAATAAGACGATACCAATGGTCAAGGTAGTCTGGAGAAACCAGTTGGTTGAAGAGGCTACTTGGGAATCTGAGGGGAGGATGATGAAGGATCATCCTGAGCTTTTTGCTTGATTGTATTTTCTTATTGTGTTTTGTTTTCTCGCTCTTTAATTGTAGTTCCGGGGACGGAACTATTCTAAGGAGGGAGTGTTGTAATACCCTAAACTTTCTTTTTAACAAATTTTTTTTCACGTGTTGTGCACGTGCAAATTTGATGTGTATGTTATTTATTTATTTTTATATAAAATTTCATTTTTGTATGGACAATTATTCTCCTAAAAGCATATTTTCTAAAAGCCTAAAACACTATTTTATTTGTTAGCCCACTTTAATAGTTCTTTATTTATTGTCTTGGCCCACGAGCCTAAGCCCACAAATTGTGAAGCCCACAATTTTAATTAATCAATTAAATGGCCACACTTTTCATGTGGAGACAAAATGTGAACAATTTGATAAATTTAAATGGTACTGATATGGCTAAAAATGGGGTTAAATCGGAACCGTCCAAATTGAGTACGAATCTTGAGACGTGGGGGTAAAATGGTGATTTCGCCTACAAGAGGGCCCGAAATAGGTGTTGGGTCTTCTCCCCAAGAACCCAGTAACCTACGAACGGACCCACCAACAAGAGGGTGCGGGTTTTAACCTGCTGCACACCCAATCCAGCGAGATAAAATCAGGGTCCCTGATTAATCTTGATCAATGGCCCAGATATACATCTATCTTTTCACCGGGATTTGGGGATAAAATTCCTTATCTGATTACAGGGAATATACCTCATCAGATTACATTCCTCATCTGATTATGAGGAATATTCCTTATCAAATCACCAGGATTACATTCCCAATCTGTTCCCTGAGACGCCTATAAATACCCCCCGTCCATCTCCATTAAGAGGTAATCAATCTTTCACCAGTTTTTACGCTCATTCCTAGTCTTCCTAGATTACTGACTTGAGCGTCGGAGGGTGCATCGCCGGGAACAACCCCGGTGTCTCGCACTTTTTGCAGGTCTACGGCGGGATCGACGACCGAAGTCCGACGGAACAGGTACACATGTCTTCTATTCAGTTTCCCTAAGAATCCACAAGTTCTATCTGTTTGCCCCCACACCAAATTCAGCGGCAACAGATTGGCGCCGTCTGTGGGAAACTAACGAATAGAGACCTCTCATCTTCCCGGTGAACAGGTCTTCTCCAGTCATGCCGGCTCGCAAAGTTAGGTCAAGAGGGTCTAATCGAGTACCCAACCCTGACCAGCAAGAAGTCCTTCCTGATCCCGCTAAACAACAAGGGCAACTTCCTCCTACCATGGAAGAGCCGCTCCAACGGAACCTTCCACCTCCCGATCCAAAGGGTCCTAACCCTCAGAAACAGCCTCTTCACCAAGATAACCTCTCCATCCACAACGCCTCCAGTGCCTCTATGGCCTCCCATCATCCCCGAGCCTCTGGTCGCCACAATGCCCCCCCCAAATGCCCGGAGGATGATGACCTCCGTCGTCATCTGGATGAAAAGCGGGCTCGGGAGGAAGCCTCCCGCCAGCAAGAGCGATCCCCTCATCGCCGAGAGTACAGGAGGTCCCCCATCTGAAGAGGGAGGAAGGACTCCCCCGATCATTACCGAAGGAGGCACTCTCCCGCGGGTCGGCAGCAGCCTAAGAACAATGAGGCACCAATCACCCGTGCCGAGTTCCAACAGTTCCAAGCGACCATCCTGCAGGCCCTCAACCTCCGTCAGAATCCTATTGAGCCGAAGCTCCCATCCCCTCCTCCGGTCCGAAGCCCTCGCCGACGGTCCCCTTCTCCTCGACCCGCTCCTACCAACTCCAGGCGCACCCCAAGTCCTCGTCGTTCTCGAAGTTACCATCGCCACAGCCCTCGCTCCCCCTCATACGAAGACGAGTCCCGCAGCTCGGCAGATTACCGTCGGAGAGATGACACCATGAACCGCCGTCTAAACGAGGTGGAAAAACTCTTGGGTCAGATAAACCGAGAAGAGGAGCTTAGGGGGAGGACCCTACGTCCTAGCCGACCCCCATTCTCCCGGACCATAGTAGATGCCCCTGTGCCGTTCGGTTTCAAACCTCCCCAGTTCGAGAATTACACCGGGGAGACCGATCCAGTTGATCACATTGAAAGCTTTAAGACTTTGATGCTCCTTCATCAAGCTTCCGATGCCCTCCTTTGCAAAACATTCCCCGCAACTCTCAAAGGCCCAGCTCGAGAATGGTACTCTCGCCTTGCCCCAGTGTCGATATTCTCCTTCGAGCAGTTCGAAACCCTTTTCATCACCCATTTTGTCAGCAGCCGAAGGACTGAGAAGACCAGCATCTCACTATTGCACCTCCGTCAGTAGAAGGGGGAGAAACTGAGAGACTACGTGAAGAGGTTCACAGCTGAAGCCAGAACCGTCGCCTCCCTCGACCAGTCGGTTGCAACCGCAGCGTTCCAATCCAATATCCTCAATTCCAACCTCCGCTCCTCCCTCGCCAAGAAGCCACCACAGGACTTTTCTGATCACCTCCTTCACACAGAAAAGTACATTCGGGCCGAAGAGGCTGAGCAACAACCCAACTGGGAGGTGCCTGCCTCCGGGTTTAAAAGGAAAGGAACGGAAGAAGAAGGAGCCAAGAAGCTCTAGAAGGATAATACCGGCCAGCGCCGACCTCCCCCTAGATTTGAGAAGTTCACTCCCCTCAACGCTAACATCTCAGCCATCTTCATGGAAGTCGAAAAAGACGGGGTCTTACCTCCGGCTCCCAAGATGAACACCCCCGCCAAGAGGAGAGATAGAGAGAAATGGTGCCGCTATCACCGGGACCATGGGCATGACACCAACGACTGCCGTGCTCTGAGGAACGAGATCGAAGCCCTTATCCAGAGGGGGCAACTAACGAAGTTTGTAAGAAAGGACCGAGCCGAGCTCCCTCCCCCGCCTCGGGGGGCTAACAAGTGTCCGAAAAGGGAAGAGACGCCAGACTTCGAGGAAGAGCGAGTCCTCCACCTCATCCATGGGGGTCCAATGGGAGGCTCCTCGAACTCCTCTCGAAAAGCGTTTATCAGGGAGGTCAATTCAGTCCGAGCCACACCTCCTCCCAAAGGCCTCGGAGTGCCAGTCACCTTCTCCGACGAAGATCTCGAGGGAGTTCGTATCCCACATTGTGACGCCCTCGTCATTAGCCTCCACATGGCGAATTTCAAAGTGGAGAGAATCTTAGTAGACAACGGCAGCTCCGTCAACATCCTCTTCCTCTCCGCTTTTAAAGGCCTAAAGCTCTCCAGAGACAGACTCAAGCCCGCCGGTTACACTCTCCATGGGTTCACGGGGGTTCCGGTAACTATTGAAGGGGTGATCACCCTCGATGTAACTGCCGGCCAAACTCCTACCACCAGGACAGAGCCAATGGACTTCATGGTGGTGGATGTTCCCACTGCCTACAACGTCATTTTGGGTCGGCCTGGCCTCGCAGCTCTGGAAGCAGTTCCCTCAGCATACCATTTGAAGATGAAGTTTCCCACCCAATCCGGGGTCGGGGAAGTAAGGGGAAATCAGGAGCAGGCCCGGAAGTGCTACATGACCTCAACCCTTGGGCCCGTCCTCTCCTTAGAGACCCTGGAGATTCCCCAAGATTCTGCGAGACCAACCTCCGAGCCAGTGGACGAACTGGAGGAGGTGCTCTTCTTTGAACAAGAGCCGACCCGCAAGTTCTTCGTAAGCAAGACCCTCCCGTCCACCCTATACTCAGATATTGTGAAATGCATCCGAACCAATCAAGACCTCTTCGCATGGTCCGCAGCAGACATGCCCGGTATCTCCGAAGAACTCCTAGTCCACCGCTTAAGCGTTGATCCGGGGTCCAAACCGGTTCAGCAGAAGAGGCGCAAGTTCGCCCCCGAGCGTCAGCTCGCTATTAAAGAGGAGGTAGATAAGTTGTTGAAAGCCCGATTCATACAGGAGGTAAACTACCCGGAGTGGTTGTCTAACGTAGTAATGGTGAAGAAGTCCAATGGGACGTGGAGAATTTGTATTGATTTCACCGACCTCAACAAAGCCTGTCCCAAAGACCCTTTCCCTCTACCGAGCATCGACACTCTGATTGACGCAACCTCGGGACATGAGCTCCTCATCTTCATGGATGCCTTCTCAGGTTACAATCAGATAAGGATGTTCCCTCCAGACATCCCGAAGACATCGTTTGTTACCGACCAGGGCCTTTATTGTTACAGGGTCATGCCGTTCGGTCTCAAGAACGCCGGTGCAACATACCAACGCCTAGTCAACAAGGTCTTCCAGGCCCAGATCGGTCGAAACATGGAAGTGTACGTCGATGATATGCTTGTAAAGAGCATCCGAGGTGTTGATCATGTGGCCGACCTTCAAGAAGCCTTCGACGTCCTAAGAAAGCACAATATGAGACTCAACCCGAACAAGTGTGCGTTCGGCGTCTCATCAGGGAAGTTCCTCCGCTTCATGGTTAGCCAACGAGGGATTGAAGCAAATCCGGAAAAGAACAAGGCCATATTAGACATGGCCCCTCCCAGAAATGTCAAAGAAGTTCAGAGATTGACCGGTCGCCTAGCTGCCATAGGGCGCTTTCTGTCGAAGTCCGGGGAGAAATGTCTCCCGTTCTTCAAAGCCCTCAGGGGGCTAAAGGATTCGAGTGGGGACAGCAGCAACAAGACTCCTTCGACCAGCTTAAAGCCTACCTCATCAATCCACCTCTGCTCAGCAAACCGATACCTGGCGAATCACTCTATCTCTACCTGGCAGCTTCCGAACAGACGCTTAGTGCGGTCTTAGTCAGAGAAGAAGAAAGGGCTCAGAAGCCCATTTACTACGTCAGCAAAGTCCTCCGGGACGCCGAGCTCCGGTACCCGAAGATTGAGAAAATGGCCTATGCCCTGGTAATGGCCGCGAGAAAGCTTCGACCCTACTTTCAGTCCCATTCGGTGGTCGTCCTTACCGACCAGCCGCTGAAACAGGTCCTTCACAAGCCTGAGACTTCCGGTCGCCTCATGAAGTGGTCGATCGAGCTGAGCCAACATGATATAACTTATCAGCCTCGGACCGCAATCAAGGCTCAGGCACTGGCCGAATTCATAGTTGAAAGTACAATCCCTGAGCCCTGCCAAACAGCAAAGGGGCCGCCGGTTTGGTCGATCTATGTTGACGGATCTTCTTGTAATGAGGGAAGCGGGGCGGGAGTCATCCTGGCAGGCCCAGATGACTTCATCCTCCAATACTCCCTCCGTATAAATTTCAAAGCCTCGAACAACGAGGCCGAATACGAGGCGTTAATAGCCGGTCTCAGAATGGCTCGAAATGCAGGGGCACAGCGGCTACAGATCTTCAGCGACTCTCAGTTGGTTGTCAACCAGGTCCTCGGCGAGTATGAAGCCCGCGATAACAGAATGGTTAAATACCTGGCTAAAGTTAAGAGCCTCATGGCGCTGTTCGAGGAGGCCCTCATCCGAAGGATCCCTCGAGAACAAAATGCTCAGGCCGACGCCCTATCGAAATTAGCCTCCTCTTCCCTCCAAGGTCTTGAACAGACCGTATTGATAGAAGTCCTCTTGAAGCCAAGTGTTGCCGCTAAATTTGGTGTGGGGGCAAACAGATAGAACTTGTGGATTCTTGGGGAAACTGAATAGGAAAACCTGCGTACCTGTTCCGTCGGGCTTCGTTCGTCGTCCCTGCCGTACACCTGCAAAAAGTGCGAGACACCGGGGTTGTTCCCGGCGACGCACCCTCCGACGCTCAAGTCAGTAATCTGGCAGGCTATGAAAGAGCATAAAAACTGGTGAAAGATTGATTCCCTCCTAATGGAGATGGGTGGGGGGTATTTATAGGCGTCTTAGGGAACGGATTAGGAATGTAATCCTCGTGATCTGATATGGAATATTCTCTCCGTAAACAGATTAGGAACGTAATCCGCTAAGGTATATTCCATGTAACCAGATAAGGAATTTAATCCCTAAATCCCGGTGAAAGGATAGACATGAATCAGGGCCGTTGATTAATATTAATCAGAGACCCTAATTCTATCCCTTCAGGACCGGGTTTGCCGCGGGTTGGAACCCGCACCCGGTTGAGGTGGATCCGTTTGCGGGTAAGTGGATCTTCGCGGGGGACAACCATTACCCGCTTCAGACCCGTTGGTAGGTGAAACTACCGTTTTACCCCCGAGCTTCAAGATTCGTACTCCATCTGGACGGTTCCGATTTAACCCCTTTTTTAGCCATATCACGAGCCCCCCACTCCTAAAGACTGTATTTGATCAGCCTTTGAGGAGTAGTTTAACTGTTTTCGCTGGCTATCAGGGTTCTATCGGGTACTAAACGGAGCACTGCTGAATCGCGAAGGAGGTGGTATGTTGATCTTTTCGGCAGACGGAACTCTTGAACCGTCATCGTGCTCTTCTTAATTAGCGGTTTTGGCCGTTTCTGTTTGTCGGGCGTTGGTGCGAAGGGAGCCGAAGTTCCGCTCGTGACGCACCCGGTGCCGCGGACATCTGGTGATTGACGCCGAACTCACTTGGTGCCGAACTCTCCCCTGTCAGAGGGTCGGGGACACGAGCGTTCGGTGCAAGGTGCCGAACTGACTAAGTGCCGAACTCTCCCCCGTAAGAGGGTCGGTGGCATAAGAGCTCGGAGGACGGTGCCGAGCTGACTAAGCGCCGATCTCTCCCCCGTAAGCGGGTCGGTGGCACAAGAGCTCGGGGAACAGTGCCGAGCTGAATCGGTGCCGAACTCACGCCTATAAAACGATCGGTGGCACGAGCGTGTTCGGCGGATGGCGCCAGGCTGAAAACGCGCCGAACTCACGCCTATAAAACGATCGGTGGCACGAGTGTGTTCGGCGAATGGCGCCGAGTTGAAAACGCGTCGAACTCACGCCTATAAAACGATCGGTGGCTCGAGCGTGTTCGGCGACCTGCGGCGAGCTGAAAACGCGCCGAACTCACGCCTATAAAACGATCGGTGGCACGAGCGTGTTCGGCGAATGGCGCCGAGCTGAGAATGCGCCGAACTCACGCCTATAAAACGATCGGTGGCACGAGCGTGTTCGGCGACCTGCGGCGAGCTGAAAACGCGCCGAACTCACGCCTATAAAACGATCGGTGGCACGAGCGTGTTCGGTGACCTGCGGCGAGCTGAAAACGCGCCGAACTCACGCCTATAAAATGATCGGTGGCACGAGTGTGTTCGGCGAATGGCGCCGAGCTGAGAATGCGCCGGACTCACGCCTATAAAACGATCGGTGGCACGAGCGTGTTCGGCGAATGGCGCCGGGCTGAAAACGCGCCGAACTCACGCCTATAAAACGATCGGTGGCACGAGTGTGTTCGGCGAATGGCGCCGAGCTGAGAATGCGCCGAACTCACGCCTATAAAACGATCAGTGGCACGAGCGTGTTCGGCGAATGGCGCCGAGCTGAGAACGCGCCGAACTCACGCCTATAAAACGATCGGCGGCACGAGTGTGTTCGGCGAATGGCGCCGAGCTGAGAATGCACCGAACTCACGCCTATAAAACGATCGGTGGCACGAGTGTGTTCGGCGAATGGCGCCGAACTGAGAATGCGCCGAACTCACGCCTATAAAACGATCGGTGGCACGAGCGTGTTCGGCGAATGGCGCCGGGCTGAAAACGCGCCGGACTCACGCCTATAAAACGATCGGTGGCACGAGTGTGTTCGGCGAATGGCGCCGAGCTGAGAATGCGCCGAACTCACGCCTATAAAACGATCGGTGGCACGAGCGCGTTCGGCGAATGGCGCCGAAGTTTCGGACTTGTGTTTCTCTTTGGGTTGAGTTTTGGCGGTTCAGGCGGATGTGACCCTCGGAGCTTCTGACAGATGGGACACCGTCTGTGTTTTCTGACAGATGTGACGTCCATTAATGCTGCCCCCTGGGCTTCTGCCAGAAGTGATGGTCATTATTGCGCCGTCTGGATCAGCGCGAAGAATAAGGCGACGTTTGGGGTCTCTTTTTGTCGTTTTTGGAGGTGGGCCTGCGTTAGAGGCCCATTTACCTCGATTGGAGCGCTGGCTCCTCTATAAAAACCCTCACCCCCTCCTCATTTTTTACTTTCCAAGTTTTTGTTCGCATCTGAGTCTTCTGTGAGAGAGCTTCAGGTGATCACCGACCGTTTTCCGGCGAAATTTCCGGCGAGTTCCCCTTTCAAGGTAACCTTTATATTTCTCTTCTCAACATGTCTGTTTCCCACTCCTCTTCTTCGTCCGAGCCCTCCCTCGGAGCCGATGGAGCTCCAACTTCGAGCCGAGCTGCCAAGGGCCAGAAGGTGTTCGGCAGGGACTCGATAGTTCAGGATCCGAAGCGCATGGGGGCGTTCGGACAGCTTCCGGGACCGTTGACGGGGCTCCAAAGGGTTCGGGAAATCCCAGAGGATAAGGCGGAACATATAGTGTACGGGAGGGCGAGGGCGTTCGAGGAGAACGCGGCGAGGGAGACCACGGAGGCCGACGAGACGGTGTCGATCCTCTCCGAGGAGGACCTGGATTCGATTCGGAACTGCTTCCAGATCCCGCGGGAGTACGAGCTTATGCTGCCGGGCCCCGGGGTTAGGGCCAACTCGCCGTTGCCAGTGACCATGTGTTGCTGGCCGGTCGATGCCTTTATCGCCGGGGCTCGGCTGCCTCTCCATCCGTTCGCAGTAACGGTTTTAAATTGGTTCGGGGTCAGCCCCATCCAACTTATGCCGAACGCGTGGAGAGTCATAAACGGCTTCGTACTCCACTGCCAGGCGGAGGGGATTCAGCCGGAGTTGAATGTGCTTCGGACTATCTATCAGCTGCACCAAGGGAATAGGTCGGCCTACCGGTACTATTTGACTCCGAGACATGGGGGGAGGTTGGTCCTCTGTCCGGACTCTATCAAGTTTTGGCGCGAGAAGTACCTTCTGGTGCGCAGCGCGGAGGCCTGGCCTATTCCCGTTGGTTGGGTGGAAGGAGTCTCGAAGAAGGTGAAGGCGCCGCCGGCACTTCGACCCGAAGACGAAGACGCCGTACGGGTGCTTCTCGATCGGCCGAAGTATGACTGGAGGGAGTTGACGGAGGACGTCTTGTATGAGGGAGGGCTCGCACACGTTAACCCCAGTACGCTGCCTTTATTTATCGTCTTCGTTTTCATTTTGCTTTCTTTCCCTTGTTTCGTTCCGAGCTAACTAACTTAACTTTTTGGTGCAGAGACGATGGATTACCAAGCAGTGCTCGCGTTGAGGACGAGCCTCGCCAACAAGGCTCCGAGGAAGAGGAAGAGGGTGGCGTCGAAGCAGCCGGCGTCCAAGGCCCCGAAGATTACGGAGGTGCCCGAAGAGGTGGAGATCTTGGATTCCCCCGTGGTGGAGGTCGGGGCCGCTTCGTCGTCGGCCAAGGTCGGCGAGCTACCTATCACCGAGGTCCTGACCATGGTGACGCCGCCGTTGACAAGGGCGGCCGAGGAGCTTCTGACCGAGGCTCATAAGAGGATCCACGTCCCGGACTGGCAGGTTCGGAAGCACGACGGGTTCCTGGGCAACTCCTTGGCGAGCATGGAGGCCGTCAAGCACCTCGCTACGCCGAAGGATCGCGCGGCGATGGAGGCCGGACGAGAGGGAGACGACATCATCGAGATAGCGCGCTCGGCGGTGTCGGTAAGTGCTGAGCCAAGTTCCCTTCTCTTTACGCCGATCTTCTTAAGTTGTAATTTTTGTAACTTTTTGCATTTTATCCGCAGATCGTTGTTCACTTCGGGCACCTCACCGAGAGGTTGTCGGCCCAGGAGAAGGAGATGAAGAAGGAGAACGACCAGGCCCGGAAGGAGAGGGACAAGATCCGGGGCGAGCTCGACAAACTCGAGCTGAATTTTGAGGCGAAGTCGGCGAGGGCAACCTACCTCGAGGACCGGGTCAAGACGCTGGAGGACCAGCTTCGGCAGCAGAAGGAGGAGGCAGCCAAGCAGATGGCGGATGCGGCCGAGGCCCAAGCGGCGGCAGTGAAGAAGGCGGAGGAGGCTACTTTGGAGAAGGTGCAGGGCTACCTCGCCGTGAACATGGCCAAAGCTTTCGCCGACGCCTTTGCCCGGGTCACGGCGGCCTACCCCTCTGTCGACGTCTCCGGTTGGCGACTCTTTCCGGGGTACGTCGAAGGCTTTGACCCCGAATCAGAGGGGGAAGAAGAAGAGGAGGAAAGAGGCGACGACGAGCCCTTGGTCAATCCAGCCACCGGAGCTCAGGGGTCGGTGGTTACCCCCTTGGCGGCGGTTGCCCCTTCGGAGGCGTCGCCCTCGACCCCCTCTCGCCGCCCCGGGAAAGAGGTCGAGCACTGATCCTGTCCGTTCTTCTTTTTTTTTTCTGTTTTTTTTTTGTAATGCCTAATAGCGGACTGGCCACCGCTACTTTTTGTAATGAATGAAAAACTTGAACTTTTTGGGCTCGGCTTCTTGCACTTGTTTGTTGTATGTTGCGTGTTCGAGAATTTGCTCTCTAGAACCCCCGAGGTCTAGGACTTGGGCCATGACTGAACTTTTATTGCTCGTCTGTATTTCTTTTCAGCTTGCCCTGGTAGACCAAGAGATCGAGCGCGCAGGGTCGGACGTCAAGGTTCGAACCCGCGCAGGGTCGGACGCCAAGGTTCGAGCCGAGGCCGGGCTCGGGGCGACAAGGTTGAGTCTGGCGAGGTGTAGAGAGCGACTTTACGAGGTCGAGCTAGGACTGCGCCGAGCCGAAACAGAGCGAGGACAGCTCCAACTTATTTTAGGGCAGCGGGACAGCGATATCCGGCGTCTGGAGGGCAGGATTGCCGAGATGTCTGCCTCGAGCGAGGGCGGTGCCTCGCCATCTGCTTTCACTAGTAGCCTCCGGACCAAGTGCTTTCGCCACACGCTGTCCAAGGTAACGGCGGAGAGGGACGACCTGCTTTCGGAGATTCAGCACTTACAATCTACGGAGGCTAAACTTCGGACGGAGGGAGAGGAGCTGACAACTAAGGTGGCCGATCTCACGGCTGAACGAGATGAACTGGCGGCCGAAGTCGATGTTTTGAAGAGAGCTACCGTCGATAGGAGCATCGAAGTCACCCATCTTCGTCATCTCATCGCGAGCCATGTCGGAGTTCCGACCTCAGCCGTACCGGCGTCCTTCGAGGCCGACGCACAAGATGGTTCGTTGAGAGGTCGGATTTTCGAGCTGGAAGCGGAGGTGGCTCGCCTGAGGCCGCGTTCGGGGCCGATTAATGTGAGGAGCACGTCATGCACCAGAGCGGAGAGCGAGCGGGGCATCACCTTTTACGAGATGGCGACCCGCGAGCGCCTCGGCCATCCGAGCCCGGGGGACGCGCAGAGCTCAGTGGCCATTTCGTCGAGCGGCGCATCCGTCGGCGTGACGGCCAGAAGCAGCGCCGAGGACACGTCTCAACTTGCCGGCCTGGGATCGGGTTCCGGAGGCAAACGTCGCCGACCTCAAGTGTCCTTGAAGAGGAGCATCCCTGTACCCCGAAAGCGTTGATGGGTCCGGGTTCCGCTTTTCGGCTTCTTGTAATCGTTTAGTGTCTTGTAATATTGATGTTTGTAAGGGTTGTTTCTAATAAAGTTGGAATCGTTTTAACTGTCGTCATATCGTAGTTGTACAATGTTTGCTCTGATTGTGGAGTCGTGGAACCGAGGTCCGAGACTTGGTGTTTTTGACTGGTGTTAGCCTCCGAACTTAAGCGCGTAATACGGTCAGTAGTACGAACGTTCGGTGAACGACGCCGAGCTGAAGCGTGCCGAACTCACGCTCGTAAAACGATCGGCGGCACGAGTGTGCGGCTAATCGTGCCGAGCTGAAAAGGTGCCGAACTCACGCCCGTAAAACGATCGGTGGCACGAGTGTGTTCGGCGAACTGCAGCGGGCTGAAAACGCGCCGAACTTACGCCCGTAAAACGATCGGTGGCGCGAGTGTGTTCGGCGAACTGCAGCGGGCTGAAAACGCGCCGAACTTACGCCCGTAAAACGATCTGTGGCGCGAGTGTGTTCGGCGAACTGCAGCGAGCTGAAAACGCGCCGAACTCACGCCCGTAAAACGAACGGTGGCACGAGTGTGTTCGGCGAACTGCAGCGGGCTGAAAACGCGCCGAACTCACGCCCGTAAAACGATCGGTGGCACGAGTGTGTTCGGCGAAAGGAACCGAGCCGAGATCGTATCGAACTCTCGCCCGAAGAACGTTCTCGGCAACAGAGTGTTGGACTCCGGAACCATCGTAAGTCTAAGGGCGTGGGAGCAATTCCGAATGGCGAACTACCCCTAGCTCGCCTACTGGCGAACTTGCGGAGTAGAGTCGAACCAAGTGTTGGACTCCGTACCATTCAACAGCTGTGGGAGCAATTCCGAATGGCGAACTACCCCTAGCTCGCCTAGGGGCGAACTTGTGGAGTAGAGTCGAACCAAGTGTTGGACTCCGGAACCATCGTAAGTTTAAGGGCGTGGGAGCAATTTCGAATGGCGAACTACCCCTAGCTCGCCTACTGGCGAACTTGCGGAGTAGAGTCGAACCAAGTGTTGGACTCCGTACCATTCAACGACTGTGGGAGCAATTCCGAATGGCGAACTACCCCTAGCTCGCCTAGGGGCGAACTTGTGGAGTAGAGTCGAACCAAGTGTTGGACTCCGGAACCATCGTAAGTTTAAGGGCGTGGGAGCAATTCCGAATGGCGAACTACCCCTAGCTCGCCTACTGGCGAACTTGCGGAGTAAAGTCGAACCAAGTGTTGGACTCCGTACCATTCAATGGCTGTGGGAGCAATTCCGAATGGCGAACTACCCCTAGCTCGCCTAGGGGCGAACTTGTGGAGTAGAGTCGAACCAAGTGTTGGACTCCGGAACCATCGTAAGTTTAAGGGCGTGGGAGCAATTTCGAATGGCGAACTACCCCTAGCTCGCCTACTGGCGAACTTGCGGAGTAGAGTCGAACCAAGTGTTGGACTCCGTACCATTCAACGGCTGTGGGAGCAATTCCGAATGGCGAACTACCCCTAGCTCGCCTAGGGGTGAACTTGTGGAGTAGAGTCGAACCAAGTGTTGGACTCCGGAACCATCGTAAGTTTAAGGAATTAAAAATAGAGACGTAGTGGCAAATGCGAAAGAACTTTATTTATTAATATCTAATGGTCGGCTGCTTCTAAAGTTGCTAGTCGTTATTACAATGGAAGAAAGAACAAAGGAAAAATTGCTAGTAGCAGGAGAGGAGTGTTCCGACATCTCGAGTTACTTAGATAGGCGAGGTTGCCTTCTCTTGGTATTTCAAGAGGTGGTCGGCGTTCCAAGTCCTGGGAATTTCTCTACCTTCAAGATCTTCTAGCTTGTATGCACCGGGGCGGATCACTTTGGAGACTTTGTACGGTCCCTCCCAATTTGGGGCCAGTTTGCTCTTCTGTCCGGGGAACGAGATGGCCAGTTTTCGGAGGTCCAGATCCCCTTCTTTCAGGTCGGTTGGGCGGACCCGTTTGTTGTAGGCGAGTTCGATTCTCCTCCGATAACTTTGCTGCCGTATGGCTGCCCTTTCCCGGATTTCGTCTATTAAGTCCAGGCTCGTTCTGAGCTCCCTGGCATTCTGTTCTTCTTCAAAGGCTACCAGGCGAGGAGAGGGTATCCCAACTTCTAGAGGGATGAGGGCCTCGGACCCGTAGGTGAGATTGAACGGACTCTCGCCTGTCGGGGTCCGCTTCGTGGTTCGGTAATTCCATAACACATTGGGCAGCTGATCGACCCACAATCCTTTGGAACACTTGTCGAGTCTCTTCTTGATGCCGGAGAGGATCTGTCGGTTGGCATTCTCAGCTTGGCCATTTGACTGGGGATGAGAGACGGAAGAGAAGCGGTGCTGTATGGTTAGGTCTTCACACAAGGCTCGGAAGGCAGCCCCAGCGAACTGCGTACCGTTGTCTGTAACTACAACTCGGGGAACACCGAACCGGCAGATTACATTTTTCCAGAAGAATTGGACGACTCTATGTTCGGTAATTGTAGCCAGGGGCTCGGCCTCGACTCATTTCGAGAAATAGTCGACTGCCACGACTAGGAACTTCAACTGTCCGGGGGCCGGTGGAAATGGCCCGAGCAAATCCATCCCCCACATTGCAAAGGGGATCGGACTTGATAGGGAGGAAAGTGGTGCCTGTGGAAGGCGTCGGATGTCGGAAAACTTCTGGCAGGAGGTGCATTGCCGAACGTGTCGTTCGGCGTCCCGTAGGAGAGTGGGCCAGTAATACCCGTAGTTTAACACTTTGCGTGCCAAGGCTCTGGAGCCGGAGTGGGCTCCGCCGATGCCCTCATGGAGCTCTTGTAGGGCGTAATCGGCTTGTCCAGGGGAGAGGCATCTTAGGTAGGGTCGACCATCCACCTGGGTGAAGGAGCGCTTATACAGAATGCCTTCGACCATTATGTAACTTTCGGCCCGGGTCCTTATCTTTCGGGCTTCCTTCGGATCCCTTGGGAGGAGTCCGTCTCTCAAAAACTCGACGAGGGGCTTCATCCAATTATCTTCGATGGGGAGTGGCAGTGTTTCGACGGAGTTGAAAGCCTCGTCCTCTATGCTGGGCTTGAGGAGGACTTCTATCAGAACGGTTTGTTCGAGGCCTTGCAGGGATGAGGAAGCTAATTTGGACAGGGCGTCGGCCTGGGCATTTTCCTCTCTAGGGATTCTTCGGATGAGGGCTTCCTCGAAGAGCGCCATGAGGCTCTTTACTTTAGCCAAGTACTTTACCATCCTGTCATCGCGGGCTTCATATTCGCCGAGGACCTGGTTGACGACCAACTGGGAGTCGCTGAAGATCTGCAGGCATCGCGCCCCTGCGTTTCGGGCCATCCCGAGGCCGGCTATGAGTGCTTCGTATTCGGCTTCGTTATTCGAGGCTTTAAAGTTTATTCGGAGGGAATATTGAAGGACAAAGTCGTCTGGGCCTGCAAGGATGACTCCAGCCCCGCTCCCCTCGTTGCAAGAGGATCCATCGACATACACCGACCAGATAGGCGGGCCTTTCGTTGTCTGCTCGGGGTCGGGAATAGTTGTTTCCACTATGAATTCGGCCAGCGCCTGTGCCTTGATGGCGATTCGAGGTTGATAAGTAATATCATGTTGGCTCAGCTCGATCGACCACTTCATGAGGCGGCCGGAAGTCTCTGGCTTGTGAAGGATCTGTTTCAACGGCTGGTCGGTAAGAACGACCACCGAATGAGACTGGAAGTATGGCCGAAGCTTTCTTGCAGCCATTATCAGGGCGTAGGCTATTTTCTCAATTTTCGGGTACCGGAGCTCGGCGTCTCGGAGCACCTTGCTGACGTAGTAAATGGGCTTCTGAGTTCTTTCTTCTTCCCTGACTAAGACCGCACTTAGTGTCTGCTCCGAGGCTGCCAAGTACAGGTAGAGGGGTTCGCCCGGTATGGGTTTGCTGAGAAGGGGCGGATTGACGAGGTAAGCCTTAAGCTGGTCGAAGGAATCTTGTTGTGGCTGCCCCCACTCGAACCCCTTAGTCCCCCTCAGGGCTTTGAAGAACGGGAGGCACTTCTCCCCAGACTTCGACAAAAAGCGCCCAATGGCGGCCAGTCGACCAGTCAGTTTCTGAACTTCTTTGACGTTTCTAGGCGGGGCCATGTCCAGTATGGCCCTGATCTTCTCTGGATTCGCCTCTATTCCTCGTTGGCTAACCATAAAGCCGAGGAACTTGCCTGACGAGACGCCGAACGCACACTTGTTCGGGTTGAGTCTCATATTGTGCTTTCTCAAAACATCGAACGCTTCTTGGAGGTCGGTCTCATGATCAACGCCTCGGATGCTTTTCACGAGCATGTCATCCACGTAGACTTCCATGTTCCGGCCAATCTGGGCCTGGAATACCTTGTTGACGAGACGTTGATATGTTGCCCCTGCGTTCTTTAGGCCGAACGGCATGACTCGGTAACAGTAGAGTCCTTGGTCTGTTACAAAAGACGTCTTCGGAATATCCGGGGGGAACATCCTTATCTGATTGTAACCCGAGAAAGCGTCCATGAAGCTGAGGAGCTCATGTCCCGAGGTTGCGTCAATCAGAGTGTCAATGCTCGGCAGAGGGAAGGGATCTTTAGGGCAGGCCTTGTTGAGGTCGGTGAAATCAATACAGATTCTCCATGTTCCGTTGGATTTCTTTACCATGACTACGTTTGACAACCACTCCGGATAATTTACCTCCTGTATGAATCGGGCTTTCAGCAATTTGTCTACCTCCTCTTTGATAGCGAGCTGGCGCTCGGGGGCGAACTTGCGCCTCTTCTGCTGGACCGGTTTGGACCCCGGATCAACGCTGAGGCGGTGGACCAAGAGTTCTTCGGAGATACCGTGCATGTCCGCCGCTGACCACGCGAAGAGGTCTTGGTTGGCTCGGATGCATTTCACAATACTTGAATATAGGGCGGACGGAAGGGCTTTGCTGACATAGAACTTTCGGGTCGGCTCCTGCTCCGAGAAGAGTACTTCCTCCAACTCGTCTACCGGTTCGGAGGTTGGCCGAACAGCATCTTGAGGGATCTCGAGTGTTTCTAGGGAGAGGACAGGTCCGAGGGTGGAGGTCATATAACACTTGCGGGCCTGCTCCTGATTGCCTCTTACTTCTCCCACCCCGGCCCGAGTAGGGAATTTCATTTTGAGATGATAGGCGGAGGGGACGGCCTCGAGAGCGGCCAGGCCGGGCCGACCCAAAATGACGTTGTAGGCCGCTGGGACGTCTACGACCATGAAATCCATTGACTCCGTGCGGGTGGTAGGAGTTTTGCCTGCTGTGACATCGAGGGTTATCACCCCTTCGATGGTCACCGGCACTCCCGTGAACCCATGGAGCGTGTACCCGGCGGGCTTGAGTCTGTCTCGGGCGAGCTTCAGCCCCTTAAAAGCATCGAGGAATAGGATGTTTACGGAGGAACCGTTATCTACTAAGATCCTTTCGACTTTGAAATTGGCCATGTGAAGGTTGATGACGAGTGCGTCACAATGGGGGGTGCGGACGCCCTCGAGATCTTCGTCAGAAAAGGTGACGGGCACTCCGAGGCCTTTGGGAGGAGGGGTGGCTCGGACCGAGTTGACTTCTCTTATGAAAGCTTTCCGAGAAGAGTTCGAGGAGCCCCCCATTGGACCCCCATGGATAAGGTGGAGGACTCGCTCCTCCTCGAATTCGGGCGTCTCTTCTCTCTCCGGACTTTTGTTAGCCCCCCGAGGCTGGGGTGGAAGTTCGGCTCCGTCCCTTCTTACAAATTTCGCCAGCTGCCCTCTCTGAATAAGGGCTTCGATCTCATTTCTCAGAGCACGACAGTCGTTGGTGTCATGCCCATGGTCTCGATGATAGCGGCACCATTTTTCCTTATCTCTTCTTTTGGCAGGGGTGTTCATCTTTGGAGCTGGAGGCAAGACCCCTTCTTTTTCGACTTCCATGAAGATGGCAGAGATGTTAGTGGTGAGGGGAGTGAATTTTTCGAATCTGGGGGGAGGTCGGCGTTGGCCAGTGTTATCCTTCTGGAACTTCTTTGCCCGTTCTTCTTCCGTTCCCTTCCTCTTAGACCCGGATGCAGCTCCTTCCCAGTTGGGCTGTTCCTCAGCCTCTTCAGCTCGGATGTACTTTTCAGTTCGGAGGAGGAGGTCAGAAAAGTCGTGTGGGGGTTTCTTGGCGAGGGAGGAGCGGAGATTGGAATTGAGGATATTGGATTGGAACGCCGCGGTGGCGACGGATTGGTCGAGGGACGCGATGGTTCTGGCTTCAGCTGTGAACCTCTTCACGTAGTCCCTCAACTTCTCCCCCTTCTGTTGACGGAGGTGCAATAGTGAGATGCTGGTCTTCTCGGCCCTTCGGCTGCTAACGAAATGGGTGATGAACAGCGTCTCGAACTGTTCGAAGGAGAATATCGACGCCGGGGCAAGTCGAGAGTACCATTCTCGAGCTGGGCCTTTGAGAGTTGCTGGGAATGTTTTGCAGAGGAGGGCATCGGAAGCTTGATGGAGGAGCATCAAAGTCTTAAAGCTTTCAATGTGGTCAACTGGATCGGTCTCCCCAGTGTAGTTCTCGAACTGGGGAGGTTTGAAACCGAACGGCACAGGAGCCTCTACTATGGTCCGGGAGAACGGGGGTCGGCTAGGACGTAGGGTCCTCCCCCTAAGCTCCTCTTCTCTGTTTATCTGTCCCAATAGTTTTTCTACCTCGTTTAGACGGCGGTTCATAGTGTCATCTCTCCGACGGTAATCAGCCGAGCCACGGGACTCGTCTTCGTACGATGGGGAGCGAGGGCTGCGGCGACGGTAGCTTCGGGAACGACGAGGACTTGGGGTGCGTCTGGAATTGGTAGGAGCGGGTCGAGGCGAATGGGACCGTTGGCGAGGGCTCCGGACCGGAGGAGGGGAGGGGGCCCTCGGCTCATTAGGGTTCTGACGGAGATTGAAGGCCTGTTGTACCATTGCTTGGAATTGCTGGAACTCGGCACGGGTGATGGGTGCCTCATCGCTCCGATGCTGCTGCCGACCTGCTGGAGAGTGCCTCCTTTGGTAGTGATCAGGGGAGTCCTTTCTCCCTCTTCGGGCGGGGGACCTCCTGTGTCCCCGGTGTCAGGGGGATCGCTCTTGGCGGGAGGCTTCCCCCCGAGCCCGCTTTTCGTCCAGATGGCGACGAAGGTCCTTATCCTCCGGGCGTTTGGGATGGGCATCGTGGCGACCAGAGGCTCGGGGATGATGGGAGGCCATGGAGGCACTGGAGGCGTTGTGGATGGAGAGGTTCTCTTGGTGAATAGGCTGTTTCTGGGGGTTAGGACCCTTTGGATCAGGAGGGGGGTTCTGTTGGAGCGGCTCCTCCATGGTAGGAGGGAGTTGCCCTTGTTGCTGAGCGGGATCAGGATGGACTTCTTGCTGGTCAGGGTTGGGCGCTCGGTTGGAGCCCCTAGATCTAACTTTGCGGGGCGGCATGGTAGGAGAGAACCTGTTCACCGGGAAGAGGAGAGGTCCCTATTCGTTAGTTTCCCACAGACGGCGCCAATCTGTTGCCGCTAAATTTGGTGTGGGGGCAAACAGATAGAACTTGTGGATTCTTGGGGAAACTGAATAGGAAAACCTGCGTACCTGTTCCGTCGGGCTTCGTTCGTCGTCCCTGCCGTACACCTGCAAAAAGTGCGAGACACCGGGGTTGTTCCCGGCGACGCACCCTCCGACGCTCAAGTCAGTAATCTGGCAGGCTATGAAAGAGCGTAAAAAACTGGTGAAAGATTGATTCCCTCCTAATGGAGATGGGTGGGGGGTATTTATAGGCGTCTTAGGGAACGGATTAGGAATGTAATCCTCGTGATCTGATATGGAATATTCTCTCCGTAAACAGATTAGGAACGTAATCCGCTAAGGTATATTCCATGTAACCAGATAAGGAATTTAATCCCTAAATCCCGGTGAAAGGATAGACATGAATCAGGGCCGTTGATTAATATTAATCAGAGACCCTAATTCTATCCCTTCAGGACCGGGTTTGCCGCGGGTTGGAACCCGCACCCGGTTGAGGTGGATCCGTTTGCGGGTAAGTGGATCTTCGCGGGGGACAACCATTACCCGCTTCAGACCCGTTGGTAGGTGAAACTACCGTTTTACCCCCGAGCTTCAAGATTCGTGCTCCATCTGGACGGTTCCGATTTAACCCCTTTTTTAGCCATATCACCAAGCATAGAGGACGAAGCGCCAAACTCCGTTGAAACATTGCCTGTCCTCCTCGAGGACAACTGGATGAAACCCATCGTCGAATTCTTAAAAGACGGACTCCTCCCTGAAGATCCGAGGGAAGCAAGAAGAATCAGGACCCGAGCCGAGCGTTTTGCTTTAATCGAAGGCATCTTATATAAACGCTCCTTCACCCAGGTGGACGGTCGGCCTTACCTAAGGTGCCTTTCCCCCAGGCAGGCTGACTACGCCCTGCAATAGCTCCACGAGGGCATCGGCAGAGCTTACTCGGGGTCCAGAGCTCTAGCGCGCAAAGTATTGAACTACGGGTATTACTGGCCCACTCTCTTACGGGACGCCGAACGACACGTTCGACAATGCAGCTCCTGTCAAAAGTATGCAGACATCCGACGCCTTCCACAAGCACCGCTCACCTCCCTATCAAGTCCGATCCCCTTCGCCATGTGGGGGATGGATTTACTAGGACTGTTTCCACCAGCTCCCGGACAGCTAAAGTTCCTAGTCGTGGCGGTAGACTACTTCTCTAAATGGATAGAAGCCGAGCCCCTAGCTACAATCACCGAGCATAGAATCGTTCAATTCTTCTGGAAGAATGTGATTTGCCGGTTCGGCGTTCCCCGAGTCATAGTCACAGATAACGGGACACAGTTCACTGGAGCCGCCTTCCGAGCTTTGTGTGAGGACCTCTCCATACAACACAGATTCTCCTCCGTCTCCCATCCTCAGTCGAATGGGCAGGCTGAGAATGCCAACCGACAGATTCTTTCAGGCATCAAGAAGAGATTAGACAAGTGTTCCAAAGGACTATGGGTCGATCAGCTGCCGAACGTGCTCTGGAATCACCGCACCACCAAGCGGACCCCAACAGGCGAGAGCCCATTTAATCTCACCTATGGGGCCGAGGCCATCATCCCCCTAGAAGTCGGGATACCCTCTCCTCGCCTGATCGCTTATGAAGAAGAGCAGAATGCTAGAGAGCTCAGAGCAAGCCTAGATCTGATAGACGAAATCCGAGAGAGAGCTGCCATACGCCAGCAAGCTTACCGAAGAAGGATCGAGCTAGCATACAACAAAAGAGTCCGCCCAACGGACCTCAAAGAAGGGGATTTAGTCCTCCGGAAGTTGGCCATCTCGTTCCCCGGACAGAAAAGCAAGCTGGCCCCGAACTGGGAGGGACCGTACAAGATCTCGAAAGTAATCCGCCCCGGTACGTACAAGCTAGAAGATCTCGAAGGTAGAGAAATTCCCAGGACTTGGAACGCCGACCATCTTTTGAAATACCAAGAGAAGGCAACTACGTCTCTCTAAGTAACTCGAGATGTCGAACCGTTCCCTTCCTTTTACTAGTAGTGATTTTTCCTTTTGTTTTTTCATTGTAATAACGGCTAGCAACTTTAGAAGCAGCCGATCATTAGATATTAATAAATGAAGTTTCTTCATGTTTTCACTACTATTACATCTCTCTGCTTTTAACTCTTTAATCTCACAATGGTTCCGGAGTCCAACACTTGGCTCGATTCTACTTCGCGAGTTCGCTCCTAAGCGAGCTAGAAGTAGCTCGCCATTCGAAACTGCTCCCACAGCCGTTGAATGGTTCGGAGTCCAACACTTGGTTTGACTCTACTCCGCAAGCTCGCTCCTAAGCGAGCTAGGGGTAGTTCGCCATTCGAAATTGCTCCCACGCCCTTTAAATTGACAATGGTTCCGGAGTCCAACACTTGGCTCGATTCTACTTCGCGGGTTCGCTCCTAAGCGAGCTAGAAGTTGCTTGCCATTCGAAACTGCTCCCACAGCCGTTGAATGGTTCGGAGTCCAACACTTGGTTCGACTCTACTCCGCAAGCTCACTCCTAAGCGAGCTAGGGGTAGTTCGCCATTCGAAATTGCTCCCACGCCCCTTAAATTGACAATGGTTCCGGAGTCCAACACTTGGCTCGATTCTACTTCGCGAGTTCGCTCCTAAGCGAGCTAGAAGTAGCTCGCCATTCGAAACTGCTCCCACAGCCGTTGAATGGTTCGGAGTCCAACACTTGGTTCGACTCTACTCCGCAAGCTCGCTCCTAAGCGAGCTAGGGGTAGTTCGCCATTCGAAATTGCTCCCACGCCCCTTAAATTGACAATGGTTCCGGAGTCCAACACTTGGCTCGATTCTACTTCGCGAGTTCGCTCCTAAGCGAGCTAGAAGTAGCTCGCCATTCGAAACTGCTCCCACAGCCGTTGAATGGTTCGGAGTCCAACACTTTGTTCGACTCTACTCCGCAAGCTCGCTCTTAAGCGAGCTAGGAGTAGTTCGCCATTTGAAATTGCTCCCACACCCCCTGAAATTCACAATCGTTCCGGAGTCCAACACTTGACTCGATTCTACTTCATGAGTTCGCTCCTAAGCGAGCTAGAAGTAGCTCGCCATTCGAAACTGCTCCCACAGCCATTGAATGGTTCGGAGTCCAACACTTGGTTCGACTCTACTCCGCAAGCCCGCTCCTAAGCGAGCTAGGGGTAGTTCGCCATTCGAAATTGCTCCCACACCCCTTAAATTGACAATGGTTCGGAAAAAAACACTTGGTTCGACTCTGCTCCGCAAGCTCGCCTCTAGGCGAGCTAGGTGTAGTTCGCCATTCTAAAACGCTCCGACAACCCTAACCTAATCAACCAAGGACGCCGAAGTCTAGAACTTGGCTCGATGCTACTTCGCGAGTTCGCGCCTAAACGAACTAAAAGAAGCTCGCCATTCGGAGTCCGACGCTTTAGAAATCACGGCACGGCAGACAACAGTCACAAGAATAAAATGCACAAGTTCGGCAATAACACGTTTATTAATGAAACAGATGCGGTACAAAGGCAAACACAGCAGGAGCACAACTCATCAAAGGAAAGTTACAATGCCGACTTATTACACTTAGCGAAAAACAAAAAATAAGCAAAAAACTCGCGGAGTCGACCACTTCAGCGCTTCTTTGGAGCCGGAGTGTTCCGCTTCAAGGACACTCGAGAGTGACGACGCTTGTCCCCGGAGCGCGACCCCAAGCCGGCAAATTGGGACGTATCCTCGGCACCGCTCCTAGTAGCCACTCCGACGGACGCCCCGCTCGAGGAGATTGCCACCGAGCTCTGCGCGTCCCCCGGGCTAGGTTGGCCGATCCGCTGACGGGTCGCCATCTCATAGAAGGTAATGCCCCGCTCACTCTCAGCGCGAGTGCATGACGTGCTTCGAACGTTGATCGGCCCTGAATGCGGCTTAAGACGGGCCACTTCCGCCTCCAACTCCGAGATCCTGTCCCGCAACGAGTCGTCTTTGACGTCGACTTCGAAACGTGGGGGTATCGCGGAGTCCGGCACTCCAGATCGGCTAGCGATGAGGCACCGAAGGTGGGTGACCTCGATGCTTTTATCCACCGTCGCTCTCTTCAGCGCTTCGACTTCGGCAGTCAACTCGACTCGTTCGGTCGTCAACTTGGCCACCTCGGCCGTCAGCCCCTCGCCCTTACTCCAAAGCTTCGCCTTTACGGACTGCAGATGCTGTATCTCGAAAAGCAACTCGTCCTTCTCCGCTGTTATTTTGGACAAGTTATGACGAATGCACTGAACTCGAATCTCATTACTGAAATCAGTTGGCAAATGTTCACCTTCGGGTATTAGCTCGGCGATTCTGCTTTCCAAACGACGAATCTCGATATCTCGCCGGCCAAGGACGAGCTGGAGATGCTTCCTCTCGCTTTCAGCTCGGCGCAATCCGAGCTCAACCTCATAAAGTCTCTCTCTACACCTAGCCAGACATAGCCTCGTCGCCCCTAGGCCGGCCTCGGCTGGAACTTCCTCGTCCGGGCGAGAAAGCTCGACGTCTTGGGCGATCACCATAAGCTGCAAAGAGATCGGAGTAATCAGCAAAAACGTCGAACATGGCCGAAGCACGGCACTTGGAAAAATTTTCTTCTCTAAAAACAAGAGGGGACAGTTCGGCAAAAGAGGGGGCATAAGACAAAAACTTCCGAACATCAACACTTGCAAAAATTTTCTTTTCATTAACGTCAAAAGAAGCGGTGGCCAGTCCGCTATTAGGCATTACAAAGTTCGAAAGGAAAAACGAAAAATCAAAAGCAACAAAGCGAAAGGCGAATTCAGGGCCCGACCTCTTTCCCCGGGCGACGAGGCGGAGTAGGCGTTGACTTTGCCGAAGGAGACGCCGCCGCCAGCGGAGTGGTCGTGGTGCTGGGGACTTTGCCAGTAACCCCGGCGTCGGCATCAGCGTCGCCCTCCTCCTCTTCCTCTTCCCCTTCGGACTCGGGGTCGAAGCCCTCGACGTGTCCGGGGAAGAGCCGCCATCCCGAGACGTCCACCCCGGGGTATGCTTCTCGCACCCGGTCGAGGGCGGTGGCGAAGGCCTTCGCCATGTTCTGCGTGAGGTACCCCTGGGCCTTCTCCAGGGTTGCGTCCTCCGCCGCCTTCACGGCCGCCGCCTGCTTCGCCTCGGCCTCGACCAATTGGCTGGCCGACCCCTCCTTCTCCCGAAGCAGCTCGTCCTCCAGCCTCTTCACTTCGGCCTCGAGATGCTGGATCCTCACCGACCGACCCTCATGCTCGACTCGGAGCTTGTCGAGCTGGTTCGACATCCGAGCCTTCTCGTTCCGAGCCTGGTCGGACTCCTGCTTCAGCTCCTTCTCCAGAGCGGTCAGCCTCTCGGTGAGGTGGCCGAAATGGACGACGATCTACAGCGAAAAAAAAAAAAAAAAAGAACTGAAAGAGTTAGAAAAATTTTTGTGATTCGAAGGGATGAAACGAACGAAGGGGACTCGGAACTTACCGATACCGCCGAATGAGCGATCTCGATCACGTCGTCGCCTTCTCTCCCCGCGTCCATGGCGGCGCGGTCCTTTGGGGTGGCGAGATGCTTGACGGCCTGCATGCTCGCCAAAGAGTTCCCGAGGAACCCATCGTGCCTCCAGACTTGCCAGTCCGGGATATGGATCCGCTTGTGCTCCTCCGTCAGGAGCTCCTCGCCTGCCACGGTCAGCGGCGGGGTCGGCATGGCGAGGGCGGCGGTAATGGGGAACTCCCCGACAGGTGCAGGAGCCGAAGTCCCCGCCACGGCGACGACCGGGTCGTCGACAATCTCCACCGCCTGGACGGGGGCCTCAATCCTCGGCACCTTCGAGGTCGAGGGCAGCTTCGACGCAACCCTCTTGCGCTTCTTCGGCGCCTTGCTGGCGAGCCCCGCCCTGAGCGCCAACACCGCCTCGTAGTCCATGGATTCTGCATCGAAAGCAAAAAATGATTAGCACAAAAAACAACAAGGCAGCAAGTACAGAAAAAAAGAACTTGACGAGAACCGCGTACTAGGATCTACGCAGCAGAGCCCTCCCCTGTAGAGAACGTCCTCCGTCAAATCCTTCCAATCATACTTCGGCCGGTCAAGGAGGATCCGGACCGCCTCTTCTTCTTCTACGGTAAGCCTCGGCAGCGCCGTCGCCCTCTTGGGCACTCCTTCTGCCTAATTAGTGGGGATCGGCCAGGCCTCTGGATTCCGCACGACGAACCACTTCTCTCGCCAGTCCTTGATAGAGTCGGGGCAGACGACGAGCCTGCCGCCGTGCCTCGGAGTCAGATAATACTGGTACTCCAACTTGTTCCCTTGATGGAGCCGATATATCGTCCGAAGCACGTTCAGCTGCGGCTCGATCCCTGCGGCCTGGCAGTGGAGAACGAAGCCATGAATCACTCGCCACGCGTTCGGCATGAGCTGAATGGGGCTGACCCCGTACCAGCTCACCACGGTAACAGCGAACGCATGGAGAGGTAGCCGAGCACCGGCGATAAAGGCATCGACCGGCCAGCAACACATGGTCACTGGCAGCGGCGAATTAGCCCTAACCCCGGGGCCCGGCAGCATGATTTCGTACTCCTCCGGGATGAAAAAAGAGTCCCGGATCGTAGCCAATTCCTCCTCGCGCAGGATCGACGCCGCGTCGTCCGCCTCCGTCGTCTCCCTCGCTTCGTTCTCCTCGAAGGACCTCTCCCTCCCATGGACGATTCGCTCGGCCTGGTCCTTCGGGAGCTGCCTGACCCTGTGTAGCCCCGTTAGCAGACCTGGCAGCTGTCCGAACTCCCCCATCCTCTTCGGATCCTCGACAATTGAATCCTTGCCGAACACCTTGCCCTTGGTTGGAGTCGGAGTCGAGGCCTCGGTGCCTTCAAGGGAGGGCTCGGACCAAGAGACTTCATCTGAGACAGAAGCTACAGACATAATTTATAAATTACCTTAAAGGAGAGAGCTGCTGAAAAACTTCGCCTGAGTCACACGCCGGCCACCGGAAAAACTCGCCTGAAGCACAAGAAAACGCCTGAGCAAATGAGAGGAGAAATGAGAAATGAGAGGGGGGGTGAGGATTTATAGAAGGGGGGCACTCCCAACGAGGCTAATGGGCTCGTACGACCGGCCCATCTAAACCAAGCGGCGGAGCGATCCCAATCGTCACCTCGCTAACTGCAACGAATCATGAGTTGAATTTAATGCGCATCCCATCTGATAGAACCCCAGAGGTCACTGCAATTAATGAACGTCCCATCTGTCAGGATTGTCAAAGTTGTCAGAGTAGTCAGAGGTGTCAGAGGTTCAAATGGCGCACAGAAAAGACAAACTCCCAAAAACGACAAGTCTGGGTGCTCGGCACTCACTGCCGAGCGTTCGTGACACCGACCCTGTTACGGGGTAAACATCAAGTTCGGCACTTACTGCCGAGCGTTTGTGACACCGACCCTGTTACGGGGTAAAAATCAAGTTCGGCACTCACTGCCGAGCGTTCGTGACACCGACCCTGTTACGGGGTAAACATCAAGTTCGGCATTCACTGCCGAGCGTTCGTGACACCGACCCTGTTACGGGGTAAACATCAAGTTCGGCACTCACTGCCGAGCGTTCGTGACACCGACCCTGTTACGGGGTAAACATCAAGTTCGGCATTCACTGCCGAGCGTTCGTGACACCGACCCTGTTACGGGGTGAAAATCAAGTTCGGCACTCACTGCCGAGCGATCGTGACACCGACCCTGTTACGGGGTAAACATCAAGTTCGGCACTCACTGCCGAGCGTTCGTGACACCGACCCTGTTACGGGGTAAACAACAAGTTCGGCACTCACTGCCGAGCGTTCGTGACACCGACCCTGTTACGGGGTAAACATCAAGTTCGGCATTCACTGCCGAGCGTTCGTGACACCGACCCTGTTACGGGATAAACATCAAGTTCGGCACTCACTGCCGAGCGTTCGTGACACCGACCCTGTTACGGGGTAAACATCAAGTTCGGCACTCACTGCCGAGCGTTCGTGACACCGACCCTGTTACGGGGTAAACATCAAGTTCGGCATTCACTGCCGAGCATTCGTGACACCGACCCTGTTACGGGGTAAACATCAAGTTCGGCACTCACTGCCGAGCGTTCGCGACACCGACCCTGTTACGGGGTAAACATCAAGTTCGGCATTCACTGCCGAGCATTCGTGACACCGACCCTGTTACGGGGTAAACATCAAGTTCGGCACTCACTGCCGAGCGTTCGTGACACCGACCCTGTTACGGGGTAAACATCAAGTTCGGCACTCACTGCCGAGCGTTCGTGACACCGACCCTGTTACGGGGTAAACAACAAGTTTGGCACTCACTGCCGAGCGTTCGTGACACCGACCCTGTTACGGGGTAAACAACAAGTTCGGCACTCACTGCCGAGCGTTCGTGACACCGACCCTGTTACGGGGCAAAGAACAAGTTCGGCACTCACTGCCGAGCATTCGTGACACCGACCCTGTTACGGGGTAAAGAACAAGTTCGGCACTCACTGCCGAGCGTTCGTGACACCGACCCTGTTACGGGGTAAAGAACAAGTTCGGCACTCACAGCCGAGCGTTCGTGACACCGACCCTGTTACGGGGTAAAGAACAAGTTCGGCACTCACTGCCGAGCGTTCGTGACACCGACCCTGTTACGGGGTAAAGATCAAGCTCGGCACTCACTGCCGAGCGTTCGTGACACCGACCCTGTTACGGGGTAAAAATCAAGTTCGGCACTCACTGGCAAGCGTTCGTGACACCGACCTCGTTACGGGGTAAAGAACAAGTCCGGCAGATCGCCAGACCCACTCCTAGCGCTCGTAGCTATGCCGAACTCGCTTTTCTCTCCGGAAAAGCTTGCCGAACTACATATGGACCTCGGCCTCCTAGTCGGCGAGCCCTGGGGAGAGTCTAAGGCGCGATACAAACGTATGAGACCTCCGAACGACGAATTGACGCTTCGCTAGGGTAAAGAGGATATCCCTACAAGAATGCCACATGACCATCAGAGCTCATGAGCAACTCGGAGCTCAATCCACTTGGCAAATCACCTCACTGCCTCCTCCGGATTCACAACCCTCCATTTGAACTCCGATATAACTCCGCCAGCCATTAAACAGTCAAACTACTCCTCAAAGGCTGATCAAGCTCAGTCTTTAGGAGTGGGGGGCTCGTGATATGGCTAAAAATGGGGTTAAATCGGAACCGTCCAAATTGAGTACGAATCTTGAGACGTGGGGGTAAAATGGTGATTTCGCCTACAAGAGGGCCCAAAATAGGTGTTGGGTCTTCTCCCCAAGAACCCAGTAACCTACGAACGGACCCACCAACAAGAGGGTGCGGGTTTTAACCTGCTGCACACCCAATCCAGCGAGATAAAATCAGGGTCCCTGATTAATCTTGATCAACGGCCCAGATATACATCTATCTTTTCACCGGGATTTGGGGATAAAATTCCTTATCTGATTACGGGGAATATACCTCATCAGATTACATTCCTCATCTGATTATGGGGAATATTCCTTATCAAATCACCAGGATTACATTCCCAATCTGTTCCCTGAGACGCCTATAAATACCCCCGTCCATCTCCATTAAGAGGTAATCAATCTTTCACCAGTTTTTACGCTCATTCCTAGTCTTCCTAGATTACTGACTTGAGCGTCGGAGGGTGCGTCGCCGGGAACAACCCCGGTGTCTCGCACTTTTTGCAGGTCTATGGCGGGATCGACGACCGAAGTCCGACGGAACAGGTACACAGGTCTTCTATTCAGTTTTCCTAAGAATCCACAAGTTCTATCTGTTTGCCCCTACACCAAATTCAGCGGCAACAGGTACAAACTTCTACATAGGGGACTAGGTGGCACGTGCATGCGCGTAGTGTGCAAAGCACACTAGTGATGGCCGGATTTGGGTTGGATGATGGGGAGTGTGGGTGAGTGTGCATGGGTGGTTACTTGGTGTGTGGGTAGTTGCTACAACTTCCTCTCCTATCATAGCCCTCCATTCTATAAGCATCCATTGAATCCTAGCCCTCCAATCTATTCTAAGATTAGTATAAATAACCCTCCTATCTATTTGTATTTTACACTAGTAATATATTGAAAGAAGAAACATTATATAGGAGATATATATATTAGTGTGAGTTAAGTGTGAGTGTTCCCCTTGGAGGTCGGCCTTTCATCATCCCCAATTGGAGCTTGCAGTTTTGGCAAGGAGGCCGGCAACATTCAAAGAGGCTCGGGTGCACTACAAGCGATAAGGAGACGCACTTTTGGGCAAGCTCAAGCTAGGAGGAGAAGGGCTCTTTTTCTAGGAGCTGTTTTGTGGATTTCTCTCCAAATTAGGTGGGTGGTTTTCTTACTTCTAATTCTAGTTACCATGCTAGGAATGATGATATAATTTGCATGAAAGAAACTAATAAGAGTACATTTAATTTGAAAAAGGACTTGTTAGATGATTAAACTAATGCTTGGAAGATTGTATGTTAAATTGTATGAACCTTAATATTGTAGTATAAAAAGGAAATTGCTTTGTAGTTATGGAAATGTTAAATTTGGAACCATGATGGGTAGAGATTGATCATGAATTACTAGTAGATGAAATTATTGATTTGTGCACTAAATGAACTATTGTGATATTGGTTCTAATGCATGTTCTATAAGCGTTTAATGAATCTAAAATTACTAGTTTACTGTATTTGTAAATGTTTCAAAATCTGGAAAAAGAACAAAAAGAAATATTTGAGAGTTAAAAAACCCAGTAGTACAGTCGACCGAATAGGCGTAGATAGTCGACTGTCCTGAATATTTAATTCTTCGAGTTGAAATTCTCGCAGAACAGTCGACCATATATGTTTAACAGTCGACTGCCCCGTCCATTTTATTTTCAAGTCTTAAAACATCATAGAATAACCGACTGGCCAAGTTAACAGTTGACTGGCCTGACCATTTTCTTCAGTCTTTTAAATCTTGCTGAACAGTCGACCGAATAGTCGTAGTAGTCATCTGCCTTGAGTACTTTTCTTCCAGTTTTATTTTATCCTCGGAGAACAGCCGACTGGCTATGGTTGACAGTCGACTGCCCTGAAGTTTAAATGATATCTAGTTTTTCTTAACTTATCTAGAACTATTGGTATAGTATGATTTGAGACTGCTTCTACAAGAAAGAACTATTATAAACTGTTAGTCCGAATTGTTCTGGATAAAGGAAAACGTATCAATAGAAGAAAATTGATTTTTGAAAAGAGTTTTGTTAATGAAAGAAGAATGAAAGTATGAATGTTAGATTCTTTTAATATTTGACAAAATGAGGGAAAAGAGATTATGAACCATCGACTGTGACAAATTGAATTTCTTTGTTTATGCATGATTATTGTACATGAAATTGGAAATTTTGATTGACATGATGAGTTATGAAGGATATTATGAATATACAAATGTTAGGAGCATGAAAAGGAAAGACTATTGTTAATCTTGAAAAGAGAACCTATGAGCTTGAAGGGCTCAATTTGTGCGATTGTGAATTGAAATTGAGAACTAGAGTGTAGCTAAGTCCCATACCGACATGGAAAAGAAAGGAATTGAAATGAAAATTGAAATAAAAAGACCAAGATTCGGGTCATGTTGAATAAATGGTTAAGACTGGTATAGTGGAAAGGCTAACTCTAGAGAATTAATTATGTTCATGATTCCAATAAATTAAGGACTAGTACATAGTGAAGATGTGATGAAAGTGAGAAAAACACAAGTACGAGGGCCTCGAGTCTACGATGTGGGTGTGATTCACAGTTTGTCTTCATGATGCATCGTGACATGACGTGGGCACTACTCCGGAATTATCAGGATCTTGGCGACGCTTGTAGGGTGTTTGGTGACTGCGAGAGGATCGTGTGCCATGAAGGAGACTGAATTGTCCATAGGTTGTCTTCACGATGCGTCGTGACATGACGTGGGATTCCCTTCCAGGTTTTCTGTACATGAGCTCGTTACTCATAGAACATCTAGGATACTTACCGTAGTTACAGTAGTAGTTTAAGTCATTATGAGGGATTGAACCTTATCGGATGAAGAACGATTAAGAGGCTGCATTAAGGACTAAGTGCACAATCACAACACGACATCAATAGGATATTTTTCTTAGTTTGATTGTGAACAAGTTTGTGTTTGTTAAGTATGGAGGATCATTATACTGATTCCGACATAGAGAGGATGGCTGTGTATAATATTCGTCGGTTGAATAAACTGACGTACCCACAGTTTTGTATGCAGGATAAATGGCATGATAAAGATTAAAGAAGAACTGATGCTTACATATTATTCAAGTGTTGTTGTAATTTTATTCATGTAAATGTTGTATTTTTGCTTCCGCTGTACAGTGTAAAGATTCATTTGTAACTCTGATGTAAAGTGAAAAGTTTTAAATTCCTTGTAAAATTGTATGAAAGAAGTGAAAAGATCCTGTGGAATCTCGAATTCAGTTGTATTTGGAATTCGGGGTGTTACATGTATGGTGGCCGGTTGTAGGAAGAGTGGTGGCCGGAGTGGATGAAGGCCGGACTAGGGGTGATCGGCTAGGGGGGGCTGTAGGATGAGAGGGTGCGGGTTGGGGCAAGGCCGGGAGCACAAGTAGGGAAAGGGGGAGGCTGAGATTTAGGAGCAGAGGGAGAGAGAGATTAGGTTTAGGGTTAGGGTTTTAGAATTAGGGATTATATATATAGGGGATTAAAGTGGGATAATGGGTTGTGGGTATTGGTATGTAGCAATAGGTATACAAATGGGTAATGGGTATTGGGTCAATTTCTAATAGGAATACAATTTAGTGTGAATTCTATGGCTCCAAAAATTCTCATTAGTGGTCAAAAATCATGGGTTTGGGAAATCACCACCAAATTCTCATTAGTGGTCAAAAATTCTCATTAGATCTCGCTTTGGGTGTAACGATGCTTTTCTGAGTTTGTAAAATACTTAGAATTATTTTTAAAATTTCCAGGATTTTTTGTGATTTTCTCACTTTTTCCAATTTTTAATTACTTTTTGATTTTTTTTAATTCAGTTTCTAAAATTTTAATAATTAATTTTCATAAATTTTAATTAAATATTCTAATTTAATAATTATATTTTTGGAGTTTAAAATTATTTTCTGAAATAATAATTAATTTTAGATTTTTTGATTATTTTTTTCGATTTTTAATCATTTTTTCGGATTTTAAAAAAGTATTGAGCACGGATCGGGAGTAAAGTATTTTGATCCCTTTTCGTTCGGGAACTCGTTCGTTCGGTTCACTCTGCAGAACGTTTTCGATCGTTCGGTTGCTTCGGTGAGCTTCATCGTAACTATCTTTCCCAGTGCTACAAGGACCCAATTGGAGCGTGTAACCCCCGTTCCTGTAAATAAATATTTTCTGAATATTTTCTGTATTTTGATTAACTATAAATTACCTTGTGTTAAATTTGTTTTGGATTCTCTATTAAAACATTTTCTAATCGAAAATTTTATTTGTTTAGAATAATGGTATATTTTAACCTCAATTTCTATTTCTATTTGATCTACAATTTATATTATATATTTTTTGGATTATTTTAATAAATCTGTTAAACTCGAATTTGCATTTTGATATACATATATTATTATTATTACTACTATTATTATTATTATTTATATCATTTTTTTCTTTTTATTATTATTGTGATTAGTACTATTATTATTACTGTTATTATTATTATGTTTATGATAATTGTTATTATTGCTATTATTATTATTAATTTTGACTGTTTATTAAAAATCCACTTCTATGTACTAACTGTAATTCTAATTATTTCAAATAAATTATATGTTTTACTGCAAATTACATTTTATTATAAATTATATTTTTATTGGTTATTCTATTTCTCCTATTGGATCTAGAAACCCCAAACCCGCTTACCCAATAACCCTATACTATATAAATACCCTAATCTCTAACCCTAATCTAAATTCCCCTACTTTAACCCTAATCACCCTCACCTTCAGCCGTCACCCCTACCCAACCATCTTCTCTTTCCCGTCTGCTTGATCCCAAGACCCACCTCGAGATTCTCGCCCCGACCTCTTCTCTCCTCCTCATCGTAATCCCCTCATCGAACCCTTCGTCTTCACCGCCATCCAGTCCCCTAGCCACTACCACTCGTCGCTCCGCCATTGCCTTCTCGAGCTCCACTCATCACCGCCATCATCCAATCCTCCTCGTCGCTCTGCCTCATCCTCTGCCTCCTCTGCGGATTCCCGATCGCCACCAGTTGATTCATCTCCTCTCACCTGCATCCATCGCACCCCTGTGTTGTCGACCACCGCAACCGACCTCCTCGTCCAGCATCGTTGTCGAGCGATGCCTTGCTGCCATCATCCCCAACTGCTCCCCAGGCACTGCCCTCGTCAGTCGGCATGCCGTACACAACCGCCTGCCATCGAAGTCGCACTTGCCGCAGTGCTGTTGTCTGCTATTTGGGTTGCTTTTCACTGATTGGTTGAATTCTGTGTTTGCTGTTATTGCCCCCCTTGATCCTTGTTATTGGTTGGGTTGAGCACGTGTATTGCACGTGCTTGCGTATGTCCATGTTCGTGCTCCGTTTCTTGGGATTCTCATCCCGTTATTTGTTCGTGTTCGGTTTCACCGTCGTTAAGGCAAGTCTTCTTGTACAATTCGTTGTTCTAGTACAAGCTTTTCTTTAAAAATACTCCAAGTAGGTTGTAGCTGTGACTCCCCTTTTGGCTTATCCTTTGATGATCTCATCTTACTCCTTATCAATCCCATGATCATAAGAGTCACAACCAACTCGTATGATTATAATACATTCATGCAAGAATATTCTTATTTGTTACTGTTCCTATCTTTGCTTACTGTTCCAACCCCGATAACATCAGAATTTAGACTTGAGTTCTAAACATGAAATGTAGCCCCAGATGTCTAGTTTACTACCCTTTGACGGAATTGAATTCCGAGTCATGATTTGTGAGTTATTACGGTTTTACTGCTGCTGTGTCGTACAATTCCAGATTCATTAATTTGCTGTGTCACTTTGTTTCACGCGCTATGCTACCTGTAAGATAATGACTTGAAATTTTGCATGTTGGTACTAGACACACTATAGAACATTCGCTAAATTTTCTTGGAATTAATTAGTGATGTTTCAGACCTGTTTCGTGTTTCTAAACACAATTTTACAAATTCTAGCTGAACATGAATCCTGTGTAGTTTGTTGTTTTGACATCAACTGCTAAAACCTTTATGTATCTTGTTTATATGCGCTGGATTCGGGAAAGATTCTAGTTTCTAGATTTTCTTACGGATCTAGATTTGCATTCTTGTGGTAGTGAGAATCTCAGTTTTGGTACAGCAACGTCTTGTTGTCCAGAATTAGTATTTTCTTATGTTTAAATATTTGCATGTTGTTTATTGCATTTTGTGATTTAGAACATGTTCCTTGCATCATACAATCTCCTGATACATCCTTGCCTTGTCCCGATTCTGTTCTCGTTATCTCGTGATCATGTGTATTTTGTAATAAAAAGTAACATGTCGTGGTTAAGGGAAAGATCTAGTAGTGGACAATATAGAAAAGTGTACTCGGAAGGGGACCGTGTTTCCCTCATTTGGTTACATGAAATGATTTGGATTACATTTGGATAATTTGGAATACTCGATATGATTAGGTTAATATGATTTGGATTACTTGATACCTGAGTACACAACCCTATAAAATTCACTACGAAATCTAAACGTAACTTGATTGTATGTAGCAACCATGTGGTAAAAATCTAGGATGCATGAAGTGCTACCTAGATAGAATTAAACAATAGACTTAAGTTGACTCTAAGCACATGCATGATCCTGTTTGCCAGTTTCTTGATTTCGTTACAAATTACATGATTTGGTTACAAGATTTTGATTTAGAAGTTACATGATTTTAAATTTAGAAGTCACATGATTTTGACAATTTTGCATGAACCCATTTCCGTTACTTGTTTTCCAGTTGCAAGTTGTTGTCCTTCCGTTCATATGTTTATTTCTAGTTGCATCACACTTGACTGTTTTATTCCATGTTCTTTGATTCTTGTCTTTGTTCCTTGTTATACCTTGGTTCTTGTTCTTTATTATATTTTCGTTCTTGTGCGGCTCTAACTTGCACTATATATACATACTTTGGAGACGAGTTTCCAGAAGGAGTTGGTGAGCTAACGTTCTAGGCTTCGCTTGGGAAGATTTGCTTTAGTTGTTTTGTATTTGAGTTTATTTAATTCCTGTTGCTACTTGAAACTTGTAACGGACTTGTAGTCCCGAAGTTTTACTTTTTGATCCATATCTTGCATTTATTTGGGATGTTTATATTTGTTCAAATAATTTCTGTTGATTAATAATTTATTCATGCATGCGTGGTTGAGTATATTTTGTTATATTTCTTGTTATGATGTTGAGTCGATCCTACAGCTTATGAAAGGTGAAAGTCATTCGCTGGACTTAGTTGCGTACCCGTATTCCGTATTTCTTTTTAGGAAAGTGGGGCGTGACAGAGCATGTGACCCCTCGTTGCAAAACTGACTTGAAGATCTACAATTTCCCTTCAGAAGTCAGTTGAAGAATCATCCTTCGTCAGGGTCAAAACACGTTCGCAATATTTTGCCTACATGAAGTTGAGAAGAGCTTTGTATGACTCTTAGGAAGATCCCTTTTTGGAGGCGAGTTTCGGGAGTGTCTCTAGACGAGTTAGGCTCCAAACTCCTCATTGGTGAAGAAGGTGGTCGCTCGGGGAGCGAGTGCAATGAAGAGTATCACCGGGCTCTAGGAGAGAGACGTTCGGGATGCGAGTTTGGGGAACAACTCTAAGGGTGAGTTGAGTTCCAAACTCGTTTGGAAGAAGGTTTCTCGAGAAGCGAGCGAGATGAACAACATCACCAGGCTCTAGGAGAGATTCATTTGGGAGTCGAGTTTGAGGAGCAACACTAGGGGTGAGTTGAGCTCCGAACTTGTTTAGAAGAATGCTGATCGGGAGGCAAGCAGAACTAATGGCATCACCAGGCTCTAGGAGAGAGTCATTCGGAAGGCGAGTTTAGGGGTAACTCTAGGGGCGAATTAAGGTCTGAACTCATTTAGAAGAAGGCCGCTCTGGAAAAGAGCGAGACAAACAACATCACCAGGCTCTAGGAGAGAGGCATTCAAGAGGCGACTTTGAGGAGCAACATTATCGGTGAGTTGAGCTCCGAACTTGTTTGGAAGAAGATCGCTCAGGAGGCGAGCAGAATGAATGGCATCACCAGGCTTTATGAGAGAGCCATTTAGGAGGCAAGTTTAATGAGTAAATTTAGGGGTGAGTTAAGCTCTGAACTCATTTGGAAGTTGGTCGCTCGGGAGGTGAGCGAGACGAACAACATCACCAGGCTCTAAGAAAGAGCCTTTCGGGAGGCGAGTTTGAGGATCACCTTTAGGGGTGAGTTGTCACGCCCCGCTTCCCAGAATACGGAAACACGGGCTCGCAACTAAGGCCCAGCGAATGATATATTCACATCATCCATAAGCTGTTATAATCAACTCAATAATATGAAAATAAGTACACCCACGCAAGAAAATTTATAATCACATAAACATGGATAACATAAAATAAATCATTCAGTAATCCGTACATAACCAACATCCAGAAATAAATAACTGTCGGACAACATGCCCGGAATACAGAGTTTTGCAACAAACAAATATAACTGAAAGTAAAAACATAAAGCAGTAGAGCAGACATCTTCAGAACACCTGGTCACGAATTCCTTCTGGCAGCTCCTTTTCCGCTCTTGTATATTCATCAACTCGAGTTTGGGAAAGAGAACACCCGTTAGAGCAAGTAATTGGCCGCAAGTAGTACAAGCAAGGAACAAGGATAGGAATATAACAAGAGAATCAAGTATATAGAAACGAGTCATGCAACATGAAGATACAACATGTAGATGAGGATCATGCAATTTCAACTTATAAACAGGAATCATGAAAACTGGTACTGAGCATATAACATGTAAATAGGAATCATGAACTAGAAAACAGGATTCATAAACTTCTAATGGGACATGTAACATGTAACAGGAATATGCAATGCTCAATGTCAACTTAAGTCTATTCATTTAATCAACCCTAGCTAATACACACGATCCTGCGTCCTATACACAGGTCGGGTGCATACAAGCATGTTAACGATTAGACTCTAGTGGTGTATTATACGGGGTAAGTACTCGGGTCTTGCAGGAACATGTGCATGTAGTCAAGCAATAGGCACTAGAGGTAACCCCCGTCAACCCCTGACGTGGCACTTAGTTCCATGTAACTGCAACGCATATCATGTAGATGGAAAATCATGTAATCATGTGATGTCACGCCCTGCTTCCCAAAATACAGGAATACGAGTACGTAACGAAGGTCCAGCGAATGATGTAAACACCATCCATAAGCTGTACCAGTCTAACTCAACAATATACAAGAGAATACAACAACGCAAGAAAATATAATCACATAAACAAAGATCAAGTTCAATAATAGATGAAATAATCCAAATAATAATATCCAACATCTAGGATTAAACAAACTCTGGGGTCATAAAACCTAAAAACAAGTATAATATCAATAACAATTTTCAAAGGGAAAAATATCATAAATATAATTCAAGCAATCTATTCTTGGACTCCATCTTCTAGAATCGTTGCTCACCAATTCCTTCTGGTATCTCTCCTTCGGTACCTGTAAACTCGTGATCTGAAAAAAGAGAAAATGAAGGAATGGATCAAAGTCAAGAACAAAGACAAGGAAGGGCAATAATGTCAAAGGTCTATATTTAATCATGTAATAACTAATGATTTCAATTCAAGTTCAATATCTTTGACTGTATACGAGATCAAGCATGAAATGTCAAGTGTGGGTTATCAATCATTTTATTAACCTATCTAGTGTACGTACTACTGCGTCTCACTCCACAGATTCGGCGCAAGCAAACAGTGAACGTTTAGACTGATGGTGAATTCACGGTTCATGTACTCGGCCCAGTAATCAGTAATTAATGTTCAGTAGAAGTAATTCTCAAGCAGTATTTTATGGCCATCAGTCAGTACAGGGATCATGTTACGTAGTGAGGGCCCAACCGAGTACAGTCTCCGATTGTTCACTACCAAGTCAACCCATAATACCCTGGCTTGTTAATATTTCATTTCATACTATGTGAGCATGCAAGAATGTTTCAAGGTTGTATCATCCTAGGTGTGACAAATTCTACTCGTTACAGACAAAGCAAGGAACATTTATATTAAATCAACACAAATCATACAATCTGGACAGCAGGACATTACTGTACAAAAATAGATATTTCCATTTCTACAGAAAAGCAAATCTGGATCCATCAGATGTTCTAGAAACTAGAATCTCTGCCGGTTCCAGCGAATATTCATATGACATATAAAAAATCAAAGAAACTAAGATCAAATTCCTATTTTTTACAGATTTTATGTTCAGGCAGCAGGTTATAGATTGTGTTCACATATATGTTTCGGGTCAGAAAACTCATCAATTAAATCCACAAAAATTCAAGGTGATTTCTACACATGTCTAGTTTCAACCAAATTATTTTTATATTTTAATTTTACTGTCAACATGTTTTGATTATTATTAAATCTAGGTGATACACGCAAAATTGTGAATCTGGAAATTCAGATCTAGCAGCACTAAAAGACTGATAACTAACAGATTATAAATCAGAATTCAAATCCGTCGAATGTTCTGGAAAATAGACACATGGGGATGCAATTTATGTTTACAAATTTTATTCAAATTACTACAAAAACAGGTTGTAAATTCTGATACGAAAAGAAGCAAACAGCAGGCCAGAAAATAATTTAATATGAATAGGCAATAATTTCATCATACAAGCATTTATTCATGATAATTAATAAAAAGTGTGCTATTTGATTATTAACATGCAATTTTCAAGGTTTACGATGCAATTTACAATCATGGCAATTAGTTCATCAAATCAAATTCAATCGGGAATATTCAATACATCAATCAATTCTATAACATGGATCTAGTTATCTTCATGCGTTTCGTGCATATGCAATGTGCAATAGGGACTAGGGTTTGAATCGAACATAAAGATACGAAGTCAAGGATATCTCAGGTTAGCTCGTGTAAACCCTCAATATACTCAATGGAAGACAATAGTATAACAATACAATGAAAGATCTACTTACGGGGATCAAAGGAATTCTTGAAAAAGAATAATAAACTATTTCAAGAGAGACTTGCCTGTTTAACGGTAAATTCGAATATAAAGAATAAAGAGATGAGAATCCCGGACGACGAAACACCTACGACAAACGAACTCACGAAAGCGCGTGCGCTCAACATGCACACCAACACACACAGCCAAAGCAATCCACCAAACAACAAACACAGCAACAGCCGATCGCTCTCCTTCCCGAACACAAAATAGTAAGGAGAGAAAGAGAGACAGCAACGGGAACAATGACGACTGGGCGATGTGGCCATTGGCCGGGCGTCACTGGTGAAGGCTGACAGGGGCTAGGACGGTCGACTGAGCGGTGGGTAGCTCAGGCGACGGTCGACGATCGCAGAGGAAGGCCATAGAAGACTCTGTTTTGGAAGGAAACAGAGGATGAGGCGGAAGGTCGATTTGGTGGTCGCGATCGAATGGTGGGTTCGCAGATCTGGGGTGAAGACGGGGTGGAGGAGTGGCGATGATCGACGCGGAAGACGAGGGTGGTCGAAGTAGGCGGCGATGATGGGTTTCGGCTGACGTGACAGGGGATGACGATGAGGATGAGGGTGCTTTGGTGGTTGGATGAGAGGGTGGCGACGAGGACTGGGGTGACGATCGGAGTGCACGATCGGGAGGACGACGGAGGACGTAAGACGGGGAGCTTATGCGGGATAGGTGCGATGGAAACAGAGAGAGAGAGAGTCAGGAGGTTAGGGAGAGAGAGCGGCGGGAGGTTAGGGAGAGAGAGCGGCGGGAGGAGAGAGAGTAAATTAATTAGGGTTAATTAATAGTTTAGGGTTAATGGGTATTTATAGGGTAAGGAGATATTGGGTTATTGGGTTAAATGGGTTTGGGTTAGATCCAATAGGAGAAGATGTAATTTAAATAAATTAAATAGGATTAATAAAATAGACTAATTAGGTATGATGACAAGAAAAATTCTGAACATGATGATCAACAAAAAATTTGCAAAAAAGATTAAATAGATCGAGAGACAAAGTTGAGACAAAAGCAATTAGTTAACGTTACTAATAGAAAATCAAACTATAGGGTTCGGAAAAGAATAAGAAGAAAATAAATTAATAATAATCCCCAGAAGAAAAAAATACAGAAAACAGGGGTTACAATCCTACCCACCTTACAAGAAGAATTTCGTCCTCGAAATTCATACAAGTGGTACATAGGGAAACCCAAAAAAGCAAAAACAATATAACTACTCAAACAAATGAGGGAACTTCTCTCGGATCTCCTCCTCTAACTCCCAAGTCTACTCACCCGGCGAGTGAGGATTCCAAGAAACTCGAACCAGCTTGATGACTCTATTCTTCAACACATTCTCTCAACGGTCTAAGATAGAGACTGGCTGAATCTCACAGGACAAGTTCGGCCTTACGGACAACTCCGAGTAGTCAAAAACATGACTATCATACCTGATGTATTTTCTGAGCTGAGAACTATGGAATACATCATGAACACCTGCTAAAGTCGGTGGCAACGCAAGCCTGTAGGCTACCTTGCCCACACATTCCACAATATTGAATGGATCGATGAACCGGGGACTCAGCTTTCCCACACCTCCAAATCGGATAACACCTCTCCATGGTGATACCTTGAGGAACACATGATCGTCTTCCACAAACTCTAGAGGCCTTCGACGACAGTCAGCCCACTTTCTCTATCTGTCCTGGGCTGCCTACAAGTGCTTCCTAATCTGAGCCACCGCATCAACTGTCTTCGTGATCAACTCAGGCCCCAAAAGTTTCTTCTCGCCAATGTCATCCCAACATACCGGCAATCTACACTTGCGCCCAAACAAAGCCTCTAACGGTGTTGCCTTGAGACTCGCCTGATAATTGTTATTGTATGAGAACTTAGCTAAGTGGAGATGATCTTCCATGAAACTCCAAACTGAAGAACACAGGATCTCAACATGTCTTCTAGGGTCTGAATCGTCCTTTCCGACTGCCCATCTGTCTGTGGATGGAACGTTGTACTGTAGCTCAACTTAGTACTCAAGCTCTTCTGCAGACTCTCCCAGAACTGAGACCTGAATCTCGTATCTCTATCCGATACGATGCTGACAGGAACTCCATGCTATCTGAAAACCTCCTAAATATACTTCTCAGCCAAACTCTTCGTGGATTGGCCCACACGAAAAGGAATGAATGGGCACACCTCCTCAACCGATCCACTATCACCCAGATAGCATTATGACCCTTGGGACTCCTCGGCAAAACTGTTACAAAATCCATAGTGATGTTTTCCCATTTCCACTATGGGATTGGAAGAGTTTGCAAAAGTCCCGCGGTCCTCTGATGCTCTGCCTTCACATGCTGGAAAATCAAACACTATGACACAAACCTTTCCACTGCTTTCTGCATACCATGCCACCAGAAATGTTGCTTCAGATCCCTGTACATCTTAGTACCACCTGGATGAATAGAATACGGAGACCAATGAGCTTCTTCATGTAGCTTCTGCTTGACTTATCCTCTAGGTACACACAACCTAGAGCCAAAATGAAGTGACCCATCTAAATGAATGACCAAATCAGTTCTCAGGCCTGCTTCCACTTCACTTCTGGAACTTCTGCAACTGCTGATCGCCCGCTTGGGCTTCCTTGATCTACTCTACCAACGAAGACTGCAACTGCAACATCATGAACTGCTGTGCCGAACCTGGAAGAAACACATCCAACTCCAGTCTTCTCATATCCTCCACTATTTCCTTCTACATAGTAAGGAACATAGCAAAGGGTCTTCTACTTAAAGCATCATGTACCATGTTCACTTTGCCTGGGTGATACTGCAAATTGATGTCAAAATCTGCCATCAATTCCAACCGTCTCCTTTGCCTCATATTCAATTCCTTCTGCGTGAACACATACTTGAGACTCTTGTGATCTGTGAAAATCTCAACTCTATCCCCAAGCAGATAATGCCTCTTCAACTTCAAGGCAAAAATCATGGCTACAAGCTCCAGATCATACGTGGGATAGTTCTTCTCATGAGGCCTCAACTGTTTGGATGCATAGGTGACAACTCGGCCTTGCTGCATCAGCACTACTCCCAGACCTCTATCCAAAGCATCACATTGGATCACAAAACTGCCTGAACAGTCGGGTACAGTCAATATAGGCACTGACGTTAACCGATGCTTTGACTCTGCAAAAGCTTCACCATAAGCCTCATCCCAATCAAACTTCTGCTCCTTCTTCGCCAAACTGGTCAGAGGCCCAGCCATCTTCGAGGAATCCTGAACAAATTTTCGATAATACCCTGCCAAACCGAGAAAGCTTCGCACTTCAGATGCAGACTTCGGAATCAGCCAATCCGTGATCGCAGAGAACTTCAACGGATCAACAGAAACTCCACCACCAAAAATAATTTGCCCCAGAAAAGCAACCCGATCCAGCCAAAACTCACACTTGTTGAGTTTCCCATACAGCTGATTCTTCCTCAAAGTCTGCAGAACAACCCTCAAATGTTTAGCATGTTCTTCCCAGATCCGAGAATACACCAAGATGTCGTCAATGAAAACTACGAAAAATTGATCCAAGAATGGTGAGAACACCTTGTTCATCAGATTCATGAACACAGCCGGTGCATTGGTAACTCCGAAAGGCATCACCAAGAACTCATAATGCGCGCACCTCATTCGGAATGCCATTTTGTGAACATCTTCTGACTTCACTTTAACTTGGTGTTACCAGAATGGAGAACCAACTTCGAGAACACAGAAGCACCTCCCAGTTGGTCAAACATTTTGTCACTTCTCGGTAATGGGTATCGATTCTTCACATTGACGTTGTTCAACTCTCGATAGTCAATGCAAAGTCGGTGGATGCCATCCTTCTTGTTGACGAACAGAACTGGGGCTCCCCAAGGTGAAACACTAGGCCTGATAAAACCCTTATCAAACAACTCCTGAACTTGCACCTTCAGTTCCACCAATTCAACCAGTGCCATGCAATACGAACTCTTTGAGATGGGCATCGTACCCGGCTGAACATTAATACAGAACTCCACTTCTCGGGAATTCGGGAAATTTCTCCGGAAAGACATCAAGGAAGTCCCACATAACCAAGGGTACAACATCCCTATTAGTACCCAACGATACAAGTGCAGCAGCCTTAGGGCTCATCGGGCTCTTGACACGCCCTAACGGTGTCTCACCCACAAGAAACTCGAACTCTGGTTGCCCAGGAAGTCTGAAAGTCGCCTTCTTCTCCCGGCAATCAATAATGTCACAAGAAACACCCAACCAGTCCATGCCTAGAATAACATCAAAATCGAAATTGAGAATCACAATCAGATCAGCCAAGAAATCCACACCACTAATCAGCTACAAGCTTTGCTTGCATATCCTAGAACAAAAAAATGACACCTCCACCTGTGGTGATGTCCCAAGCTACGGGCATAACATCACTTGCCAAACTATGCTGATTAATAAAGCGGGAGGAAATAAAAGAGTAGGTAGCACCGAAGTCAAACAAAACATAAGCCGGGAAAGAGAAAACTAAAATAACACCTAAAAGATGATCAAGGAAATGAGAATGAGATGCAAGCAAGACATATGCATGAATAATTGCACAAAAGAAAAGGAATAACATGTAGAAATAGAATAAGGAAAGAATGTCCAGCCTTATGACACTAGTCGCAAGTCTGAACAGTCCTCGAGGTAACAGGCGGATACAGCTGTGGTCTTGCGGGAGGGGTTAGAACTGGCCTCCGAATAGGTCCCCCGGTAGTTCGAACTGCAATAGGGTGCGGAACAGCCCGCTAAGAAACATCTGACCTCCTAAGAGTCTACTCCTGAATCTGGGCAACATCAAGAACGTCGGCATAGGCGCGAAGACGAAGAGCAGCCAAACGATCCTGAATGGGAAAGCTCAAACCCAACTGAAATCTACAAGCTCTGTGCTTATAAGTGGCTACCAGGGCAGGAGTGAAGCGGCTAAGCCGAGTAAACTATGCAGCATACTCGTCCACGGAATGGTTTCCCTGGGTTAGTGAAACGAATTGTCGTTCCATTTTTGCCTTTAAAGAATTTTGCCATGAAGCTCTCCATGAAGATAGCCCACTCGATGGGCCTCGCAAGCCTTTCAGTCTCAGCTCGCCACCAGATATGGGCGAGATCTACCAGTTGGATGCTAACTACATCCAGACGATCAACATCAGCAACTCGAGCCGTAATCAACAACTGTTCCGTTTGGATAAGCCATTGCTCAGCCTCTAGCAGCGTATCAGTGCCCAAAAACTTATCGGGGTTCAGCCTCTTGAAGTCTGCCACTATGCCGGGCTTGGGTGGCAGTGGCCCGGGTGTAGGTAAAGTGGTATTTCGGTTGGCCGCCTCCAATGCAGCCCTTATCAATTTATTATGCTCCTGCTGAAGAAACATCATCTGTTGCATCGTCTGAAGAATAGCAGCATTATCTGGCTGCTTATTCCTTGGACAGGAAGGTGAAGAAGCTCCGCGAGCCATAGCCTGAAACAAGGTCAAATATGGTCAGTACCCAGATTATATGTTGGTTATTACGTGTTCATGTGATCAACGTGATGCGCACATTATTGAGTTAACCTGGCTACGCCAGACTTGACTAACATATCAGCCGAACATCACTAACACATTAGTCAAACCGGGATCTGATACCACTAAAAACTTGTCATGCCCTATAACAACCCTGATTTTGACGAATGCGTCTTGTAAACGAACCAAGTGCTACTAGTTATAACAATTGTATATTTTGGGTTAAAGCAATTGTTTTCCTCACTAATAGTCTACACTGTGCATGCGAATATATGGATATATGTATATATTAATGTATGTGCATGTTGTAGTCGGAGTTGTGAGCCCAAATGAACCAGGACAAACCCAACCACACTTGAACACAACCAAGTGGGTCAAGCCCAACTTGGAATGAGGCCGACCAACACCATGGAGGGAAACAAGAGAGAGTGGAGGGAAATGAGGCTAGGGTTTTCTTCGGAGTTTGAACAAAGACAACATGATGAACCCCATCACATCACCACCCCTATGAGCCAATCTCCTAGATGATGAGACCCTTTCCCCTTTTCCCCATGAGCCCAAATCTGGCCACCCCTCCTTTGACCTCTAATCTCTTGTGTTTTTAAAACCCCATCCTTTCTACAAATTTCTCCTACAACACTTACTCTCTTCTATACCTCCAAACCTTATTCCTAATACACTTAGCTACTTATTTGGAGAGAGAGGAAGAAGGAAAGCCAAGGAGAAGAAGAAAGGAGCTAGAAGAGTCAAGAAGGAAGGCCTTCAAGCAAGAACAAGTTACTAACAAGGTGGGTGTTTCCAATCTCTTGTGTTTTGTTCTTGGATGATTTAAATGATGATTGATGACTGGAAAAATGACATGCATGCTATAGGAATGAACTTAGACAACTCGTTTGTGTCAAGTAGTCCAAAACAGAAATTCCTGTTAAAAGACTGAATTTTTGCTGTCAGTCCGTAGCTCACTGCATGAACTCTACTTGGTATTTTGATCTGAAATTTATAGGGGATGATCATATAGGTGTCGTACACCTTCAGTAAGTTTTCTAGATTTTTATGATTTTTCCTGCTATTTATATAAAATACGAACTTGAATGTTGTTCAGAATAGAAAGAAGCAGTTTTTATGGTTACTGTTGTGGAAAGAATGACTTAGATCTCACTGCATGCTTATGGGGCTGAGCTGAAATTTTAATATGTTATTTTTGGATGTATCTAAGTTCTACTTTTCAAATTTCATGAGATTTGGACCACTGTAGCTATGTAAATAAAATCATGCAAGTTGAACTAGATATTTTAGTGAACATATCTGCTGTTGTTACTGCCTTGTTTTTGGATGATATTCAAAAGGACATAACTGGAAATATACTTGGTATAATAACCTGATATTTTAGAGTGTTGTAAAATCATGTGTCAGAAGCTAGATTCTAAAATTTCATGATGATCTGACACTGTTTACTATTTTAATCTGATTTTACCCCATGACTGTGTTGACATGATGTTCTGTTCTGAAATTCTGTACACCTGTTAAAAATGAGACCATAAGACTTTGAAAACGACCTTGTATGAAGGAACTTGAAACTAAGAAGTTTTATTAGACACATAGACATTTCTGGAATGACCAATAAATCCTAATTTGGACAAGTATTCGATTTTATATGATTTTTACAAGTGACGACAGAAACACAGTAAATCTTAGAGCTTACTGGCTTGCACCATGTTCATAGAAATGTGTTTGAACTTGTATTTTACTAGCTTAGAGTTGTTGTTTGATGTCAAGAAACTTGTTAAAGATGTGAGTATGAGTTAGGACTTAAGTGACCTAAAGTTTCTTGCAAGGAGTAGCTCATAGTTGCTTGTAGATCCCAAAATCGACAAACGTAGTTCAACGTTTTGAAGTGAAGATTGTATAGGATGTTGGGGTATGGTTGTAGACCACTTTGGGATGATATTCATGCCCACTGTGTGTTTGTACTTGCTGTCTATTTTGAGTAGAAGCATGGGTAGCTCCCGATCACGATTCCTCAAGGGAACGGGAAAGGGAATGGCTCCGTTTTGGCATAAATGCCAAGTGTGTGCTTGCTGTTTGGAAACATGAATTGTTATTTTTAGGACCCTTAGAACCCCTTTTTGGGTATTTCTGGGTTAGGACTTACTCCTAGTGTAGTGCACCTTGTTGGGATACATTGCTTGAGTTGAGACCCTAAAATTAAGTCTGGTTGACAATACTAGTTGGGTAGAATGTCGCATCGAACTCGTTGGAGGGGATGAATCGTGCGCCGACGTACTTGTTGTGCATAGATGGATTCCATGGGTTTTGTTTGGAGCTACCACCTGTCAAGGACTGTGGAGCGTTAAGTTTAGCAGAAAGTTATTTGTTGGTCGGGCCAAGGTTGCGATCTAACTCCAAGCGTCGATGTGGTTGTGGCAATTGATGGAGACGATTCGCTGTGGGTTCGTGCCAAGGGAGTCAACCTTAGGGCCGAACGAGAGGGATAGTTGAGTCCTAGTGTGGAATGGGTTGAGACCCAGTATCGATAAAGGTGACTAACTAGGGAGAGTCTACCAAATGGAATTGGACTAGTTGTCCATAGCAAGCAAGTCGATCATCGAGTTAGGGATTTGGGAATAGTGGATTTATCACCTAACTAAGAGGATGGATAATATGGGAAAATGGAAGAAAAAATAGAGGTTGACTAGAGTGATGGTTTTAGAGATTGGTCTATCAAACAAATCTTGAATTCAACCTTAACCTTTAATCTTAGAGTGGGGTAGCCTTGACACTTTGGTAGGACTAGATAGAGTTTTGTTTGAATGTAAGGGCAGGCACTAGCGAGGGTGTTTGCCTGTCAGGGGGACGCATGGCGTCATCACCCCCAGCCGAATCCTAGGTTCGTTTAATGCGGACAGGGACCCCGAGCTGCCCTGGGAGTTGTGACAACTCTGTTGGGGGCTCCGCTGTCTCGGCAGAAATGCCTTTATGATCCGTAACAACCTTTGAGGAGGTTTGGAGTGTTGATGTCGTCTCGACTACAAGTTCTATTCTAGTGTAAGGACGAGAGTAGCGGAGTTGGGGAAACCCTATATTCATCAGGTGTCGTGTCGATCAATGTGGACAGACGGATTAGACGATGTTCCGGAGAGTTAGACTCTATCTCTATTGGGAGTTGCTCTAATCACTCGGTAATGGAGCCCTCGTGCCCATATATTGGCTTTTGGTGAGGTCCGGGGAGACATGGATACAGCAACTTATCAGGTAAGCCGATTTAATTACAGTCACGCAGGGTAAGCTTGCGATTGGGATTCGGGCATAGTGGATAAAACTAAAAGAGGATTTGACACCACTATTAACAGCAGTGAACTGGAAGTCACCCAGAGAGCCTACAGCCTCACCATCACTGAAATTAGGAACAGGAGAGAGCACAAGTTAGGATGCATAACGGGGGATTGAGCCCCATTAAATTGAAGAACGTCGTTTGGTTGGGGGGTGTGTAATATGGGATGCATATCTTTCAACCAAGCGTGCGTTAGCTTTAGGAACATTGTGTGCATAGTGTGCATTAGTTTAGGTCATAGGATACACCGACACTTGCTTGACATCACCTTTTTCTTTGCATCAAATATTCTTTCTGTTTGTTGAGGTTGGAATCGTTATACTTTGGCGTAGAGAGGATAGCCGAGTATAGCATTTTGTCAGTTGTAATCAGCTGACGTGCCCACAGTTATCAGTGCAGGACTGTCGAGTTGGGAGCGTAGGAAAGTAGAAGCAAGGTAAAGCATCCAAGTGGAAGTTACTGTCCAAATTTTATTGTACACTCTTGTTGTAACAATTACTTGTAATTTGTTGTAATCATTGGACATTGTAATAACAATTTGATGTAATTTAATTTTTTAATTTCCTGTGATTTTTGTTGTGTTGTGACTCACTTGAAGAAAGATCCTGGAGTGTGTCACGAGTTCCTATTTTAGGAATTTGGGGCGCTACACGCCCCGCTTCCCATAATATAGGAATACGAGTACATAACGAAGGCCCAGCGAATGATGTAAACACCATCCATAGGCTGTACCAGTCTAACCCAAAAGTGTACAAGAGAAATAATAACACAAGAAAATATAATCACATAAACAAATATCAACTTCAATAATAGATGAAATAATCCAAATAATTATATCCAACATCTGGGATAAAACAAACTCCGAATCATAAAAGCCCAAAACAAGTATAATATTAATAACAATATTCGAAGGGGAAAATAGCATAAATATAATTCAAGCAATCTATTCTTGGACTCCATCTTCTAGAATCGTTGCTAACCAATTCCTTCTGGTATCGCTCCTTCGGTACCTGTGAACTCGTGATAAAAAAAGAGAGAAAATAATGTCCTTAGAGTAAGTCATAGACAGCAAGTAGAGGGAAACAGAGAACAATAAGAAGCATGGTATATCAAAAGTGAAGGAATGGATCAAAGTCAAGAACAAAGACAAGGAAGGGCAATAATGTCAAAGGTCTATGTTTAATCATGTAATAACTAAGGATTTCAATTCAAGTCCAATATCGATGATTGTATACAGGATCAAGTATGAAATGTCAAGTGCGGGTTATCAATCACTTTATTAACCTATCTAGTGCACATACAACTGCGTCCCATTCCACAGGTTCGGCGCACGCAAATAGTGAACATTTTAGACTGATGGTGAATTCACGGTTCTTGTACTCGGCCTAGTAATCAGTAATTAATGTTCAGTAGTAGTAATTGTCAAGCAGTATTTTATGGCCATCAGTCAATACAGGGATCATGTCAAGCAGTGAGGGCCCAACCGAGTACAGTCTCTGATTGTTCACTACCAAGTCAATCCATAATACCCCAGCTTGTTAATATTTTATTTCAACCTATGTGAGCATGGAAGAAGGTTTCAAGGTTGTATCATGCTAGGTGTGACTAATTCTACTCGTTACTGTACAAAAACAGATATTTCTGCTGCTGCAGAAAAGAAAATCTAGATCCATTATAAGTTCTAGAAACTAGACTATCTGCCGGTTCCAACGAATATACATACGACATATAAAAATCACAAAAACTATGCCCAAATTCCTATTCTTTACAGATTTTATGTTCAGGCAACAGATTATAGATTGTGTTCACATATATGTTTCAGGTCAGAAAACTCATCAATTAAATCTGCAAAAATTCACGGTGATTTCTACACATGTCTAGTTTCAGCCAAATTAATTTATATTTTAATTATACTGTTAACATGTTCTGTTCATTATTAAATCTAGGTGATACACATAAAATTGTGAATCTGAAAATTCAGACCTAGCAGCACTAAAAGACTGATATCTAAAAGATTATAAATCGGAATTTAAATCTGTCGAATGTTCTGGATAATAGACACATGGGGCTACAATTTATGTATACAAAATTTATTCAAATTACTACAACAACGGGTTCGAAATTCTGATACAAAAAGAAGCAAACAGCAGGCCATAAATTATTTAATATGAATATGCAATAATTTCATCATACAAGCATATATTCATGATAATTAATAAACAAAGTGTTATTTGATGATTAACATGCAATTTTCAAGATTTACGATGCAATTTACAATCATGGCAATTAGTTCATCAAATCAAATTCATTCGGGAAGATTCAATACATCAACCAATTCTATAACATGGATCTAGTTATCTTTATGTATTTCGTGCATATACAATGTGCAATAGGGACTAGGGTTCGAATCGATGATAAAGGTACGAAGTCAAGGATATCTCGGGTTAGCTCGTGTAAATCCTCAATATACTCAACGGAAGACAATAGTATAACAATAGGATAAAAGATCTACTTGCGGGGATCAAAGGAATTCTTGAACAAGAAACATAAACTAGTTCAAGAGAGACTTGCATGTTAAACGGTAAATTCGAATATAAAGAATAACGGGATGAGAATCCCGGGCGAAGAAACACATGCGACAACCAAACTCACGAAAGCACGTGCACACCAACACAGCCAAAGCAATTCACCAAACAGCATACACAGCAATAGCGGATCGCTCTCCCTTTCGAACACCAAACATCAAGGAGAGAAAGAGAGAAACGACAGGAACACCGGCGACTAGGCGAGGTAGCCATCAGTAGGGCATCACTGGCAGAGGCTGACAGGGGCTAGGGCGGTCGACTGAGCGGTGGGTAGCTCAGGCGACGGTCGATAGTCGCAAAGGAAGGTGGCAGAAGAATCTGTTTTGGATGAAAACAGAGGACAAGGCGGGAGGTCGATATGGTGGTCGCGGTCGACTATGGGTTCGCAGGTCTGGGGTGAAGACGGGGTGGAGGAGCGGCGATGATCGACGAGGAAGAAGAGACTGGTCAAAGTAGGGTGGCGATGATGGGTTTCGGCTGATGGGACAGGGGATGACGTTGAGGATGAGGGTGCTTCGGTGGTTGGATGAGAGGGTGGCGACGAGAACTGGGGCAACGATCGGGAGGTCGACGGAGGACGGAAGACGGGGAGCTTGAGCAGGATGGGTGCGATGGAAACAGAGAGAGAGAGAGAGTCGGGAGGTTAAGGGGGAGAGAGCGGCGGAAGGAGAGAGAGTAGATTAATTAGGGTTAATTAATAGTTTAGCTGTAACACCCCACATTTTTATTTTAATTAAAAATGCATTTTTCAACTTTTGCACGTATAATGCACGTGCTACTTTCCATCTTCATTTTATTATTCTCATTTATCTATTTTTTAGCATGCATAAGTTTATTTAGCCTTCTTTTAACCCATGGACCTAAAAATGAATTCTATCCCACTAGACAAATTAATTAGTAGATTAAAAAGAAAGCCCGTGAATCAAGCCCATTGAGTAAAACCTATTTTAAGCTGAGCATGGACTAATACATGACAAGTTACAATTATTAGTACACATTTAGAACTATAAAAATTGTATTTATTTTGTATGTGTATGTGTGCATTTGCACACATAGGGGTTGGCCGGTTTAGACTAGAAGGGTAGGCCGGTTTTTGGCTTAGTGGGGAGGGGAAGAGTTGGGAGTTTGGAAGTTAGGGTTTTTGGAGAGTTTAGGGGAGGAGTTAGGTAGGTGAAGGGGTGGAGTTTTTAAATGAGAAGTTATTACGTGGAAAAGTTTGCAATTTAGACCCTAACATTGTCCTATAAATACACCCCTTCACTTCTCATTTCACACACCAAAAACAAAAGAAATAAGAGAAAGAAAAAGAAAGAGAGGAAGAGAGTTCTTGTGCTTTGGTGAAATTCTTGCTAGGAGGAGAAGGAATTGCTAGGAGCTAGGAGTGGTGTTCCAACTTCCTCATTTGCTCAATCTTCATAAGAGGTGGGTGGTCTCTATATATTCTAATTCATAGGTTGATCATGCTAGAATATGATAGTATTAATATAGATCAATTTAATGTGATGTGGGGTGTTCTCATACTTTCTAATTATAGAACAATGCATGCTAGTAATAATGAATGAGTAATATAGAAATTTTGATGTGATCTATATTATTGTATGAAGCATGAATAGTAGTGAGATAAGCTATGATTGGTATATTAATTTACATCATGTTAGTTGGTTATGAGAGAAGAAATAATTGAATATTTGCCATGAACTAGTATACATATGTGATTATATGTTGAGAATTCCTCTTTGATAAACAAATAAATTTTTTAAAGTGAAATCGATACTATTGAATTCATTTGATTGTTTATAAAAGATATGATATGATACCTTTTGATTAAAATGAATACATACAAATTCATGCTTATTAATAGGGAGAAATAAATTATTGTCTAAAATATGAATTTTAAATCAATGAGTTACTGATTAGAAAATAAATTCAGTTATATCTAACAAAAGATTATATTAAATGAAGAATCAAGTTTTTATGGAAAAAAAAGAAAGATAGAGGGTTTGAACAAAAGTCGAAGAGGAGACTTGATATCGTTGGGCGCGTCTGGCCTGGTGGTCTTGTGTTGCGCTGTCTCCTTGTTCAGCCTGGTTCGAATCCTATGGCCTACAGCATTTTTTGTGTTTTGTTTTAATTTTATTCAAACCCGAGAACTGTGTATAAAGGAATTTCGTAGTAGTAACTAAACACCAAGTCCATATGGACTATTTGGCTAGCGGCTGAGGCTTGGGCGCTGTCAATATGGTCACGGGTTCGAAACCCAGTAACCGCAAGTTTTTTTATATTTTTGGGTTTTAAAGATTTAAATAAGTTTTAGTACATAAAAATTGAGGAAAATTGTATTATTCTTATAAAATGAAATGGGACTTATTAAAAATAGTTTTAGAATTTTTTCATGTGTATTTTGAGAAATAAAAAGAGACAATTGAGATAGAATGAGATATTGTCTTCAAAATTAATTATTTAAGAGCATGATTTATATCCTTAGAAGAAGAGTAAAATTTTGATGTGAGGATTAATTCGCTTGATGAGTTTTTTTTTGACCAATTAATGAGAAAAATTATTGTTGGGAAAGAATTAAGGATGGACAAATGAATCATGAATGGTGACTTTGATCACATTGGTGAATAAGTTAAAGATAAGAATAAATTGAGTTTAAGACATGATGAAGGGTATGAATACCCATGGTTTCTTGTACATGGAAAAGGGTGTGATTTAGAGTTTAGTAAGACCTCGGGTACTGGCACTGTTAAGATAAAAAAAAATTGAGTTATTTTCAGATATGGCCATGGAGCTATCTCGGTAATCATGATTAAGTCCGATAGGGGGTAATACTAACTCTAGGTTTGATAATTTATTCATGTCTTGAATGTAAGAACTCGGCACATAAGTGAAGATGTAGTAAGACCAAGGCAAACGTAAGTGGAGCACTCTATATAGTCGGGCGGTGGGCTTGTTGCTGCGGTTCATCGGGACTATAGACCCAGTCGGGCAGTGTACTCCGGGACTGTGGTTGCCTCGAAGGAGACGAGATTTTATTTTAAATCCAAGACTATGCGTAGTCGGGCGGATAGTTTGCCGTACTCCATGTATATAGGTATACCGGGGCTAGAGGGGCACTTACGGGAGGTTCGCACGATGAAGAGTCTGTATAATAGTCGAGCAGGGGGTTTGTTGCGACGGTTCTCCGGGACTGGGATCCGTACTCGTGGAACGTCTTAACTTTGTCTTTTTACTGGGTAGTGTCATGGCGAGGGATGAAACCCTATAATGTGGAGTACGTAGGTGCTTGCCCTCAGACCTATGTAGTATGTGATGCATAGAATCCAAACAAGTATGCATTAGTGTCATCTTAGTATAAAATATCTGCATTAGGCATTAAGGCATCGCATACACTTACATGTTTAGTATAGTCACATTTTACACTTTATTTTTCATTCAAATTATGGTTTCATAAAGTATGGAGATCGTTATATGTATGGCATATAGAGGATGGCCGAGTATAACCTTTTCATCAGTTGTAAGTGACCGACGTGCCCACAGCTTAATATGCAGATAATGGACTTTTTATGAAGAAGTAAAGATGTTATGATGCAGTTGATGACTTACATTGATAAAGTTATATATGTTGTATTTTATTTTCAATGATGTATTTCTTTTATTATTCTGCTGTGTAAATAAATGTAAAGAACTCTGATGCATGTTGAAAAGTTTTAAATTCCTTGTAAAATTGTACGAATTAAGTAAAAAGATCCTGTGAAATCTCGAAT